>OZ020254.1:3794022-4281022 GCA_963971285.1 Astropecten irregularis
TTTATTACCGAAAAATCTGCATTGAAGCAGGCCGAAATCCACGGTACCGAGCGCAACTTGAATGCATGCACCAAATACACACGTTGTACATACGACATGTAGGCTTGCACTTCCGGCCCGATTGCGAATTGGCGACTGTGTACTGGTGTACAACGTATGCTTTGAATGGTGCGGCGCAGATAGACATCATGGAATTTTCTGGATGCAATTCTGCTGCTGCATGGACCGGGCCATACGGCCACGTGGTGTGGATGTGGTGTGCATGATGCATTGTACGCGATTATGTTCACGTATTCTTTCGAGCGATCGTCCTTTCGGTAAGTTCAGTAACTAAAATAAGTACGTGTTTGCGAAAAAATGGTAGTCCGGCGGGCTCTTGCACCAGAAACTCTGGTTGCCCGGCGGCCTCGCGTGGTTGTCCCGGGCGTCCGGGCCCGGGATTTGTCGAGCTCTGGTATCTTTCTACCACCACCATCTTCATACCCTGTAAGTTATATAAGTAAATCTGTGAACATTTCTGTTTTGGTTTCTTACCAAAGTATGATACTACCTTTAAATAAGGATTTGAGGTTTGTTGTCACGATTTCACATTTACACAATAAAACTTCAAAGGTTAAATGTTGTATCATACTTTGGTAAGAGACCAAAACAGAAATGTTCACAGATTAACGTATAACTTACAGGGTATGAAGATGGTGCTGGTAGAAACATGCTGTTAACATTTGTCCGCCTGAAATGGTGTATTTATCGAAAATCTTTTTGATCTTTTAAAAGATCAAAAATAAAAGAGAAAACACTTAAAAATGTTTTCTCAACAAGTGGGCAACGTATGGGACTGAAATTTTCACAGATGACTATTACTGTATCTGTCTTGATATTTTTGCCCACGAATCTGTATTTCTTTGACAAAAACCAAAGTATGATACTACCTTTAAAGCAGGAACTGGACAAATTTTATATAACCAAAGTTAACCACAATTTCCCTTGTGGTTATTTGATGATTACAAAGAATAATACCACAGAAGCTTCCATAGTCCTGTGGAAGCTCAAACATATTACATTATACTTTAAAACAAATTAAATTAGGCAAAGGCTCGTATTTTGCTGAATTGAAGCTTAAAGCTTAAAAAAAATCTTGTGCTGGCCCAGGTGGGATTCGAACCCATGACCTCCTGCTTAATAATACCGCTAGTCCCAGGGCTGGAAATAAGGTTTGGTGAGGGCAAGGCCAATTTTCCATTGCAAGGGGCACTTCCATTGTAAAATCATAATGTCTATGGAAACATTTGAAGGGGCACCAAGGCGAATAACCAGGGCAACGAAGGCCATGGCCTCCGTGGCCTCCGTTTATTTCCAGCCCTGTAGTCCACCAAGCCAGCTTGGTCAGCAGGATGAATCAGAGAATTTCTAGGGAAACTGTGATTATTTTCTGGTAACATGCTGTCGTGTGCATTCTGCAGAAAATCTTTGCTAAGTAGCAATAGCATAGTGAGAAAGATAACTCCCATAAAATATGTTAACCGTAACCAAAAAAGTCTGCTATCGTAAACGAATAATTTTTGCTAACGGTAACAAATTCCATAAAATTGGGCCCTGATATGAATTTGAAAAGAAGATTGTGTCTATTTTTCTCAAAGGTTCTTGTAAATTACATTTATGCTACTCTACAGGAAAACCTCACAGAATGTGCTTTGAATTATTATTCATCCTACTGAATTCAATTCAATCATAATAAGTTTTGTAATCATGTCCTTGCAGCCGTTCAGGAGCACGCAGAATTGAAAAGCAACTATGACAAACTCAGACGGAAACTTGTGGAAAGTGACAAAGCTCGCCGGAAGCTGGAGAAGAAGCTACAAAATACAGAGAATGACTTGGGTCGACTCAGTATCGGTAAGCCCCTTGATTTGTATTAAAGATTTTGTTGGCTTGGAAAGAGGCTAGGGCTTGAAATACTAATCACTCTAAGGGCTTTATTATCAAAGGTGGAGGTTAAAAAAAAGTGGCTAGGCTTTGGAAAAGAATTCCAGAAGGTCACTAGGATAATTTTAATTGTTTTATTGTCACAGTTTTTACTACTAATTTTGCAGATTGCAGTTTAATGAAATGAATAGGATTTTGGAAAATGGATTCTTAGGCCAGGTCTGCCTATGGCTAGAGCTGTTGCTAATGGTGACAGTGCGTCTTTCTGCATTCTATTGTGTAGCATTGGCTCTGAAGAAATGCACTTTAGCAACAGTCACAGCCTTTAGTTTGAATTCAGCAATATTTGATCTGAAAATGACCATAGTTGACCAAAATTGCCAACATGTATAATTCAGAAAAACATTATTTCTGCAATAAAAAACTAAAGTCATATGTATGTGTGCCATTTATAAACCATTATGCTGTGAATTAGACCAAATCTTTCACTGATTGTATGTGAATCATATTCTATGTGCAGTGTCCGAGGCAGCGTATGATGAGTTCAGCCACCTTAACTTTAAGTATGAGCTGGAGCAGCAATGCAGGTCCACTGCAGAGATATACGCCACCAAGGTATGTTTGTTACAAGGTAGATTTGTAATGACTCGAGTCAGTGATTTAACTGGGCACAATTTCATGGAATCCGTCACGGCCTATTTTTGTGCTTACGGGCACTGCTTTGCATTAAATCTATTTCATGGAATCCGTAAGCAAGATTTTCTGTTAGCGAAGAATTTCTAGTAATCGTGATTGTTTTCTTCTAGCGCGCTGTCATATGCATTCTCCAGAAATTCCCTGCTTACCAATACCAAAAAGAAAATTCCGTGAAATACGCTAACCGTAACCAAAATAAGTCTGCTAACGTAAGCGAAGAATTTTTGCTAATGATAACGGATTCCATAAAATTGGGCCCAGGACTTGTTGAGTTCCATGCAGTCTCCAATTTTCAGAAATTTCACTTTCAAGAGTCATTTTCCAGCATGGAGCCATAATGGCAGCAAATGACTTGACTGGATTCCGGCTTCATGTTATGGTTTATGTTTTTATTGAGTGAATTCTTTGCGCAAAACAATCAAGTTTAATTAAGTTTTAATTGAAACCCGTTTACGGAACTAATTGGTTATTTTCTATGTGAATTTAGTAACAGGGATTCATAATTGTGACAGTAGATTCACCATGAAATCCCAAAAAATTGCCTAAGTCCTTCAAAATTCTAGGAAATAATTTAATAATTGTTGCAACTTTTTAAAAGCTCTAACGATATTCTCTCTGGTCATCAATCAAGATGGCTTCCAACTTGCAAATATGTCTTGTATTTTAGAAACCATCCCTGATTATTAAATCCAAACTCTTCTGAACAATGTACAATGTTTTCTATTGGGGGTTGATTTCAACAAACTCATCGTAACTTAATTACTATTAATCATAGGACTTATGATGTATTGGAGCCATACGTAGGATATGATGGTTTATCTTTCGTATAAACTCGAGTTACAATGATCGTAGGGCTTAGTGAAATCGACCCCTGATCGGTTAGATATAAATAAAGTCTAGTTTGTCCAAGTTGTGACACATGTGAGTCGGTCACAATTTTCAAGGTTGAACAAACACATAATTGGCCATTTTGAAAGTATTAAAAAGATAACGTGCCAAAAATGGCTCATAGAACTAAAGAATATATAGCAGAGGATTGTCAGTTTTGAGTAGGAAGGTCTACATGTAGAGTTGACTTGGTATGGGTCATCTAGGTTTTGTTTGTTTATGACCTGATAATGTTGTTTCTGTTAAATGATACTGTACTTTTTTCCCCTGTCAAGCATGTTTCCATTCTGTAGTTTGTGATTATTCAGTCATTGGGTCCATGGTTTCAATGTTTACTTTTGTCAGTGTATGTTTCCACAATGCTCAGAGCTTATGGAGTACATCATGTGTGTTTTGATACATGTACAACATCACATGTATTTTATTTTTTAAGGTAAACCCACAGTACAAAGATTGTTTGGGGTGACGCACAGTTTCACACTGTAATAGGATCAAATTCCCAATGATAAGGAGTTAGTTTATTTATGATGAAAATGATAACAAAAAGTTTGTCTGTCTTCATTTATGTTCTCAGTTCTTGGTTTGGTTTCCTCCTAAATTCTCCTAATGGAGTTCAAACTTAAGGTTTGAAATGAATTTGCGTTGAATTGTTGTACTGATTTGTTTTTAACCCTAACCCTCTGCGCCTACCGCACAAGCAAGACAAGAGCTGCTTACCACACATTACCACAGTCTCCATAGGGGAACTGGATCATAAACCACGCATTACCACATGGAAAACCAGGGTTAGGAGGCAGGTTAGGGGTAATGCGTTTTGCATGTCAATGTGAAAAAATATCTAAAAAGCGACCCTCGATTAATTGGTTTAAAAGAAGATATGCGATGGACTACACGATAGGATAAAGTGTAAAGTAAATTCTCCTTACTTAAAATAAATAAATCCGATAAATAAATCAGAAAATAATGAAATAATGGATCTGTTTAGATAGCCAGTTTATGATAATGATAACTATGAGTTTGTCTCTTAGTTGGTTGTGCTGTTCTCCCCTTGTATTTCAAATATCCTATAGTGGCATCACCAATGCTTGCAGTCCTGTCGTCTTTAATCACGTTTGCCTCCCCAAATTTTTGTTCCACAAATAACAGAATTTTGAAATAAAAGGAAACATAATCAATAAAGATACAAAATTATGCCAAGCTGACAAATGACACCATGTAATTTGTGAAAAAAAAGCTGGTTTTTCTATAGTTTGATGATATCAAAACAAATCCGTATTTTCTCTCCGGTATGCGTACGTGCGTGAAATGGAATTTTTACTATTGTTTAATCCACTTATCCAAAGGATACCTTATTCCTCATCCAATTTACAAAAGAAAAAAAAAACCATGTCACTACTAAACAACTCGCCAGGTCTGCATAACCACGTTAGCTAACAGCAATAATGCAATTAGTTTTATTGCAAGCCGAAACTGAACATGTCCAAAATCAAATTAAAGTGGGTCTTTGCAGATCTGCTGCTGATATATTTGCATGTGGACCTGTATGTCACGTTGCAAAATAATGTCAACATTATACCACATCACTAACTTACTTTTTATGCAACCACGCTTGTCATAATGCGGCTTCAACCTATTTTAAGAACACTGAAACTCCTCATTTGTTATCACTTTAAAGAAGGAATGAAAAGGTGAATTGGAATATAAAATAAATAAATAAATAAATAAAAAAATAAATAAAAAAATAAATGTCCCCTTAAAGGTAATATCATACTTTGATTTTTGTCAAAGAAGTACAGATTCATGGGCAAAAAAACCAAAGATACAGTGACAGTCATCTGTGAAAATTTCAGTCCCATACGGTGCCCACTTTTTGAGAAAACAGTGTAAAACAGCCACAGTATTTCTTAAGTCTTTTCTCTTTTATTTTTGATCATTAAAAGATCAAAAATAATTTTGGTCACTGGTTTAACTCTTTTCTGGATAAATACAGCATTTCAGGCAGAAAAATTGTAATGGTATGTTTCTACCATCACCATCTTTATACCCTGTAAGTTATAGGTAAATCTGTGAAGATTTCTGTTTCTCTATGCTACCTAAGTATGACAGTACCTTTGACAGCTAGGTGGGTTTTTATGATGACTTTTTAATTTGATGAAATAAGCAGAAAATCTGAGGAGTTTGAAATAGCAGTTAATGTAACTGTAGCATACTTGATTTGTACATTATTTGTTCCTTGGTGAAAAAATAACCAAATCCATAAATGAAGATGCAGAGCCAACATTTCTGCAAAATGAGCATTTTTGTTAAATTTTGAGATGAGGATGCTGTTTATGAGTTGCAGTGGGAGGAGGGAAAGAGCAAAGTAAACACTGTCTTATAAACATGAATACCGAGTTGATGATTGACTGTTATTTCTCATACATGTTTTAGCGGAAATTTGAAGATCAAACACAGATACATCAATCAGTTACGAGAAAGAGGACAATTTTGGAGGCCTTGTGTGGGTAAACATTGAGCAATAACTTGAACCTGGCATGTGAATGCTTTTTTTATTTAAAAACTGGGAAAAAACGGGAGACATTTTCCCTAGTTGAGCAGATTCAAATGGATTTTGAGTAAATAATTATGGACAATTCGATTAAAAATCATATTCTAGGATCAAAAAGTATTTGAATTTGGCTTTTGTTCAAGTTGTGAGGGAGAATGTGAGTTGGATTCCATAATGTAACATATTTTCATAATCCAGGAATTGTTTGTGTCCTACTAACTTATAGACTAATTGTATGACAGTTACAATTAAAGGGAGTATCATACTTTGGTAAGAAACCAAAACAGAAATGTTCACAGATTTACGTATAACTTACAGGGTATGAAAAACATGGTGGTGGTAGAAACATACCGAAATAGTGTATTTATCCAGAAATAAGTAGAACAACGACCAAAAATCTTTTTGATCTTTTAAAAGATCAAAAATAAAAGAGCAATGCCTTAAGAAATACTGTGGCTGTTTTTCACTGTTTTTTCAAAAAGTGGCAACGTAAAGTAGGACTGAAATTTTCAAAGATGACTGTGATTGTATCTGTCTTGATATTTTTGCCCATGAATCTGCATTTCTTTGACAAAAACCAAAGTATGATACTACCTTTAATGTTGACAAACTCTGTCATTGCCATCCGTGTGCAAGTTCATTGAACAACATCTCATTTGAAAGGTGAAAGAATGACGTAGCACACCCCAGTACATCCCTTGAAGGTTTTGGAATGATATGAAACAAACTGTCTCAAAATGAAACGTGTTCTTATGAAGTTGAAGTGTGTGTGTTCACTTCAAACCGTCGTATTAATCCATGTTATCCCTAAGACCTTTCAATCAGCATTACTTGATTGTATCTCCCACCAAGCATAGCCCGAAATCCCATTGAGTTTGTCAATGGATTATTGTACAGTTTCGCTTTGGGCTCTCTCCACTCATCATGATAACTTCATTTGATTTTCATAGAATTTTTGTGTATTATTCCTCTTGGTTATTCGCCTTTATAGTCCCTGTGGGTGTGTTTGCACGTATGTAATATTTTTTTACACTCCACCAGGGCCTAATTTCATAGAGCTGCTTAAAGGTAGTATCATACTTTAGTAAGAAACCAAAACAGAAATGTTCACAGATTTACGTGTAACTTTCAGGGTATGAAGATGGTTGTTAAAAACCTACTGTTAAAATGTTTCCACCTGAAATTGTGTATTTATCCAGAAATTAATAAAACAACAACCAAAAACCTTTTTTTTTTAAATATCAAAAATGAAAGACAAAATACTGTGGCCGTTTTTCAAGATTTTCTAAAAAAAGTGGGCACCGTATGGGACTGAAATTTTCACAGATGACTGTGACTCTTCCTTGATATTTTTGACCATGACAAAAACTCTGACAAAAACCAAAGTATGATAAGACTACCTTTAAGCACAACAATTTGCTTTAAAGCACCAAAAACCTTGGTAAAGGTAATCAGTATGCCAGCCAAAACTCCTTGTGAATGATATGCTTTGCAAACAATGGCCGAATACAAGTCAAAAGCAGTCAACATCGCGTACAAATTTGGTTGGTTTTTCTGTTTGATCAAGAAAGACTTTTCATGCTTAAGCAAATTTTGTGCTTACCGGTAAGCAGCTCTATGAAATTGGGCCCTGCATCCAAAAGGGAACTTGGGTACCTTCACACACTCATGTACTTAAGTGCACAAAAACTGCAGGATATTTTCAGGGGACTGGATGACACTTTAATGGAATTTTTTGCATGAAGAACCCTCCAGGTTCTCCTATCTTTCAATTGAGTATTCGCCGAGGGAAATTGGACAAAATTCCGGGTGTTCAAAATTTGTTTTTCTTTTGTCCATTGGGAGGAGGGGGGGGGAGGCATTTCATTGGGGAGTGGGACCTTGTCAAATGAATTTTACGATTACGCATAATTTTCAGGAATTATGACCTCCATTTGGCAATTTAGCGGAGATCTAAGATGCTCCATACTGGTAGGGGCCTAGGAGTTATTGATTGAGGCAAAGTAATCCCTTGTGTCTCGGTCACTATGTAGAACTCATTGCAGTGAATTGATTTCTTTGTATACAGGTTTTTTGTTAAGGTTTTTTGAAACCCTTGGTTTCAGTTCAGGCTTGGTAATTGCCATTGTATGCTGTATAATTACAGTGCAGTTTATCATACCGATAATATAATTTTGCTGTAATTTTTCTCCATGTTGAACTCTCATTATTAGTAGCATTATTTCATATTTTGAAGAAGATATGAAACATGATACATGCATTTTGTTTCAAATATTTGTCAAAAGAATTAAGGTTAGGCATGCATGTCAGCATCTAGTGTGGGGCAACATAGCATTTTTGGCATTATTAGATTTCATGGGGCTTAGGACTTGGGAAAAGATATTCAGTGAGAAATAATTTTGTAAATTTGATTGAATAAAAAATTTTCATTGGCTATGCGTGTAATTCTCCCTGTGCGATTAGTTGTTTGTTTGATTTTATATTTATTTGAAGTGGGTGATCATTTTAAATTTCACTCTCAAATATTTCCGTTTTCCAATTTCTTCCAATTTACTGATAACTAGAGCACACATATATTTGGAATGTGTAGGTTTTCTTTCATTAGAAATGGATAGCGCATTTCTGCAGATACAAATTGAATTAGAGAAAGAAGTCATAAAATCCATTCAAAGTCCTGTCAGTTACTTAAATATTGTAAAAATTATGATACTAGACTAATATATGATGAATATTATTATACAAATGACACTTGCACACTGAATCAAAACAAATTGAGAAAATAAAATTTGATTTTATTATATTCATAAATGACACATTCTCTTAAATTCAAGTTTTTACCTCAATTTTTGTTACAGTGCTCCCAATACAAGATATAATCTCATTAGTCATTACATGCATGGACTATTTAACCATTGTCAAATTATAGAATGTGTTTACCCATGTGACTAACATGTAGGTGCATGAAAGAGCAGGTGTTATTATGGAAGACAGAGCAGAGCAGATGTCCTATGTACTACTACTCATTGAGAGGTCAGAGAGAAAGCCCATTAATGATAGAAACCTCATTATCTTAGGCTCCGCCTCCTCCAGTTATCTGACGGGCCAGCCTCCTGGATGACTAATGCATCCTTGTCTTTTCCCGCGCTGCAAGTGCTTCAGCCAAGCCATCCCCCTAGCAGTGATGTGATGCAGTCTACATCTTATTGATGATTCATCCGGCATCGTCAATGGACGTTGCTCAGTGTGCGCTCTCTCCGACTCGCATCTCATTTCCCCCCGTGTCGTCACGCACGCCACGCGGCTTGAATACTGATCGCCCGGTACTCTGTAGTACTCCGAGATAGATGATTACAGTCAACATGAGATGTGGAGTAGCCGATCCACTGACAACCACCGCGTCGTAGTCGTCGTCAGCAAGAAAACAATGAGAAATTATGGATTCGGGTGCTACGCCCCGGCCTGCTCGAGGGTTTGGGATATTTTATGAACGCCTTGTATGAGGCCCCTTGGGGGAAGTCGTATCGTGTTTACTTTTTTTTTTCGGGACTGAATCGTAGGGCCTCATCAGGGAGACTATATCAATGTCTTGGTACAGCGAAGTAGTACATCGGAAGGTGGCAGCCATGAGAAGATTGTTCCGTCATCAACGGGTAACGTAAACGTAGCAAAACAAAATTATGCCAGTTTCTTGTGGTTTTTACAACTCATTAATTTGTAAGGTTAGGGCAAAGACAGTCGTGGACTGAGTGGTGCCCCGTGTACGTATGGGGAGGCAGACAGATACTGATGAACATTTCTTGATGACTAAACAAGTGGACGTTACGTGTCAGTCATGTCAGTAAGATCAATATGCTCACAGGTGTCTGCATACATCTACATGTACATGTGACATTTTTAAGTAAGGTTTGGCTCATCTAGGTTCTAACTTAGTCCGTCTGTGTGATGCATGCATCATCCGCATTTCTAGTTTGAAGCTGGCCGGCTAAGGATATATACTTTACTCATGGATCGTCCCCGTGTGTTACCCAAGGTATTGTTGTAGATTTTCTGTACAACTCCGGAACTCCCTCACATATTTATTTTGAAAAATATGATTTCTTAAAACAACATTTCACGTCGGCTATCTAAACACCTGAAATTGTACAGTGTTATTTCTGTGTGGAATCTTCACGAGAAATTTCTCTTGTCGCATTCAAGTTTTTGTGAATTCGATCGATATCAGGTTTTATTTTCTCGTGGCCAATTTAATGTGAGATAATAATGTCATGTTGTTGCTGTAGTTGTGGTACATGTTATGTATTTCAGTGTCATCTTATGTGTAGGTGGTCTTTGTGTTAAGTCATTGTCTTTGTAAGATCAAATTGAAATGCACTGAAACCAAAAGAATGATTTTTTAGGCAGGGACTATATGTGCACATTGTTTTCCTTAGAATCTACCACACCTACTCGAATCACATAAATAATCTATCAAGCTTTTTTGTGCAAAAATATTTCTCTTACAGAAATCATTCATGTCTTATTTTCATTGATGCACTTTCAATCTGGAAATAAACATTTTTTTATTTTATTTTACCCCATTGTTTAAATTTCATGTTCTATGACATATATTTTCATTCCTCTTTCATTTGTATGTTCGTACAAATTGTAATAAGGATGGCTTAAGTGTATTTTTAGGGAGGATGGGCAAACAGAGCATTAAGCAATTTTTTATTTCATTTGATTAATGATCAGTGGAAACATTTTGAAAAACATGCTTGTCTAGTACTAATTAGAATTGAGTTTTTAGTTTTTTTTTGGTTGCCTGACTTGGCTGCTTAGGTAGGGTTCGAACCTTCAAAACTGTTAATGCCTAAGTTGCTTATCGTTCACTATTCTCTGTCCAAATTGTTGTTTCATTGCATTCTTCATCGGAGCATTGAAGATGCAGTATCAATTTTACCCAATTTTACAGGCTGTAACAAAAAAAATAGATTTTAATAATTTGAAAATTACCCAGTGGATTATAATGGTGACTTAATTACCCAAGTGAAGTAATGCTGAATCAGGTTCTGGTTGTATTACTTGGTTTTATTGGAGTCTGTTCATATATTGACAGTACTGTATATTAGTCGCAGTGTATTTTCTGGAATATAATTATGGCTGGAGGCGTGAATTGCTTTGCTGTGGACAACCACCCATCGCTGTTCATTTGCACAGGAATAGGACAGCACTGTCAGTCTTTTGAATCGTGAGGGAGTAGATCCTAAAATTTATTCCTTGATACTTTAATGTAACCCGCATCTCAAATAACTGAAGTAAAGTACACATATGCGCAAAGTACACATAAGATATTTACACAAATTAATACAAGCAATAAACTGCTGCAAACAGGGCCCAATTTCATGGCAAGACCTTTCGGTTAGCGAAGAATTTCTAACCGTGATAATTGTCTGCTAACGCACTGTCGTATGCATGCTGCACAAATTCCTTGCTTACCGTTACCAAAAAGGAAACTCTTCCGTGAAATACGCTAACCGTAACCAAAAACAGTCTGCCACCGTAAGCGAAGAATTTTTCTAACGGTAACGGTAACCAAAATAATGACCTGAAATATATAAAATGATTGGAATAAGGATGGTTTGATGTATTTCGATCCTAGCAGGATCTTTCTCAAAGGTATGCATATTTTCAAAGTGACATATTTTATGTACAGTGGGCGTGTATATTGATGTGTGGTTTTCAAGGGAGAGACCTACTGAGCTGTCACTGAAACTGCCCCTAGAAAAGATATCTGAACTGCTGATTTCTGAATTTTGAGTCCACAGTCTGGAACAATTATAATAGAACTGTGCCAAAATGATAAATATTCATAGATCAATTTCTATAAATATTCATAGATCAAGTCTCATACATATTCATGAATCAACCAACCATATTACATGGATCTGCTTGTGAGACTCATGGCTGTACAAAATGCAATTTGATACTGTTTTGTCTTCCTGAATTGGACAATTTGCATTTAAGTACTCACTTTCTATTCATGATCAGTGCCTCGTAAAATTGAAAGTTTGTAACTTGTAAAAACAAAAGCAATGAAACTTGAAAAAATATTGTTATAGCTCGAAACGAAAGAAGAACACATAATATCATCTGTTGATTATAATTTCCTCATAGTCAGTGCTACATTACAAGACACTCACTGTGTCTACGGAGAAATTTTCTTCCTTGCTCTTTCCATCTGTTTGCTGTGTCAATAGGAAAGCTGTTCCTTTATCAAGGCCCAACCATCCAATGTCATTCTCACATATGGTGATTGTGCATCGCAATGTTATTGGTTGTCATAATCCATCTACTGTAAATGTCATTCTCAAATGTATGAATTATGTTTCTGTGATCTTCGGTATTCATCTCAATTTCAACTCTAGGAAAATTTCAATATGTAAAAATGAATTCCACAGTTATCACCATATTTTATTAAAACTTTTATGTTAATTTTTATGTTTATAAACATGTTTATGTTTATTTATTCATTCGTCACACCGCAGCATGAAATTCCATTTCTTGATAATTTGCACTCAATAGAAATATCCAGTTTTAATATCCAGTTCTTCATTGTTTGAAGCTCACCACAGATATTTTTGCTTGAACATTATCGTTCAAAATGTGGTTTCATCTGATGAAGCACTAAATATCAGAACAATCTCTTATTGAAGAAAGAGAAGACAAAAAAATTCATCTACATTGACTACATGATATTGTTTTGATTTGCCGCTCATTTTCATTCAGAATTCTTTATATTCCAGTCATCCTTTTATCGCCTGTGAAACACCTGTTAATACATTTTTTTTGTATTTTTATGTCATAAATTTTAGAATCAAAGCATCCTTATCATTTAAACTCATATTTCACCACAAAATTCAGCACTGGGCGCTAGCGCATCCAAATAGGTTTTTAAAAATTCATCGTCATAATTTTTAACGAGTAAACATTTTTATGTGAACAGTATATGTAGGTACTGATGTTTCACGGAGAAAACAAATTAGGTGTACATTATGTCACTACAGACCTAGCTCGGCTCCCCACCCACCCAGCCTACTACCCAGCCAACGTGCAAACCTTCACATATCAAAAAAGCACAGACAGTCTTTGCACAAGGCTGTGAATCTAATTAGTGAGTCAGTTAATGTACAACTTGAGCGTTACATTCAACCTAGGCCCTACAGGTATCAAATTACTTCCGAGTGCATTTCTCAATCATCAGGTTTGGCCTTTTTTTTCTTTTTCTTACGAAAGCAGGAGGCAAGAAAATCAAATCAGAATGAATTAAACAATTTAGAATCAAAATTGTGATTTTTTTTTTCTCTACAGAATTTAATAATATTCAAATTTAAAGGTACAGTACAGGATTGGTAACATACCCAAAGAGAAATGTTCACAGATTTAACTTTTAGGGTATGAAGATTTTGCGGGTAGAAACATACCATTAAAATATTTCTGCCGAAAAATTGTGTATTTATTCAGAAATTAGTCAAACAAAGACCCAAAACAGTTTTGATCTCGGGGTAAGATTAAAACCATTTTATGTTTTATGTGAAAAATTTAGTCGGGTTTTCGCTGTTTTCTCGTGACTCAGATGCCCGATTGAACTCAAATTTTCACAGATTTATAATTTCATGTACATGCTGGATCAGACAAAGTGCGAGTGTTGTTCTGTGACCTTTACCAATCATGTATTCTACCTTTAAGAATTTTCATAAGCACAACGTACTGTTTGGGTTGTCCTATATGGGGTTTGTACATGAAGAACACACTCCAATGAAACAAGATGCTTTTTGGTGTCCAAAACACTGACATTTCTGTGAGGCATATGGAAATCTGCATGTCAGTATTCTATCAAAAGCAATTAATTTTTTTATGGGGGTTGGTTTTAAATTGCTCAATGTTGTTTGTCATGTAGGATTGTATACTGACAAAGATTTACGCTCGATAAACTGAGCAGATCTTCAAAATAAATCTTAATACCGACGTAACAACACTGTGCTGTTTTATTGTATCATTGTAATAGGGTAAAAGTCGTGTTTGATATCATCATCGGTAAGATTACGAAGCTTATCCTATTCCGTCTCCTGTCAGTCTTGGAACAGATGACGCCACACTTAATTAATTGATGAATAATCTCATCTACTAGATTGGCTGGCTTTGATAGGGAACTCATCAATCGGCAAGATACTGATTACTTTTATACTCTAGTTGAAGGTTAAAGGCATCATACGGGATTGGTAAAGGTGACAGAACAGCTACAGAGTCTGTTCATAATTTGATTTGTCATGGAATTAAAAACAAACCTGTGAAATTAGTCAGCTCATATCATCATTGGAAACAGTACAAAATAGTATTTTTATGCATTTTCATGCCACTGCATGCTTGCACCTGGTGCGGAAAGCCTGAGGATTTTACTCTCGGAGCTACTGGACAAATTTTCTTTGGTTACAGGGTCAAAATCAGTCGAAGAAAATGAGAAAGTCTGAGAATTATTCAGGGGCATATACAAGCACAGAGCAGTTGAACCTGAGGCTATTATTGCTGTTGATCAATGAAGAACTTCAATACTGTTGGCACACTGTACATTCTGTATATGTGAATAAATGCATTTCTCATGTGACATTTTCCTGTACATTATACTCTAGTAAGTCTATTTTTAGTTTCCCTGTACATATTGTTCCTTATGGAGTACGGTACATTGTAATATGCATTCATGTGACGTATGTGAGAGATCCGAGTAAATGGTTAATACTAAGCAGGGCTTGAATTTCATTAAAAAACTAGATGTGTTTGTTGACAAACACTGAGCTGTTTCGCGTATGTTTTAATAAATAATATGAAAAACAAACATGAACGCAATTGTCTCAGTACTGCGAAATTGCGGTGTTTTAATTGTCGTAAACAACTATAAGGAGCGTCGTCACTCGTCCATTAATATACATATAGATACATGTACATACACACGACCATGAGAAACACAGAAATGGCAGAGTCTACTATATGCCAGCGCGCAAAGTATGTATGGTTGTGCATGAGCGGTGGAAACAGCAAAATGACTGATTTTCTAGCTCGTCGTACTACGTTTACATGTACATAATTGGCCCACTACTATGGATAGCCATATCAGCGGTCCAAGAATTTCCAAGGCCCGCGTTGTGTGTTATGTTTGACTCTAAATGGCAAAATTAATGATTAAAAAAAATCAATAAAAAATCAATCGATGACGTCATCGTGACGTCACTTCACATTAGGGATACTAGTACCATTTCCTACCTACCCACCAAGTTTCATTTCGATCGGATATTCGCTTCTATGTGTTTCCGTGAAAAAATGGCAAAATTAATTATTCAAAAATCAATAAAAAATCAGCCGATTACGTCATCGTGACGTCACTTCAGATTTAGGATACTTGTATCATTTTCTACCTATCCACCAAGTTTCATCACCATCGGATATTCCCTTATATGTGACTCAGAAAATCGGCTTTTTGATGACGTCATCATGACGTCACCACTTTTTGGTATTTTGTGGCATATGCCTATAACCTAACAAACATTTTACTGAAAGAATTTCGAAATTGCGATTTGTCGTTCAGGAGATATAAAGAAAAGGTCCAAAAATTGAATAATTCGTATAAAATCACACGATGACGTCATCAACACGTGACTGCAATTTTTGTCTATAACACGTCCCCATATACTTAAATACCAAGTTTGAGCAGCATCGGACTTGCCGTTCCGGAGATAAAGAGCCCTAAAATTTGCACTTTTATGATGACGTATTTGTGCACGTGATGACGTCACGATGACGTACTTACGCGGGACACTATTCGGGGTGGTGGTCTAACTATGTGCCAAGTATGAAGTTGATCGGAATTCGCATAATGGTAGAAGTGACTTGTATAAAATCCCTGTGTTATGTCTATGGGAAAAAAGTGGAATAAAAAAAACTAGAGGTTGTGTCTGTTTAAAACAGAACACATGGCTTTTCCGCATAATGATATAAAATATTTCTCCAATTAAAACACATCACTTATTTTGTTTGATTGAGACATATTTTTTAAAAGTGACCGTATCTAAATGTAGAAAACTTGAGTTAAACAAATCACTTTTGGAGTTTGGAAGTGTGCCCCTTTAATCTAACGTCAGGTGTCTTGGCCACATAAAGTGGTTTTATAAAACTATGTGTGACTGTGTGCCATATGGATGCAAACGGGTAAACACTGCTGTCTGACAACAAAGCACCCCTGGCATGGCCTAACGAATAACAGTCATCCGAGCAGACGGTTTTGAATGGCGCCCTCTTTTGATTAAACCAAGCAACTATGTACCTTGATTAATCAAAAGAGGGCGCCATTCAAAACCGTGTGCTCGGATTACCGATTCATGCATTACTGAAAACGGTCTAAGTAGATTGTTGCGCGTGCGTGGTTGTCTTGTCAAAAACAGCATTATTTTACGCTGTAGGCAACTATGATAAGGAAAAGAAGGAGAACACGGCATATATAAAGCAGGCAAACAACCTTTCGCGCGCCTGGCATGAATGGTGTTTCAATCATATGTTTCATTTTATGACCAATATTTTCACGTACAGAGCTCTGTACAAGTCATTGGGCTAGCGTGAGAAAGATTTAATAAATCATAAAAATTCAAGTGATGACGCCGTCGTGACGTAACTTCATAATAACGATCCGCAACTTCCATTTCCCCAACCTACCAATTTTCGAGGCGATCGGCCGTTTCTAATGGGTGTTATAAAAAATGCAATTTTTATGACGTCATGATGACATCACCGATTTTTTTTGTCTTTGCAGTGTTCATCTATGGTGTATGCTTAAGAATTATCAAAAAGAAATTCAAAGATATCTTGTTTTGTTTACTTGATATCGTTAAAAGAACTTTAATAACCCAAAATTTCAATAAATCATAAAAAATCAGAAAATGACGTCATGATGACGTCATTGCAATTTTTCGATATAACACTTCCCGACTTAGATACATACCAAGTTTCAACTCAATCACACTTAAGGTTCGTTCATAATTGATGTCTGAAGTTTGCCCCTTTAAGACACTGTCACGGGTCACCTGATGACGCCATGATGACGTCATTGAAATTTTTCGATATAACACTTCCCGACTTAGATACATACCAAGTTTCAACTCAATCAACCTTAGGGTTCGTTCATAATTGATGTCTGAAGTTTGCCCCTTTAAGACACTGTCACGTGACACCTGATTACGTCATGATAACGTCATTGGAATTTTTCGATATAACACTTCCCGACTTAGATACATACCAAGTTTCAACTCAATCAAACTTAGGGTTCGTTCATAATTGATGTCTGAAGTTTGCCCCTTTAAGACACTGTCACGTGACACCTGATGACGTCATGATGACGTCATTGAAATTTTTCGATATAACACTTCCCGACTTAGATACATACCAAGTTTCAACTCAATCAAACTTAGGGTTCGTTCATAATTGATGTCTGAAGTTTGCCCCTTTAAGACACTGTCACGTGACACCTGATGACGTCATAATGACGAAAAGTTTCGGGAGACAACTACCCTATATGGACTTCCTACATACCAAGTTTGGTTAAGATCAGCCGTTTAAAAGTGACCAAAGTGGCGTGTAGAATGCCCCTGTACAAAGTCTATACGAAATCTGCAGGAAGAAGAGGAAGAAAAAAAAAAAAAAACAGAACAAAAATAAAGGGTTTTCGCTTGCGCGGAAAACCCAAAAAAAAAAAAAAAAAATAAGAACTAGACATGTGTTTGTGTACAAACACTGAGCTGTTTCGCGTATGTTTTATAAAATGTACGAAACAAACATATGTACACAATTGACTCAGAACAGAGAAATAGTTAATCAGCGGTGTCTTAATTGTCCTAAACAACTACATGTACATGTACCAGGAGCGTCATCACTCGTCCATCAATACACGTATACCGGTAGTACAGATACATATACACAAGGCCATGAGAAACACAGAAATGGCAGAGTCCACTATAGGTCAGCGCACATAGTATGTATGGTTGTGCTTATGGACGGTGGAAACAGCAAAATGACTGATTTTCTAGCTCGTCGTGCTACGTTTACCTGTACACAATTGGCCCACTACTATGGATAGCCATATCAGCGGTCCAAAAAGTTCCAAAGCCCGTGTTGTGTCTTATGGTTTGCCTCTAAATGGCAAAATTAATCATTAAAAAAAATCAATAAAAAATCAGGCGATGACGTCATCGTGACGTCACTTCACATTAGGGATACTAATACCATTTCGTACCTACCCACCAAGTTTCAGTACGATCGGATATACGCTTATATGTGTTTCTGGGAAAAATTGGCAAAATTAAATATTCAAAAATCAATAAAAAATCAGCCGATGACGTCATCGTGACGTCACTTTAGAATTAGGATACTAGTACCATTCCCTACCTACCCACCAAGTTTCAACGCCATCGGATATTCCCTTACATGTGAATCAGAAAATCGGCTTTTTGATGACGTCATCATGACGTCACCACTTTTTGGTATTTTGTGGCATGTGCCTATAGCCTAACAAACATTTTGACGAAAGAATTTCGAAAATACGATTTGTGGTTCATGAGATATCAAGAAAAGGTCCAAAAATTGAATAATTCGTATAAAATCGCACGATGACGTAATCAACACGTGACTGCAACGTTTGTCTATATCACGTCCCCATATACTTCCATACCAAGTTTGAGTTGCATCGGACTTGAAGTTTCGGAGATAAAGAGCCTTGAAATTCGCACTTTTATGATGACGTCATGGTGCACGTGATGACGTCATGATGACGAAATGTTTCGGCATGGCACCTGGGCTGGTGGTCTAACTATGTGCCAAGTATGAAGTTTATCGGAACTGGCATAATGGTAGAAGTGACTTGTATAAAAACCCTGTGTAATGTCTATGGGAAAAAAGTGGAATAAAAAAAAAAAAAAAAGAAAGAAAAAAAAAAATAACAAAAACAATAGCTGTTCCGCCGCATGCGAAACAGCTAACTAGATGTGTTTGTTGACAAACACTGAGCTGTTTCGCGTATGTTTTTATAAATAATATGAAGAACAAACATGAACGCAATTGTCCCAGTACAGAGAAATTGCGGTGTTTTAATAGTCGTAAACAACTATAAGGAGCGTCGTCACTCGTCCATAAATATACATAAAGGTACATGTACATACACACGACCATGAGAAACACAGAAATGCGGGAAGAGTCTACTATAGGCCAGCACGCAGAGTATGTATGGTTGTGCATGGGCGGTGGAAACAGCAAAATGACTGATTTCCTAGCTCGTCGTACTACGTTAACATGTACACAATTGGCCCACTACTATGGATAGCCATATCAGCGGTCCAAGAATTTCCAAGGCCCGTGTTTTGTGTTATGTTTGACTCTAAATGGCAAAATTAATGATTAAAAAAAATCAATAAAAATTCAATCGATGACGTCATCGTGACGTCACTTCATATAAGGGATACAAGTACCATTTCCTACCTACCCACCAAGTTTCATTTCGATCGGATATTCGCTTCTATGTGTTTCCGTGAAAAAATGGCAGAATTAATTATTCAAAAATCAATAAAAAATCAGCCGATGACGTCATCGTGACGTCACTTTAGATTTAGGATACTAGTACCATTCCCTACCTATCCACCAAGTTTCATCACCATCGGATATTCCCTTATATGTGAATCAGAAAATCGGCTTTTTGATGACGTCATCATGACGTCACAACTTTTTGGTATTTTGTGGCATATGCCTGTAACATAACAAACATTTTACCGAAAGAATTTCGAAATTGCGATTTGTCGTTCAGGAGATATAAAGAAAAGGTCCAAAAATTGAATAATTCGTATAAAATCACACGATGACGTCATCGACACGTGACTGCAATTTTTGTCTATAACACGTCCCCATATACTTACATACCAAGTTTGAGTTGCATCGGACTTGCCGTTCCGGAGATAAAGAGCCCTAAAATTTGCACTTTTATGATTACGTAACTGTGCACGTGATGACGTCATGATGACGTACATACGCGGGGCACTATTCGGGGTGGTGGTCTAACTATGTGCCAAGTATGAAGTTGATCGGAATTAGCATAAGGGTAGAAGTGACTTGTATAAAAACCCTGTGTTATGTCTATGGGAAAAAAGTGGAATAAAAAAAAAAAAAAGAAACTAGACCTGTGTTTGTTGACAAACACTGAGCTGTTTCGCGCATGTTTTATGAATAATATGAAAAACAAACATGAACGAAATTGGCCCAGTACAGAGAAATAGCGGTGTTTTAATTGTCGTAAACAACTATCAGGAGCGTCATCACTCGTCCATCAATACATGTATACAGATACATGTACATACACATGCCCATGGAAAACACAGAAATGGCTGAGTCTATTATAGGTCAGCACGCATAGTATGTATGGTTGTGCATATGGGCAGTGGAAACAGCAAAATGATTTTGATTTTCTAGCTCATCGTGCTCCGTTCACGTGTACACAATAATATTGGTCCACTACTATAGATAGCCATATTAGCGGTCCGAAAAGTTCCAAAGCCCGTGTTTTGTTTTATGTTTTTGACTCTAAATGGCCAAATAAATTAATAAAAAAATCGATAAAAAATCAGCCGATGACGTCATCATAACGTCACTTCATATTTAGGATATAAGTACCATTCCCTACCTATCCACCAAGTTTCATCACCATCGGATATTCCCTTATATGTGAATCTGAAAATCGGCTTTTTGATGACGTCATCATGACGTCACACCTTTTTGGTATTTTGTGGCATGTGCCTATAGCCTAACAAACATTTTGCCGAAAGAATTTCGAAAATACGATTTGTCGTTCATGAGATATAAAGAAAAGGTCCAAAAATTGAATAATTCATATAAAATCACATGATGACGTCATCAACACGTGACTGCAATTTTTGTCTATAACACGTCCCCATATACTTACATACCAAGTTTGAGCTGCATCGGACTTGCCGTTCCGGAGATAAAGAGCCCTAAAATTTGCACTTTTATGATGACGTAATTGTGCACGTGATGACGTCACGATGACGTACATACGCGGGACACTATTCGGGGTGTTAGTCTAACTATGTGCCAAGTATGAAGTTGATTGGAATTAGCATAATGGTAGAAGTGGCTCTTAGAAAACCCCTGTGTTATGTCTATGGGAAAAAAGTGGAAAAAGAAAAAAAAAAAAAAAAAAAAAAAAAGAAAGAAAAAAAAAAATAAGAAAAACAAAAGCTGTTCCGCTGCATGCGAAACAGCTAAAAACACTGGACAGCAGGTCTAGTAACTGAAGCATTTTACTAGACCCAAACTTTTTCCACTAGACTTGTGGCATTCGTGTACAATTGTATAACGATATTGTGTCCACAATCATCAATTTAGGAAATCATCAATTTCATTTGTGCAAGGAAAACAAAATCACTAGACAGTCGGACTAAAGCAGTACGCACTATACTAGACCGACACTGAAATCACTAGACTCGGTCCTCGGTCTAGTGGATATTTCAAGCCCATTCTAAGAGTAAGTTAGATCAGACATTGGTTGGTCACTGTATGATTGTACTGTAATATCAAAGTGCTAAAACAAGTCTTGTCATGGGCAACATTAACACTCTATGACAACAGGATTTCAAAAAAAAAATTATGAAATGTTTCTTGCGTCTTATATCTGGCAAGTTTTTGCTTATGAAAAGATAAACTACAATTGTTTTGCAAGTTTTATTTTGTTCATTGTTTCTGTCCTTTTGACTGATGGTCCTAAGAGGATCAAGACAGGGTCCTGAGAGGATCAAAACAGGATCCTTAGAGGGTCAAAACAGGGTCCAATCAGGGTCCGGAGAGGTTCAAAACAAGGTCATGTGAGGATCAGAACAGTGTCCTGAGAGGATCAAAACAGGGCCCAGATAGGATCAAAACAGTGTCTTGGGAAGATCACAATAGGGGTCTGAGAGGATCAAAATAGGGTCCGGAGAGGATCAAAATAGTGTTCTGATGAGAGGATCGAATTAGTGTTCTGAGAGGATAAAAATGGGGTTCTTAGAGGATCAAACCAGGGTTATGAGAGGATCAAAACGGGGTAAAGGATCAAAACAGGGTTATGAGAGGATCAAAACGGGGTAAAGGATCAAAACAGGGTTCTGAGAGGATCAGAACATGACAACAATGACAACAGTTCTATTACTTGTTATTTGGTTGTAGTAAGCAGTTTGAATACTTAATTCTTCTCCGAAAGCTTACTTGCTCTAGTTCCATAAATTTGAATATACAAATTTTCCAGAATTGATTTCAATTGGGGCAAGGGGGTAATGCTTGTATGGCACAAGGGGGTTGTTGAAGGGGAGGTATACCGTACTGGTACAGACATCTGACTATGTCTTCACTGCTTGTAAATGTGTAAATGTCTATAAATACCTGAAAGTTTCCTTTTCAAAAACACCTAGCAATTAATGGCAAATACAATAGTGCTAGGATCACGTTGCCATTTTCATTTACACCTTGCGTTGAAAGACTTCCGCGATAATTCCTGCATTCATTTGATCCTAGTTGCTAATTAAAGAGGAATGGATTTTCCCTTTTGCCTTCTTCCTCGATATCAATCAAAGCCACTCATGTGGCAATTGACTTGAGAATAATCCCACTGGCAGGGGCTGGGTCAGATGTATGCCTGCTTTGGCACCCTCAGACCCAAGGGGTTCCCTAGTCAGGTCTTGGTTCAACTCCTTCTCATTTTGACAGGTGATGGTGCTTTCCCCCTCTAGAGGGAGCCTCAAAGTTGTTATCTTTTCCTAATTAACTGTCATCAAGTTTTTGGATGTGATTTGAGAGTTTGTGTAGTGAGTTCGTCGACAGCCAGAGAAAAGGTTTGGGGTATGCAGCACCGTGACTATCTAGGCCTTTTCACACTTTCTCAGCCAGGTTCAGCCCGGCGAGTTTTTGAACCGGATCGAATAGATGCAACATTCACACTACGTTTATGGTGAACCATTGCATATATACAACACAGATCACGGTGAAAAATGCAGTTTGGAACCTGGTTGAGATTTTCAACCCTGGTCCCTACCAGGGTTGAAAATCTGTGAAAAGGGTTGACAACAATCTTGGGGTTCGATTCGGCTCCAACCCAGAAATGTTGGATAGTGTGAAAAGCCCTATAGTGAATCTGTTTACAACTGGAGAGAAGATTTGGGGTATTCAGCACCACATACATGTGTGTAAACATATTTCTACCTCTATGAATGAAATGAATGAAGCTTGCTATTTGACTACAAATAAAATAAGAAGTGGATATTTTGCCCACACCAGCATTCTTCTGATTGGCCAATTCTCAATACATCATGCTGGCCTTCTTTTTCTTAACGTTATTTTGCTGGAGGCACGTTCCTACCGGCATGACAATGACATAATGAAAATTTACCAAATTAGTGTAAGGGGACGTCAAAATAGCATTTGCAGGAAGAATGCTGGTGCCTTCAAAATATACCCTTCCATTAAAATACATGGTCTAACTAGACAGTTCTGCCATAGGGAACTCTCTAACTATTACCCTTCAGCAGTTTTGTGAGGGTCCATCACTTTGCAATATCTTCATGAAACATGTTTTGGTCAACAAATATCATTTATTGTTATGCTTCAATTGTAGTCCTACAGGTTGTCAAAATACCTTGCAGAGCACTAAAAATGAATTGAGCAAAATTTGGTAAGGTCCATGGAAAAATAATGATAAAAATGACCACAAGTTGCCTATTTAGATGTACATGTACAATATGTTCATCAAACTGTTGTCTTTTTTTCCTTTTTAAAGGTACTATCGTACTTTGGTTGCACACACCGAAACAGAAATTTTCACAGCTTTACCTATAACTTTATACAGGGTATAAAGATGGTGATGCATCATGATGGTAGAAATGTATTGTTAAAATTGTTCTGCCTAAAATGGTGTATTTATCCAGAAATGGGTACTTGTAAAACCTATAATAAAAAATTATTCTGATCTTTTTAAGATCAAAAATAAAAGTGAACAGATTTTTAAAATACAGTGGCGGTTTTTCACTGTTTTCTCTAAAAGTGGGCATCTTATGGGACTGAAGTTTTTCACATATGACTGTTAGTCTATTACTGTATTTTCATTGATATTCTTGCCCGTGAATCTGCAATTTCTTTGACAAAAACCAAAGTATGATATTACCTTTACAAATTAAATCCTACTCTGTACTTTAACAAATAATTGTATACATGTAGGCCCACATATGTTAATATTTCCTGATGAGATCCAAAGCTGGGTATGGCCTGTTTTCATGCCGCCACTTGCACTTGTCAATGTTCCCAATTTAATATTTGTTTCCTCACTGTTGTATTTGGCACTGCCAACCCGGATACACTCACCCTCTCAACCGTGAAGAAAAGGCCAGAACATTATGATTAAAGGTAATATCGTACTTTGGTTTTTGTCAAAGAAATGCAGATTCATGGGCAAAAATATCATAAAAGATACAGTAACAGTCATCTGTGAAAATTTCAGTCCCATACGGTGCCCACTTTTTGAGAAAACAGTGAAAAACAGCCACAATATTTCTTAAGTCTTTTCTCTGTTATTTTTGATCTTTTAAAAAGATCTAAAAGATTTTTGGTCGTTGTTTTACTAATTTCTGGATAAATACACCATTTCAGGTAGAACATTTTTACGGTATGTTTCTACCACCACCATCTTCATACCATGTAAGTTATACGTAAATCTGTGAACATTTCTCTTTTGGTTTCTTACCAAAGTATGATAATACCTTTAAGGCCAATCTTCTCGTTCGTGTCCATGTTCAGAGACGGTCAGCTCCATTGATGATGCCTTTTGCCTTCATCATGCCAGAATGACTTGATGATGCTTCAAGCGATGGATGAGCGGTGATGCACGTCTTGTAGTCATGGTTGATAGGGCAGGGCATCAGTTAGTAATGTCCTGGCGTTATATGTTATAGGTTGACGCTTAGCTTGCTCGCTCGCTCGCTGGGACTGATGTGGAGAAACGCGGCATGACTAATTTCCCTGAAACAAATATTTGACTATGACAGCGGCGCTAATCAGCGTGTGTACTATTATGTTAAACCATGGTTTTTGACTAGACTGTTATTAACTCCAGCAACCAAACAGCATAATCCCACGCATAAATCACCATTATACCTGGTCCTCACGATCTAGAATAGTTTCTGGTTGGAGCCTGTTTGTAAATTTCAAGCACAAGTCACTATATTTGGTCTCTGTCACCCAACTCCATGGGGTACATGTACAACGGGAGACTTATGAGACGTTGGCAGCAAACAGACTGAAGTCTCTTTTTTTGCTAGCTCTGAGCATGCACTGGCAATTGTGAGCATGCGTTCGTTGTTGTGCATGTGCGCACAGTTGAAGACCCAGCTCCAAAGTCTCGCATTGTAGGCCCCTACTAAAATTTAGTACTGAGTAGCTTCGAAGAAGTCTCTTATGCTGTACCTGAATGAAATGACTTCAATGTGAGCAAATCAAAAATGTTTGTTGCTTGAAGGAAGAATTAAACATTAAACCAGGGACCTGACCAGCAGCCATCAGGGTCTAGTAAGGTTAACATTTTAAAAAATTTCTGTGGTTTTTGTTTCATCTTAACCTTCATTATGCCCCCAACCAGTTTGAACAAAACCCATTCTCCTTCAATGATATTTGTCATGAAGTTAATGCCGACTTATTCTTCGTACTTTATATCCAATTTCATATTTTGTGTAATGAACTAGTAATTGATAGGGGGCCTATCTTTGTACGAAATATACTACACATATTTAACAAGAAGCACACGTTTTGCATGCAGTAGGGGAAAGCTTGACAATGTGACAATCTTTGTACCTTGGGCTGTAAATCTCCGTTCATATCTTACAATGACACCACAGTCGTCATGGGAAATCACCTTAGAGGATGATTCCCAAAAGATTATGGGATGTTTGATTGTATTGAGCTCTTTCATTTCGGCAATGCCTGTATGTTACCTGGGGTCATGTTCCTGGCCCTGCTTAGCACAGCAATTTTGCTAACCATTAAATTTCTTTCTTAATAGAAACAGGACATTATAACAACCAAATTTCCATGTGCTGTGTATCATGAGTGATTGTTCGTTGGCTGTTGTTCACTGACCATGAATATCAAATGGAATTGTTAATGGTGGTTTGTTTAATTGAGCAGGATGTTTTGTGCTAAGCAATTTTTTTGTGCTTAACAGCTCCATGAAATTGTCCCCTGTTCATGAAGATTATATGCTGTTATCTCTCTCCAAAGCCCAACCCCCAGCTATCATGCTACCACAGCATCCACTGATCCAGATCACAGGCTGCAGTATTCATTATGTTGATTACCAATTCGTTTTCCCTGTGATACCAAAAAACCCTACATTTCCAAGCATCCTGTACCTTTCTAGTTTCCGATTTCAGGAGATTACTGTTCCATCCCATTTCAGAAGATTATACTAGATAGAATCTGAGACCAGATTAATAACCAGATGGATGAAAATGTCCAAATGGACATTTAAAAAAAAATGATACATGATACGTACCAACAGGATTCCCATTCACCACATGACTTTGGTTGATTACCAGGGAGTGCTGGGAGCCAGTCAGTTGGTGTAGCGGTTCTTTCCTCACCATTCACCTCTGGCGGCCCGGGTTCGAGTCTGGCTTGGTCCACAAGTGGATTGGGTTTTCAGTCCCTACTACCTGATTCTGTGGGTTTTACCCAGAATATTACTCTGGGGTTTTCCTCCCACCTCTAAAACTGTATAGATTAGATCTTCTTCTCATCATCTTTCCATAAAAGGTTTCAGCAGGTTTTTCGAGCCGCAGTGCTAAGGGCGCTTTTGAGGAATCCTTGGTTTTGTACAGTATAACCAGAAATAGATTAGTAATATGCTTCTTCTCTTTTAAGGAAGCACAAACTTGATTTGATGATGTCACGTCTGTAAATCTATGCCTTCTGTAAACTTTGCTATATGAGCCTTGTCAGGTGATGTTGGCAAGCTAGCGCCCTGACCACACTGAGGCTGTGTCCCAAATCTCTGGCTGCAGCTGCAAATAGCACACAAGTCTATGGAAACGGCTGTGCAGTCACTGGCTATAGTGGCTGATATAGGGGTGTGTGTATTTTGTTTGCAGCCACAGCCAGAGATTTGAGACATGACCTGATAATGGGACTCTCAGACTGTATGGAATAGTCACAGCATTCTGTAAACATCTTTCCCAAGTGGACTTGAGTCACAGGCTCATCATACCGGGCAGCTCACACGCACTGTGCTGCACTGACGCACTTTCCTTTCTTTATTACCTTCTCACCCATACCACCATTGTGATAAATAGAAAGCTATGGTGATTTATGCCCAAATCCAGGCTCAGGCTCAGGCCCAGGCTCCAGCTCAGGCTCCAGCTCCTGCCCTGTCATCTATATGCTGAAAATATTAGTTGTGGTCTTTCATTGAAGCTGAAGCTCTGTTTTCCTTTTCAAACCAGAGAGTCTACTTCTGAACCGCAGCCAAAAGTCTTTATTTTGATACAGGGAGTCTGTTATTGTAGAATGGATTCACAAAATGGAGCCGGAGCCTGAGCCTGAGCCTGAGCCTGAGCCTGAGCCTGAGCCTAAGCCTGAGCCTGAGCTTCTGTTTCGTAAACCCCCTAAGTATTCCCTCGCTTAGATGGATGGTATTACATTACACCCGCATTTCCTGAAAGCGTTTTATCCCCACATTCATGGAAGTAGTGTATACACATTTAATGGTCCTTCCATTTGGCTGTTCCTTTGGTAATATGGGAATTTACAAACAAAGTGATCTGCTTACACCACTCTAAACCAGCGACATCAAGCAAAATGTTTCGGGTGTTATGGTTAGTCACACCCTACACTTGAAATTCTGCTCAAATTCAACGGTAATTTGTCGACTACAAAAGTGCAAGCCAGGATAGTGCATGTGGTCTGTTGTATAGGATTTGGTGCAATGAATGACTTAATACTAATAGCATATGGCTCAGTGCTGTGACTCCAGGTAGATTAGTAATTGACAGTTGATGAGGGGTAAATAATGAATCCATGCATGTATAATGCCCAAGGGAGTACAAATATTGTGAAGGATGAAGTATAACACATTTGATAGATGGGTTCGGTCATTTTTTTTTTCTGAATATTTTACACATTTCTTGACTGAGCAATAATTTGGATCTATTTCGTTGGCAGTACTTATTATGTTTGTATGAGTGATTGTCTTTGAATTTAAATTACGGGGCTGTTTGATCTTTCGAAATGCATCTTTTCATGGCAAAAACTCCATTTTTATTGTTAACAAAGGGAAATGTTCATAGACGTGTTACATATTTTTTTTGTACATATTAAATTCACGAATATGTAGTGTTATGGTGAATTTCTTGCCCTAAATGCCCTATTTCACGAATGAAAATAAAAAAGTTCCCAAATTTGCAGCATGTTTGTTAAGCAGTAATTTGCAGCTGTAACAAACAAGACGGGATCCACAGAAATTGCCCGTTATAGTGGTTGTTCATTATGTAACGATTGAAACAATGTTTTGTACATAAGAATTGGGAGTAAGGATGATGTTCATAGCCAAATATTCAGTGTAGCAGTGCTTGTAGTGTATCATGCCATTGTAATGTGTATGGTACATTAGAGGTTTGCCTGATCTTGATACCCAACAGCAGTGTGTATGATGGTTGGAGCATGGAGCTAGGAAGAGCTCCATGGTTGGAGCGAACAAATTAGATGGGGAGGGGTGGAGTTGGGGGGGGGGGGGGGTAGTGGGGACAAAGTACCCTAGCTGGGAGACATAGACCCGTGCGATCCCATAGCCTATGGGATTATGTGCAAGATATATCAGCGCAAACTGTCCCACAATGCATTTTTCATATATAGTCACTAAGTTCACTTGGCACACTTCCAGCTTATCCGTTACGTACATTACAGACTTTTCCTCAGATCAGCTGATTTCCTCTTTTTTTCACTTCACTCTTATACCACTGAAAAGTGAAAAACACTGTACCAAGTTAATGGTAAAGATCGGAATTTCCACGTTTTTTTGTCCAAGTTGCATGCCTGAGCTTACATTGAGGACCAAGTAAATATTGAGCCAGGTCCAAATTACCATGGATGGTTGGGGGGGGGGGATGGACTGTGGTTATTATTGGTGGGGGACAGTCAGCGCGCAGCCCACTGCAAATAGCTTCCGTTTGTTTTCTACGTATGCACATTCCGACCGGCACTGACTGACTTTGCATATATAATGAGCTCGGAGTACGCGTTTTAAAAAGATCGTAACGTCCATACTAATGGGTCTTTTGTTATAATTGGATTGGATTATGTGGGGTATAGAGGTTAATTTTCCATTCTGAAATGAAAACATGTTTGGGACGTATGCATTACGTGAGATTTAGCGGCAAAACCACTTGCCTTTTTGTATAAAAAAAACTGGCGTAGAAATGGTCTTCATATGTTGTCTCACAATTTCTCCGTAGAAATGAACCATATACGAACCGGTAGAGAAAACATTCCTTTTCATCATTATCTAAAATCCTACGCTTTAATTTTTGGGAAACAGTCAGGAGCAGTCAAAATGTTCACCCTCTCCTCCCAAAAATGTAACGAAACACGAGTCTTAACCCGCTACCCCGTCCTCAATGAAGCGCAGCTGTGGTTGGTCAATTGGTTGTTGGAGGTCATTTATCCTCGGATATCAGCCAATCATGTACTGCAGTACAGTACGCAAGGCAACGACATCAAGTTTGATGCCCAGACTCCATACGCAAAAATCAGTTCAAATCTTCGCCACGTGAAGCAACCAGACGATTCGTCTACAACCGTGTGTACAGACGTGGCAGCGTTGTCCTGAGAAAAATGGTTATGAGAATATCGATGTTTATTAAATACGGTCTTGATTTTTTGCCTACTATTTTTAATGGGTCTTCTGCAATTTTGTGTAAATTAATATGGGTGTGACTGAGGCCAGGCCCTCGGGTTGCATTTATTTGAAAACAATTATGAATGGTAGGCCTACGAAGTTAAATAAGTGCACCACTTTTTAAAAATTAATAAAATTTAAAATGTTGCCTTTTACAAGATCTCATTTACTTCTTGCTCAGTGGAGGAAGAGAATGTTTTCCCACTACAACCTTCAGCATTTTCTCAAAAGTTAAGGCACAATCCAAAGGTCCACAACATTAAACATGAACAAGACTAAAACAAGAGTTTTGTTTCTTTTGGGCAATAGTGTAGCATTTATTAGTTCAACTGCTCTTCAACTGATTCCTATTGTAACACAATAACACATGAACATGAAAACCAACAAACTTGGCAGTTTTGTTAACTGTTACTGTAACCGTTCCTCCATTCAGCTGGCTGGGAGAGAACGTAACAATGGAAACATATCAATAATATTAATAGCACAAAGACTGAGTACACACATTAAAGTAATTTCAGTAAACATTAACAAAATTGCAACGCCACTTTATAAATAATACAAACAAAAAATAGAAGTCAACACACAACAAAATAATCACATTGTATACATTTGTAGGCATGTTTAAGCAAGGCAAGTACCCCTTTTGGCTAGCTTTGGGCAATATTCAAGATTTTAACACCCCTCAACATTTTTACCATCTTTAAAAAATAAAAGTTGAAAATATTTGTTAAATAGAGGAATTGTCAACTTTAGTCCACACACTTGTTGTACTTAACTGGTTCTGAAACCATTGGCATTTTCTAAAACATTTAGTAAACAAAATAAGACAAAAATCAATCTTACATAATAAAAATGATATTATTGCAAGTGCTGTACAACTTTAGTAGTGATAAATTAGCACATTTTGTTTCTCCATGTGGACCCTGAGAATAAGCATAACAATGAACACACATTTTTAAGACATGTATACAGTATTCAGACATATATCAATTATAAAACAAAGACTTCATGTAGACCAAAACAGATCTTCAGTACAAATATCTAAATACAACAGAAAATGTATATGCATAAACACAAATTACACTTGCTAGTACACGCAAATTTATAAATACTGTACACAGAAACAAAAAAGTAATCACATGTGACATCATTTACATTGCATACATGTTTAGGCAAGTACCCGTTTTGGCAATCTTTGGTCAAGAGTAAAGGTTTTAACACCTCATGCTTATAAACAAAAAAGTTTATACTTGCTGGATACAAGACGAGTGTGGTAAACCTTTACCCATGTCTATACACTTAATTGTCACATGAAAGTAAATGGTACAAAATATAAAGTATAAAGTAATAAAAAAAATATAAATATATATGTATTTAGGCAAGGCACACATTAGGTGACTGATATTGGTTGCACAAGTCAATGGATGGCAAAAATAAATAATAAACATGTGACGTCACAATTCATAGCAGAATCGCACGCTAAACCACCAAATCTCGCAGTTTTGAAATGTAAAAAATGAGATAAATACTCCGCACCGTAGAAACCTTATTGATATTGAACGATGGGGAAAACCTCAATCTCGCCAAATATCGTCACCATTTCAACGTATCATTTCGGAAACAGTCAGGAGCACTAAAAACGTCTAAGATACTACAAGCGTTGTTCGAGAATTAAGACACACATTGGGGCTATTTTTCACGCGAAAATCTAAAAATTAACTGATAAAAAACGATTTTTTTTCATTGCTTTAATCATAAACAATGCACTCACCACGCCATGATGGCCCAGCAGTGACCTTGCCAGGTTTCCCGAGAGCTTTTGCAGGGTTACTACTGAACTCTCGTGTTTTCTCGCAAACCTCCAAAACGCACGAGAGTGTTTTTTTCCTGCAAACAAATGCTTGCGGGCGCCTCATTATAGCGGGGGCTGCGCGCTGACTGGGGGATATCTTACCCCTATGGAATCACACCTGATGCTAAATGTAGCACAGTGACATAAAAGCGGTAAAAAGCGTACTACAAATCATTAGCCAATCACAGCATGCCATACCAGAAAATGAGACAGAAATAAAGTCTCTTCACCAATATACATTCATGTGCATACATTTCCATGAATTAATAATTCCTAGAATTACAGTATCAAGTAATTTCTATTCCTTTTCATTTGACCAGAGTCTTTTCTGTTTAATTCATTAATCCTCAATGTCTTGTGCATATCTATGATGTGTTATCACCAGATCGAGGAACTCTTAGGATCCATATACATTCATATGTTGGGTGACAGAACCCTGTATGAGAGAATACAGGAAATGCAATTAAGACCAAGTATTAATGCACAGGAAATATTTCATCATATCTTGAAGGAGATAGACCAATATGGTGGACTACCGCATGGCACTAGGCCAATTTCATGGCACTGGGGCCAATTTCATAGAGCTGCTTAGCACAAAAATTTGTTTAAGCAATGAAAAGTCTTCCTCGATCAAACAGGATTGCCATCCAAATTTTCATGTGATGTTTCCTGCTTTTGACTTGTATTCAGTCATTTTTTGCTGAGCATAACATTCACAAGGAGTTTTGTCTAGCATGCTAATTTTATTTACCAAGATTTGTTTTGACGCTTAAGCATACCAAAACAGAAATCTTCCCAGATTTACCTATAACCTACAGGGTACATGTATAAGGATGGTGATGGTAGAAACATACCATTAAATTGTTTCTGCCTGAAATGCTGTATCTAGAAAAGAGGTTGTTCATCATGGAAAATTATTAAGAAGCTCACGATGTTGGCTGAAAGGTAACGGACTGCTAGTCATTAATTAATTAATATTCTGACGAAGACACTTGTGCTGTCTCAATTCATATCCGTGCATGGTTTTGGCTGCGCTGGGTCTTGGTCCGTGATTGGTGTATGTCCCGTCCAATCAGGAGGCAGTATGCTTCTGATTGGTGGCTTGGGCACACAGACTTAAATGGGTATGGTTTTTGCTGTTAGAGAATAGCCGCTTGGAATACTTTGTGGTACACACATTTTTGGGGTCACAAATTTGCATTTAATGTTCAACCACTGCTTATAGCAGCGTCCTTTGAATTTCACAGATTGTTGTTGCAGTCCGTCAGGTAATAATTCATGTTGCATTCATTAGAATCAGATCACTTTATTGCGCTGCAACACTCAATAGAAAAAAACACATCCAATATGGCGTCCATTGGCAACAATGAGTCATCACTGTTCACAGACCAATGTGAACATCGCATGTGAACATTGCCATTGCCAAGAACACTATACAAATAATCATACATGTACAGTGTATATGTATCTTCTGCTGATTATTTCAAATTCAAGGGTATGAATTGAGCCCTTATAATATGTATTGAATTGCTTTCAACGGAAGAACATCAAATGACTGTAATTTATAATCTAATGTCATGTATCATGTATGGCCCAGTTTCATTTCGGAAGTGCATTTGTTTTCATGTGCATTATCGCATGTACAATTCAAAAAATCATGCTACAGTACATGAGCATGTTTTATAGTGGATTCGGTTTTACCTTTGTATTTATTATACAGTACACCACATACAATTGTGTCCCTTACGTGAAGGCCCTATATACTCAGCATATAAAATCGCTCAGACTCCAGAATCCATTTCCCAGACAATAGTTGCCATGACGCAACCTCACCGTCCTCCTCCTCTCGCTTGCCTCCTGGGGGTCAATACAAGGATGAGTCATCGGAGATTTCTTTTATGATACAAACAATAAATTATTGTTGTTCTTGAACGATGGAGGGGTTTTTCTCCTGGGAGTTGATTTATCGTACCCGGGTGTGTGGCTGAAAGCTTGTATGGATCAGCCGTGGACTTGTACAACCTGTACAGTCACCAATGAGGCATTTTCAATTAGTACCCGGCTTTTTTTTGTATCCAAGATCGTCTCGCTTCAAATCATCACAAATAACTATTCTTCACCTCTTGATCTTATTGATGGGATATTAACAGTCTCAGAAGACATTGACCCGGGCCTGGTTTTTATATCAGGGAAATATATGGTGTGATTTAAGTGTCTATGGAAGATGCATGTTTGTTACAATTCAAAATTGAAGAAAAGCAGAGATTTGTCATTCAGAGTTTAAGAAGGAGTTAGTTTTCACCTTTCTGCAATATTACATGTACCAGAGATCAACATAATAAAGTGTTTCTCTGGTCCAAACAGAAATGTTTACAGATTTACGTATAACTTACAGGATATGAAGATGGTGCTGGTAGAAACGTACCGTTAAAATATTTCCACCTGAAACGGTGTATTTATCCAGAAATTTAAGTGATCAAAAACAGTTTTGATCTTGGAGTGAAATAAAAACTCCTGTGAGTACATGTAGATTTGAAAATACTGTGAGCATTTTTTGCTGTTTTCTATAGTTTCCGATGATGATATGATCGGAAAATGTCACAGGTTTTTTTTATTCCATATCAAATTATGAACAGTCTGCAGCTGTTCTAGCTGTCACCTTTACCAATCCTGTATTACGCCTTTAACTGAAGGTAGGGGATACAAAGTAATTCCTTATTTACCCTTGTCATGCAGTGGGGTACTTTCATGTACATGACATTTTAAAGCTAGAACTTCATCAACATAATACTCTCTATGTTAACTCCTTGGGGAATTTCCCTCTCCGGCATTGAAAATTTATTGTTTCAGAGATGAACAATTGAATCGCATCTTCAAACATCTCTCTGGCTTGACATTTAAAATGATTAAGTTCAGTAAATTGCAAAAAGACACGAAGGACCCAGGATTTAAAGGAAGACTGTCACGCTGATTGGTGCACATGCCCATAGTAGGGCTATCATTGCATTGCTTTGTGGTTAATTAATGGCATGATTATACTATAAAACATCCAATTTCATGGGAGAAAAATTTCACTTTTTGATTTGGTTTTAAGTTTGGTAAGACTGGTTATCCACCTGACTTTAAAAAATGGAATTTTGACAAAATGCTCTGTTCTGTTACTAAGTAGTATGCATCATTTTTTACATTACCTGTTAAATTAATCATGATAAAATATCTATACAAATTCTACAAAAATGTAATATTAACAATAAGATTTCCATGAAACAATTTCTTTTTTGAATAGCAAGAATTGCACACAATTTGTTTATTATGTTATTTACCACATCATGCATTGAGAACCATCCCAAATTACTCATGGTCTCGGTCTTCTTCTTTCAAGTTTCAATGTAACATAAACCCCTTTTGACAGAAAAAAGGCAAATCAACACAAAAAAATGGAAATGTTTTGTCAACATTCCTGCATATAAAGTACACAAACAAATTCACCTATCAAATTCATCTTGTGTATATAATACATACATGTATACATTGATGTCAAAGAACTGTATAGTGCATGTACTTTCTGTGGATATCTCCACCATTTTCGTTTATGGAAATTGCTAATTCGGTAATATTACTGGTACTTCTTGAAAATCTGATGAATTTAGTGCTAGCAAATTTTTATTTCCCCCCTTCATCAATTGAGGTGATAATCAGAGTTTGTATTTGCATTTGCATGTAATATTACAGATTAATGTAATAAAAGCTGATTTCCAACTGGATGTTCTGGGCTTCTAAATCAGATTACCGTAGCCAGATAGAAACTGTAGACCTCGTTGGCAGGATCTAGTGTTAGCGTGGTGGGCTGTCTTATTCACACCACCTAAACTTAGACCAGGAATCAACCTGAGAATCGCGGGACGAAAATTGGCCGTTCTCGGTGGATCGATAGTCCTATTTTAACCGTGCTTGTGTCGCATCGCTGTGATGTGAAGTGGAAAATGATTGTGTGGGACTTGTCACTCGACAAGCGTCCGTACTTGGGAGAGGAATTCGGGAATTTAACAGACTAGGAGATGGGATGGAAAAATAACACTTTTATAATTTATTGCCAACTTAGGTTTTTTTTTAGAGGGCAGCCATTATTATTTACAATTTGTTTTATTTGTTTTATTTTATATATTTTTTATTTATTTTTTATTTATTTATCAATTTTTTGTTCTTTATTATTATTTCATTATTTATTTATTATTGATTACTTTTTGTGTTGATAATAAAAAAAAAATCAAGTTTCAACTTAAAGGTAATATCATATTTGGTTTTTATCAAAGAAAAACAAATTCATGTGCAAAAATATAAAGACAAATACAGTAACAGTCATCTGTGAAAATTTCAGTTGCATACGGTGCCCACTTTTTGAGAAAACAGTGAAAAACAGCCACAGTATTTCTTAAGACTTTTCTCTTTTATTTTTGAAAGGATTCAAAGGATTTAAAAGGATCAAAAAGATTTTCGGTTGTTGTTTGACTCATTTCTGGATAAATACACCATTTCAGGCGGAAAAATTAGTATGTTTCTACCACCACCATCTTCAATTCTTCATACCCTGTAAGTTATGGGTAAATATGTGAACATGTCTGTTTTGGTTTCTTACCAAAGTATGATACTACCTGTAATGAGCTTAATTTGAAACTAGTCTTGATCCTTTTGGGCAATTTAACTTTTCCGTTTAAATAGATGTGTACATTTCACTTGATTTCTAATTATCGTAAACTAAAGCAAGCAAAGATTATTCAGAAAAAATCTTGCCTCTATAAAAACACACAAAGACAAAATGTGCGCAAATTTGTGATGTAAGATGTATCAATATGATACGTCATTATAATGCATGTGCAAACATCGCATAACAAAACTGCGCAGATATTTGTGAATTTGTGATGTACGATATACCAAACATCACAAATATGTGGGAAGATATTTCTGATGTTCGATGTTCCTCCTGCGCCACCTTTCTTTACCATCTTGCGCATGATATTCATAGTTAATTTTACACTGTGAATAATGTAATGCGCGCCCCAAGTGTCATGTGTCATGACAACCACTGCATCTCGCACTGGGTACGAAACCACACTATAGATACAGCATAGAACCTGTTTGCAATGCTGCAAAAACGTGTGTCTCGTGACGCAGATTTAAATGTCAGGGAAAGCATTTATATAGGAATGAGGAAAACAGGTATGTGCAGACGCCATGACGGAGGACACAAAGGATTGAACCTCATAATTCCATGGAGTGACCTAGAAGGTCATACATGATGTATTATCAAAAATTCACATTCACGGAAGACCAATATTGGAAAAAAGCTATATTTAAATATCCCATATAATAGTGTTTTGTTCATGATGAATAGGCCTATACAGGCCTATCCAGGATGTTGTAGAGTATTTGAATGAAGCGATGTCACAGGGTTCATAAGAAGTACTGGTTGTGGTTGGCAGTTAGTAAACATGATGTACGGTTCACAATGGTGGCTGTATTGTATTATATTAATGGAATATTACTGGGTGATGATGTGTTATAGTTAGGCCAGTGGTCGATTTCACAAAGATTTGCGATTCATCTTTTAGATGAGTTGTTCATGGTTCCATAGCAGCCAGTATTGTGACATCACACTTTGCTTAGCAATTAAGATTGATACACATTTTGAGATCTGTCTTAGCCTTTTGTGAAATCGAGCACAAAATTACGAACTTGCAATAAAAATGATTAGATTCCGACTTGGATATATTAGCATTTTAACCAGCTACATATGCATACCATCAAATCCAGCATGGTAAATTGTGTCGAATTTCATGGTGCTGTTAAGCAAAAAAAAAAATTGCTTAGCACAAAATGTCTCTTGCTCAATAAAACAATCCGGCATGAAAAATTCCATTTGGTATTCATGGTCACTGGAACTTTTGCAGAGAAATTTCCCTCAAATTGATGCATACTCGATCAGTGAGTTACTTTAGGAGAGGCTGAAGTTTCGATCTAATAGCAGAATCTTTATCAAGGGAAGTGTCATTTCAGCTTTTCTGTGACATTTAGCCTTTGGGAAAGATCTTTCAGAAAGATCCTGCTTGGATTGAAACATTGCCGAGGCCCTCTTGACAATTTCAGGTCATGTTGTGGTCGACGAGCATTTTGCGGCAGTCTGTTTCTTGTATCAGATTAATTCATGGTTTAACATATTAAATGCACAATAAATCACATGTAATGCATAATCAGATTGAGCATAATATAAACTGATCCGATCAAGCTTGTTTTCAAGGGATCTTGCAGATTTGTACACAACCTCACATATTTACAGTTTGCTCGACGGCTCCCGATCATGTTGTATTAAAATTGGCCGAGTGACTATAGGTGTGGTGAAACATGCGGTTTGGGTCGCCAGAAAGGCCAAACAAAATGCTAATCCCATTTAAGATGACACGCTCTCACTCCCAAATTAGATCAGATCAGGAATAAGTGGCCTTAAATTAGTCTTTGAATGCAGCCGACACACAGCAGTGAAGTGGGCATGGGACTGGTCATTGCTGAAGCTGTTTTTCAAAAAGTGACTAAGGAAACTGAATGCGAGGAGTGTATGCACGCAGTTACAGTTCATTTTAATTTGCATGATTCATGTACGCGTATACAGTTGATGCAGCAGTAGTTGTTTGTGCTGTGTTGTTTAGTCATTATATGAAAATATGGCCGATTTACACTCTAAGTCATTGACTCATAAATTTGCGTCAAAATTGGAAATTATGGAAATTATCTACCTGATCATTTGATTTAATATTACTGATTCTGTTTATTCATGGTTTGGGATTAAAACTGTAATTTCTTTCTGGAAAGGAATGTGGATTATGATTGGAAATTTATACATCTTTCTATTTATGATTTGTTTTTAATAATGAATTCGGCCAATTTAGTCAGTCGGATTTTGTGTTGTTATTCTATTATGATAATCATACTATATATTTTCCTCTTAAAGGTAATATCATACTTTGTTTTTTGTCAAAGAAATGCAAATTCATGGGTAAAAATATCAAGAAAGATACAGTAACAGTCATCTGTGAAAATTTCAGTCCCATATGGTGCCAACTTTTTGAGAAAACAGTGAAAAATTCACACAGTATTTAAAAAATCTTGTCACCGTTATTTTTTATCTTTAAAAGATCAAAATTGTTTTTGGTCATTGGGTTTACTCTTGTCTGGATAAATACAGCATTTGAGGCGGAAAAAAAAATAACGGTATGTTTCTACCATCACCATCTTTATATTCTGTAATTTATTATCGGTAAATCTGTGAAGATTTCTGTTTCGGTTTTCTAAAAAAGTACCTTTAGTACTTAATAGTACCTTTAAACCCCTTTTGAAATTGCCGGAAAGTTAACGATTAGGGTATTTCCATGAAATGGTAATTGCATGAAGGTGATGAATATTCCCATTCCTGTCAATAGTTCCTTGCTCTTTGACTAATGGCCTTGACTGGAATCTCCCCCGCAGGTAATATTCATCTTTGCTCTTGTTAATTCTTTTCTGATGTGTCACAGTGTCACGCATAATTTGACCTGGACAAAATAGGGCCACAGGGCCAACGAGAGGGTAATTAATGGACCTGATTAGATATTATATAGATTGTGTTGTCATGGTGAATCAGTTTTTAATTGTCTTATTGGCACAAATTTTGCCCGGTGGCTTTGCTGTAGTTATGGAAGTTCCAGTTTGGTTTGTTTTGGTACAATGTACTTGTTAGAAATCTCTGCTACCCCATGAAAATTCTTGCTTGAAAATTTAAGCACATATGTTTCTGCTCATTATTTATTTTTCACTGATTCCTTGCTTACCGGTATATTAATCATTGCACTTGCAGTCAAATAGACATGGTTGTCGTCAATGAAGGACTTTTGCCTTTGCTGAAAATTTTCATGGCAAGTTCTGCTAAGCACTTTTTGTGAAATTGGAACTTAATGAGGTAGAGTGTGTATTACTGGTTCCTGCTTATTGACACAAGAAGCAGGTGACGCGAATCCCAAGTCATGTAAACATGGAATTTGTGGTAAGTTAATATTGGATTCCCTATGGCTGCTTGATTAAATTGGACAGAAATCTTTCTTTCACAGTGTGGAAAGAATTTGCCCATGTACAAGCGTAAAAATTACCTGGAAATTAAAAAAGTACTGGCAAGTATTTTAACTTCTGAAACAAATATAGGTTCTTGTATTTGTTCTGTTTTCAAAATTAGTTTATTTCCTTGAAATGTACTTAATCGTTCGGACGAACGCATTTTTTCCTAAATCTTGATTTCCTTGAAAATCCAGCATCTGATGAACCAAGATTTCCCATGGTGACTGTTTTGCACTGTTTACGAACTGTTGAGTCCATTTTCTCAAACTCAATAATTATAAATCCTTTATGCCTTTAAGCATATTACTCCAGCACAACAGCATCATTCGGTGTTGTGTTATTGAGTTCAGGTTGTGTTTTAGGGTACAGATGCTTTGCTCCAGATGAAGTTTGCAGTGGGGATGAGTCACACACTACAGAAAACGGCCACTTCCATCACGCTTGCCTTATTGTCTTTCACACCCTTATCTCCCCCAGTGTGGGCAATACGCTACCAGCCCAACGCAATTAGGACTCCCACAACCCTCCTACACATCCTCCATTTATCCTGCCCGATCCTCATTCACGTGTCCTCATCAATCTAAGTACCATTTATCGCGCGAATCATTTTTTTTTTACGGCAATTTTGAGCTCTCAATTTCAAAAATGTTCAATTTTGGATCATAAGCACCGTTTTTTGTGCTGGCGCTTTGAGAAGCTAAAGCCACTGGCATCCAGCCAATTTTCAAAGATAATTATTCAAGCCTGGGGCGGGATTTAGTCCTCCCGTTGTAGTTTGGAGCTGTTGTGGTGTGTGGACGGCCTCCGTTAGTAGAGGATAATTCCCCCATCCCTTGCCAGATGTGCCTCCGGCCCTCTCAAGTTGCCAGTGTTTTTTATGCAGTTAACATAAGGCCAGACATAAGGTGGATGCATGGCACATTCTGGTAATCTGATCACACCGAGAGCTAGCTTCCTAACTCCATCGCTCTGAAAGAGGCTTTCACATCAGTCCCTTAAACCAAACATTCTCTGTTCCGTTGTCTATATCACTGTCACGTGCTCAGCAAATTTTAAAAGACTCCTCATGGTGTCCTGACTGTGTGTTACCATGGTGAAATGTAAATTTCGATGACGTATTGATACTTGATCGAGACTGCCACTTAGATTTAGTCTTCTAAAATTAACTTTCTAGTGAAAACAGAAAATCATTTGATGAAATATTACATGTTAATTATTAGCAAGTACTGTGTAATATACATTGTGCATTTAGTAAAACAAAATTGCACGTTTTTAAAATCATTTGTTGAATGGTGCCAGCTCTTCTGGTTTTAAATGCTTCATATCTTAAATTTTCTACGTCATTGTTAGTTTGTTACTTATTGTATTTTTTTTTCTAAACAAACTTCCATTGATGATGGAATTAATTTGCAAAGTTTTAGCAACATTGATTCTAAATTTGTGATGAATCCTTTCTATAATCAAGAATCTTTAAATTGATTTGTAGAATTGTTTGGCATTACATAGAGAGTGAACTAGACTTGTTAATAATCACAGCTGGTCTGATTTTTTGGCGAGCTGCGAAGCAAAGCGAAGCCTATGTAGTACTAGTAGTACCGTTCGTCCCGTCCGTCCGACCGGCCGTCCGTCCGTCCGTGCGGAAGTGCATCCGTCCGTCCGTCGTACCGGCCGTGCGTCCGTCTGTCTGTCCGTCCGGCCGTCCGCGTGAAATGTTAAAGTTTTTTAGTATGTGCTTGAACCGCCATTTGGGTGGGTGCGTTGTCCAAAATTATGTTGTTACTATTGTAAATGAAAAATGTTGAAGTTTTTTCTATTGTTTCAATATGTTCAAGTTTTTTCTATTGTTTCAAAATGTTGATTTTTTTGTTTTGATTTTTTTTTAGATGGGTGTGTTATCCAAAATAATGTTGTTATTATTGTAAATGAAAAATGTTGAAGTTTCTTCTATTGTTTCAAAATGTTGAAGTTTTTTCTATTGTTTCAAAATGTTGAAGTTTTTTCTATTGTTTCAAAATGTTGATTTTTTTTTTTTTTTTTTTTTTTTTAGATGGGTGTGTTATCCAGAATAATGTTGTTATTATTGTCAATGAAAAATGTTGAAGTTTTTTCTATTGTTTCAAAATGTTGAATTTTTTGGGGGGATGGGTGTTTGCTACCATGTTTGTAACTGCACTTAAGGCTGCAGCGAGCCATGACAGCTTCGCTGTTCTAGTTTAATGCTTGAAATTATTATTTCTAATTTCAACCATAAAGTGTTCTTCTTCTAGCCTTTTGGCTTTTTTTCTTGCTAATTTGTTTGAAAGTTCATGAATTCATTTCATTTGATGATATAAAGCAAATTAAGGAATCGGTGGTTTGTAATGCAGGAGCAAATCCGAAGAAAGGCTCCAGCTTTGCTCAAGCCCAAGTTCAAGCCTGTATCTCAAGCCCATCATTTCATTTAGGACACAAAATGGCAGTAGCAAACTAAATCCCAAGCCTATAGCATCGAGACTCATTTCATAAAGGGCCCATCTATAGACTCGCCGTTATTGCTTTTCGGGTGGGCATTTGCCAGTGGCTTTCCAGCCTCTTTTCTGAGTCATGAAGGTCTTTAACACAGTGAATCTGTACTTACTGATTCTGGCTTAGTGGGTTAATGACAGGCTTTGGAGGGATGAATGGGTTTTCTGCTCCATGTATATCTAGCAAGAGAGATTGATTGGAAACTTGACACACATGCATGTCATCTGCTTAATGGTCACCGACTTAATAACATTCAGCACCGGCCCTATGTTTCCCTTGTGTAAATATATTGGTTTGAAAAATATTTGGTTGTTTGCAAATCCATCCATCAGGAAGTGGTTAAAAATATTGGATCTTCAGAAATTGTGACCTTTTGAAAATTCCCCATTTTGAGAATAATTTAATAATAAATTATTGCACTTATTATGCGCTCCCTCCAGGATCAACCTATTTGAGAGCGCATTACTTACAAATTCAAATTCAAATCCAGCGTAAATCCATTAGTAAAATAAAGCAAACCATGTAATAATAATAAACAATATTTCTACAGCGCCTTATACGAAAGTTTCAAGGCGCTTTACAATTACTCGTGAAATTAAGGGAAATAACAACAAAGAAGGATACATTACAGTTAGTGAACCCTTAAACATATCCATTTGTATTCTTGTTACAGATGGTGAAAGAGAATAAAGACATCAAGAGGAAAAGTGCAGCTTACCTGTCTCGGGCCGGAGAGGACCTGGTGCGACAGTTTGAGCTGTCTCTTGAGGAAGGTGACGAAGAGGACGCTGAGAATGGAGCGGACCGGCACACGCATAAAGAGCTCTATGCCAATATAGAAGGCAAGTTTTTTCATGGTTACGGGACACTCTAACATAAAGAGCAAAGAACTGCGCAGAAAAGATCAATTGAGTCCTGTTTTCGCTATTTTTCGTAACTCAGATGTCCAAATTAGCTCATATTTTCACAGTTTTATTACTTCAATATACAAGTAATAAACTGCTGCAGACTGCTCATCAACCAAAATGATGACCTGAAATATATCAAATGCTTGGAGTTAGGAGGGCCTGATACGCTTTGATCCTAGCAGGATCTTTCTCAAAGCCGCAAAGGCTAAATTTGTTAGATAATTAGCTAAATTAGCTAAATTAGTTAATTTGATAATTTCATGTATGATTATGCCTTGTGTCCTTTACCAATCATGTACATGTATTATACCGTTAAGTTCATGTCTGTGACTCTTATGTCTTCCGTTTCGTGGAAGCAGAGTTTAGGTCAGTTTTAACGTTTATAAAGAATTCAAAGAAGCAAGAAATTTCATTAATAAAATTCGGAAGGATTAAGTTTTTGATTTCAGATTTGAGTATTTTCTTCATCTAGGAGATTTTATGATCGTCTGTTCAGCCCCTCTGCTAAATCATACTCGATAAATATCCTTTGCTGCAAGCAAAGGATAAATTATTTTCGTTTTGATCCTAGCAGGATCTTTCTCAAAGACTTTAAGAAAGATCCGGCTAGGATCAAAATGTCGGCAGGCCCTCCTAACTCTGAGCAGCCTTTAAGAAAGATCCAGCTAGGATCAAAATGTCAGGCACTCCAAACTCCAAGCATATATTTCAGGTCATTATTATGGTTGATGAACAGTTTATTACTATAAATTGTTTTCGACAGGATACATTTTTTTTTATTAAAAGTCAGTTTAAAAAGCATAAGGGGGGGGGGGAGTGCACGTTTGCTCCAAGCAAAAATGATATCTGTCTGTAAGTATTTTTTGCTTCAATAGAAATCCTTGTTTTTTTGCCTCTCGGCATCGAAACGACCTCTTATTTAATAACTTCATTTATTCATCCTTGGTAATTACTCCTTTGCTTCTGTCAAGCTCATATCGGTAATCAGACTCATATTGACCTTGTAGATCTGAAAGATCAGTTGATTGCCTCGAAGCGGGACTTGGAGCAGGTCTTGGTGGAGAGGGATGAAGCTCGGGATGAGGTCATGGGCATCTCGCAGCAGGGCAAGCACTTGGCTGAGCAGGTAACATCCCGAGGAGTTGTACTCTTTCATCTTAAGCTCTCTCTGTCATCTGTATTGAGCTGCCATTACTGTGCTCCTTGTTGCCCACGTGAAGCATGTTTTATTTAAATAACCATCCAGCTCTGTAATAGTCAACCCCATGAATTTGTTCAATGCCTCCTCTTTCTTCTCACATGTTATTTGTACTCCTCACTATGACTCTTACTTTCGTCAAACCCATGATATGCTTTTCATTGTTCACTTTATAATCCCATTTCAACCGCATTCTGTTGAGTCCTAGTCCCAGCCTACAGGAGCAGATCCAGGATTTTTCAAAGGGGGGTGGGTGGAAATAAAATGCGCCATTTCAATAGCCTGATCAGGGTGACCAAAGCTAGCTAATTTTGTTTTTCCCCTTCTTTTTATGTCTCTTTTTAAAATTTTCCTCCCTCCCTATATATTGTTTTTCTTCTATGTTTCTTTTTTCTCCTTTTTTTTTTTTTTTTTTTGGCTGGAAGAAAAGGAGGAGGAATGTGCACCCCCTGGATCCGCCCCTGGCCTAGCTCTTCTGTTTGCCTGTCTTGACTGCGTTCCTCAACCCCCATCTATTTCCCAGTCTGATTCTCTCATCAGTAACCCAAATCCTAATCCCAACCGGTGTCCCGTTTTAACCCCATATTCGTAGCCCATTCTCAGCCTGTGTTTGTACCACAATCTCAATTAACCTTTTGATAATGATCTTGTAATGATCTCAACTCTCTCAGTGCCTCATGCATAACCGCTCCTGTTAGCTAATTGTTTTAAACCACCCCCCTCCCCCCACCATTTCCACCTCCCTTTTGATTCCAAGTACAAACCCATCAAGCGTCGCATCATATACCCTCCCACAGCAGTCAGAGACATGACATTTGCGTTTGTTGATTTCTCTTAGCTTATTCGTGAGAGGCAGGGCCACGAGTCGACCAAAGCTGCCCTGGAATCTGAAAGAGTCGCCCATGAAACCATGAAGATTTCCCTGGAGGAAAAGATGCAGACAATTGCACAGTTCAGACGAGGTGAGGTCAAAGTTCACTTTTGCTGACGGACGGACGGGAATAACTCATCCTATTGGGCCAAATTGCCGACAAAACTCAAAACTTCTCATTTGTAGCAATCATTTGTTGCAGTCCGTGTCCACACTCTAAAATATTTCACTTTTAATCATCAAATAACATCAAGGGAAACTGACTGAATTTTAAGTCAATGAAAAGTGAACAAAGAAAAGAAAAATTGGGTGGATTTGAACCCACAATCTGTAGATTGACCACAAGACCACTAGGGCACAGCATCCCACATTTATCGATGCATTCGTATACACAGTGAGGCTGTTAAGGTATATTCTGATTCTTGTTCCCTCAACAGTTTCAACGGTGGTTTTCCAGGAGCTGTTTGAAGTCAAAGGAAAGTACGAAGAGGAAGCCATGCTGAGAGAGAAAGCTGAAAACTTTGCTGCCCAGGTACGTCAATGAGTTAAACAATGGAATACAGATTACATGTCACATATTACTGACTGAATGAATATATGAATCGAAATACTATAGAATTTAGAAAATGAATATTCAAAACCCATAGTCAAGGAGCAAAGTTCTGAAAACCCTCTTATTTTGGTGTTGGCGCAACACCCACTACATCTAAGGTTTGACTTCATAAAATGGAAGTTTATACCATTAACAGCTTTACTAGGTAGTATGTGGCTTCAAATTGTGGTATCAATTGCATTTTCCCACAATGCAACTGAAAAAGGGGCTTGGTCTTATTTTCTGACCAACCAAGTCCTTGATATGTATTTTGGTGAATGATTATATGATTATATAATTCATAATCACAGAGAAATAACATTTGAAAAAGTAAGTCGGAAGCAAGAGCTTAAACCGATTTGTTGAATTTTCTTTTGTATCTTTATAATTTTTGTTGTTGGAAATATTATAATAATTTTTGGGATATTACACAAAAGTGCTACCACAATTTGAGGCCACATAGGACCTAGAAATGTTCCCTGAGGTCTGCTCCATCAATTTCTAAAGTCAGACCTTAGATGTAGTCGGAATTGAGAACTCATGGTCTAATTATCCTTGTCTACCAGAATTCCTTTTCGTTTATTAAGTAGAATTTGATGCAAAAAACATAGTAGTCGCCATATGTATATGATGTAAAAATAAATATTTCATTTGTACATGTATTTGTTTTTAACATTACCATACAAAACATTTGACATGGAAGTGCATACTAAAATCAGTGAACCAGCAAAATGAGAATCAATAAACTTATGTGAAATTACTGCGCTGTTACAGATGTTTATAACGATTTTAAATTCTGTACTCTCAGAATGGGTCATAATATGAGAGAGTGCAGTGCACAGAAGCTATTTTCAGTGGAGTCAATTGTTCTCATATTTGAATTCCATGACGACGTGACAGTTTTACAGGCTTTGAGTTTTTGGGGCATCATTCGAAATGTCTGTTGAGTCTTGGCCCAGAAACCTATAACTGTATTGTCCAATCAATCAGTGGGAGCATGCGCCGCGGCAGCGCGTTGCCGCATCTACCTTCAAGCGGTACTCCTTCGGTCTTCTGATGGCCATTACCCAAGTGTGACGATATGTATCAAACAATCCGAAAAAGATTATAAAAATACAGGAATAGAGATGAATTTTCTGAGGCACCTGTTTGTATCTCAGATGTACAAGGAGAGGCAAGCGGCCGACGCCCACAAGAGACAAAGCTTGCTGATGCTGAATGAGACCATCGGTCCGGACGAGAAGATGGCCGAGGTTATGAACGAAGTGGAACAGTTGACGAAGACATTGGCCGAAGAGAAGCAGAAGCATGAAAAGGAGGTAAGCAATCAGGAAGGAGACAAAAATGTTCCTTTCAGTTGGAGCTTTGCTATTTAAAGGTACAATATGATTGTAAAGGTCACAGGACAGCACTCACACTTTGTCTGATCAAACATGTACATGATATAATTAACCTGTGAAAATTTGAGCTCAATCAGACATCTGAGTCATGAGAAAATAGTGAAAACCCGACTCAATTTTTCTTATAAAACATGAAGAATAGTTTACTTTTTATTTGTTCCAAAAATCGTTCAGATGAACGATCTTTGGAAAAGACACTAAGTCTTGATTTCCTTGAAAAACCCAGCATCTAATGAACCAAGATTTCCCATGGTGTCTCTTTGCACTGTTTACGAACTATTGAGTCCATTTTCTGTCTCAAACTCAATAATTTTTTGTTGGAGGCCTTGCAAATCCTATATGCTCCCTTTAAGCCATTGGTTTTCGATGACAAATATTGCATAGGAAAAAAACTTGTTTGGATGGAGTTTTGCCCAGCTTTCTAATTTTTACTGCCTAGGTTTGAAAATACGCATCAAAGAAACCATCCTTTAAATTGTATTTTCTGCCGATTCTGGAGGGTTTGGTATCCTTCGGAATGAGTCATGCGTCGTCACAACTGGCCTGAATTTCAAAACAGCGTCTCTGAATGCATAAATGTTCCTACCTGACCACTCTTCAAATTCATGTCCACGATCGATCATTCAAAATCCTCCGCATTCGGTGAATATTCTCCACACTCACGTTGAGAATTCAGTCACTACTCATGGTGAGGTTAGCACGGGGAATAGATACCACTCTTTAAGACAGTCGGCTGAAGTGCGGTAACTTGCCGATGATTTTGCAAACAAGGAATTCGTTCTGAAGGGGGCCGCTCTCAGAGGCTACAGGAATCTCTTTCTGAGTATAGGCTTACTCCAAGATGAATGCAATTCAACCCTGAATATGTTTATTTTGAAATTCAAATGTTCTGAAAACCATTCCCTAGGCCCCCCATCACCCCTTGTACTTAATGTCACTACGGCTTGTTGATTCCCCGACATCCTGTTTGTCTTAACCGCAGCTCTACCAGCTTGAAGCCAAGCTTCGTGAGGCCGATAATCTAGACCACCTGGAGTCGCTGGAGACCAAGCTCAGCATCGCTAGGGAGGAGAACGAGGCATTAGAGAAGAAGGTCAACGAGCAACTGCCCAACATCCGCAAACTCCAGGACAAGATCGGCGAGCAAGACGTCACCATCAAGAAGCTCATGATGGAGCTTGACAAGGCTATGCTCAAGCCGGTAGCCCCGCCTCCTCCCCCGCCTCCCCCACCACCTCCAATTCCACAGTCACCTCTGGAGTAAGTCCGCCTTCATTGATTTAATTATTATCATTTCACTAAATTCCTCAACATGGGAACAGTTTTTATGGAACAAAAAGCTATGTTAGGGTGGCAGACCAAATTTGTGTCATCCTTATACTTCAATCTAAAAAACTAGAAAGAATTTTACTGTCAGAATCGGTGTTTTTAAGTCCTCAAAGTCCAATTGTCTATAAAGTTTGGTCTGGCTGGGTTTCCTAAATAAGGAAAAGAATAAGGGTTATGTGCACAAGTCAAAGGGTCTGGCACCCTAATGCAGAATTCAGAGGAATATTTATTATTATTAATATTATTATTATGCGAGTAAAGATACACATAAATGGAAGAGAGGAGCAAAACAAAGGGGGACAGGGTGTCCAGAGAAACAGTGAAGGCATTCAACAGGGCTGAGAAATCATGGTTTAAAATTTAAGCAGTCGGGGGACAGGGGCAAGAGTCGCATATTTCTGAAGAAAGTTTCAGCAGTGGAAGCACAAATACTCTCCACTTCTCTTAAAAATGAAAGCCCTGCTTGGAGCAAACCATTAATTACATGCAAGGTAAAGGCTAATGAATGTATAAATCTTGTAATTCAATCTCACCCAGGGTACTTCGGAAGATCATCGGTGGTAAGCGAAGCGCCAAAGGAGGAGGAGGAGCCCCGCCCACAACAGAGACAGACGGAGCCAAGTCTGGAAGTGAGTATAGTGAAATTAATCCTTTGAGGATATTTAAAGGTAGTATCATACTTGAGTAAGAGACCAAAACAGAAATTTACCTATAACTTACAGGGTATAAAGATGATGATGGTATAAACATACCTTTAAAATTGTTCTGCCTGAAATGCTTAATTTATCCAGAAAAGAGTAAAACCAATGACCAAAGATCAAAACTCCTGTGAATAGATTTTAAAATACTGTGGGCATTTTTCACTGTTTTCTCAAAACGTGGGCACTGTATGAGACTGGAAATGTCACTCGTGATTGTTACAGTATCTTTTTATGATATTTGTGCTTATGAATCTGCATATCTATGACAACAACCAAAGTATGAAGTTATCTTTATACCAAGCAAGCAGGAGGTTAAAAATGATAATTTCTTTTCTAGTCAATTGTAGTAGCATATTAAAGCACGAGTATACTTTGCGTGTTTTTTTTTTCAATGTTTGTGTTCAATGTTCTATGAATTGCAGACGACCCTCATCAGAAGCAATACGAAGCCACTATCGACGAAATGATGAACAGAATTAAGAGTGGACGAGTCAAGCTAAAGAAAGTACAGACAGAGGTAGGACAAGCAACAAGTTATGCGGCACAAAAGCCAAATTGAGAGATCCCAGACCTGGATATATATGCAGGGGTGCCGTGGCCTAGTGGTCTGGTGTATAGATAGTGGCCAGGGTTCAAGTCCAGCCATGGGTTAATGGTGCTTGCATCCTTGGGCAAGACGCTTTGTCACATATTGCTCCTCTTCACCCAGGTGTAAATGGGTACCAGAGAGGATATAGAGATGGCTTTGTGTGCTTGATTAGCCTTCGTGCGCTTACAGTAGCCAGGGCTGTAAACTCCCCAGGGAGTTGAGATGGTTTCTGGAATGTTTAATAATGTAGCCCAATGACTAGGGGATAATAATTTGCACCTTTGAATGGTACTTTCCAGATACTGTGCACATTATAAATACTCTGTTTATTATCATTATTATATATTTTCTAGCACTTGGGGGCACCACTTCTAACTTCCATTACTCAAGTTTAAGTGAATCCTGAGTTCATCACAATACTTCGGTTGTATAAACAATTCCATATGTGTAATTTGATAACTAGAGTAATTTACATCCCATCTGAAGCCTATGGTGGGTCTGAGATTGGTTTTCAAGTCAGAAGGAAACTAGAGAATGAACAAAATTTCTGCATCATCCACAGCAAGTAATTGGAAATTTTATTTGATTCCTTTTCTACTCATTCAGGAGAAAACGTTACTGACGAGGAAGGGTCCAGGATCCATCAAGAACATGAGTCCAGCCATGAACCAGCTCAACGGAATGCTGGTAAGATCTCACATACCTTATTATCTTTGGCCAATTTCATAGAGCTGCTTAACACCAACATTTGCTTAAGCACCAAAAACCCATGGTAGATAAAATCAGTATGCCAGTCAAAACTCCTTGTGAATGTTATGTTCAGTAAACAATGGCCGAATACAAGTCAAAAGCAGTAAACATCTCATGAAATTTTGGTTGGTAATCCTGTTTGATCAAGGTAGACTTTTCATGCTTAAAGAAATGTTGTGCTTAAGCAGCTCTATGAAATTGGCCCCAGGAGAATTTCTTGAGAAGAATTGTTACTCTCTAAGGCTCTCTACCATAGGCACACTGGGTCTACAGTAATATCACATGCTGACATAGCCACCTTTGGCTAGGAAAGTTAATGGTTATTGGTCTTAGAAATTTGCATAATGTCAAAAGGATTGCATTGCTAATGTGCGGTGTACCTAGTATCTTCAATGATCTCTGAGATAAAATGGCATGTTTGTAGTTTCATGGCTTCTGACTGGCAAAAGAACAAAGATATAATTATGTAGGAAACATTCAACGAAGGGCTGGATAGGTCACTTGGTACAGTATTCCAGTGGTTTGAGGTTCGAATCTTTCATTAGCCTCCTTTCAATGTAATAAAAAATATTTTAAAACTGTTTTTGAAATATGAAAAGAAATTGAACTTTGATTTTACTTCTTATAAAGTGGTGAGTGGTGAGCAATTTATTTCATGTGTGAGCCAGAAATACACATCTAGTTATTGGAAATTTGCAGTAATTCATTTTATAATGGAAGGGTTCATCACTATCACTTAGGAAAAAAGGAGGGGTCACTTTCAACTGCCACGCCCTTTCTATTCTGTAATGTTTCCATATTAACAGTTAAACTGTATTTGATTTGTGATTTTTACGCTGTTCCTAAACAGACCGTTTTAAAGAAGAGAGGCCCACAGGGTGACCTGTCCGCTGGGCCAGAGGAGCCCCAGGGCGCCCCTTGCACAGAGCTGGCTGCCATCATGCAAAGACGGCGGAAGAAGACTGAGGAGATTGCCCTAGATAAACCTGCCAAAACGGAAACAGCCCAGGAGCAACCCAAAACTGGTAAGATGATCAAAAGATATTTTGTCGATATTTCAAGGTGATGTATTGGCTTTAAGTGATCGATAGGTACTTAAAGTTCGAGGAATGCTTTGAGAGTTAGGAGGGCCTAACAATTCAATCCTAGCAGGAGCTTTCTCAAAGACTAAATGACAAGAGGGCAAGAACATGCAAGTAAAGATACACATAAATTTATGAGAGGATCAGAACAAAGGGGAACAGAGTGACCGGGGAAACAGGGAAAGCATGAAATAAGGCTGGGAAACCACAAAGAGAAGATAGAAGTGGACAAGTTCGGGGAAGTTGTGAATGCTAAAAGGTATCTATTTGAGATATCTGGATCTCATTTTGCATGGCTTCTAACTGGCATTGTACCTACCAGTAGGGAAGCCTGATCATAACCGAATGAGGTCTAATCTATGGAACATATGCCACAACTGTCATGTTTGTGTCATTTTGTTCAGTTAAGTTGTCTCAATACTAAGTCAAAGTCAACTGACTGCCATAACTTGTTCATTGTTTTACGAGAATTGAATGAAGAAGCAATTAATCAACTTGTGAATCGTTTGTCGGAAGGGTTTTTGGTTTTGTTTTGATTCTCTCATTCAGCCTGTAAACCCAGAAAATGGAATCAATATTTCACCATGATATTGATTGAGCATCACGTCTCTTAAATGAAGTTCAACATAACCCTCCAAAGAATCAGGGATGTCAGATTTCAGATAAAAATCTGATTTCAGATTTTTGTTATTGAGATTTTATCTCAGAATTTCAGCTTTTTTGTACACTTGCTCTGTACAAAAGTATAGGAACTTTGAAATTTTAGCTTTTTGCCGTGGTGTTTTCAGATTTTTTTTGTGGCCACTCACATCCCTGAAAGAATGTATGTGACACTAAAAACCTTTTCTAACTGGACACTTTTCCAAATGATTCTCCTGTGGAGGGTACTGTGTGAAATATTGCAACTCTTAGTAAGACAAATGTTGTGGTGAAGTTAGTGAACCATTACCACAAATGCATAGTACACCCCGGCACCCGGCCAGCACTGAAAAAAAGAAAATGGAGACAGTAAAATGAGTTAAAGAAGTGCAGTAGTAGAGGTTGTGTTTATGAAACAGCTGTGACAATAACCAAGTACACATCCGATTGCACCCACACCACTTAGTGTATTGTATGAGGCGTCTCATTAGTCTTATGTCTAAAGGGTGCGCCACTCAGATGATTCGATATACACTGGCTCCACATACATTTCTTTATTAGATTGCACTGGCTGCTGTAGCTGGTGCCCTGGAACTGATTTTATGACTCTGCTAATCAGTGAATGTTTCATGCTTTCACGAACAGACCATGCCCACTGTATAGGGGCCAATTTCATTGACCTCCTAAGCACACAAATTTGCTTAGCACAAAAATGTCTTGGCCCAATAAAACAAACCACCGTTAAAAATTTCATTTGATATTCATGGTCAGTGAACAACAGCCAAAGAACAATCACAAGTGATACACAACACATGGAAATTTGGTTCTTAACCCTGTTTTTATTAAGACAGAAATGTCATGCTTAGCAAATTTTTGTGCTAAGCAGAGTTGTGATATTGGACCCTGGTTTAGAATTGCTGCACTAACCATGTAGGCATGGAGTCCTCTATGATGGAAAGTTGAACTCAGAAGCTCTTTGCGAAGTGTTGTGAATTTAGGCCCATCTGAAGTACCAGAAACCTAAGAAAAACACTTTGAAACCTGTCACCAAATACAATTTTCTATTTCACCGTTTCTTTGTTTTCCTTTTTCTTTTCAGAAGTAAACCTGTCCCAAGCTACAGAAAGTACTTGTAAGTATTTTCATCTATTTTTGAAAAATTGGATAATATCTCATTCCTGTTTTTTGATTGACTTAAAATTAAATGTCCCCTTCCCCTGACTATGCTTGCTTGCCTCTATCCTCTCTTTGAGGTTTCATAGCCTTACTGTGTAGTTTCCTTGGTCATTCTGTCCCCCTTTGTTCTGATCGTCTCATCCATTTATGTGTACCGGACTCTTTACTTGCATGTTCTTTTCCTCTTGTCTTTGAGAAAGATTTTTTTAGGATTTTAAGGTAAAATCATACGATTTTTGGTCAAGCGAGGTTGGCAGCTCTGTGTTTAAAATGCCGACTAGTCCGACTCGCACCCCCGTTTCGATCCTAGAAGGATCTTTATCGAAGGCAAGCCTGATTGTTTGTGTATTTTCTCACAGATGGCACAACAGTGAAAGCCAGACGAAAGGCTCCAGTTCCGATACCACAAACCCCACCAATAAAGTGAGTAAATCCCTTTAACATCTACCTCATACGAGACTTCAACAAATACTAAAAGTAAGGGATTTTGCCAAACTTAAGCTTAAAAGTCAGATTTGAATGACCTGTTTATAATTCCATTTACCCCCTCTACAGGGTAAAAAAGACCTTACACTCAGTGAACCCTTCTTTATTCCCACGCGCACTGGTCAGTCGTCTTTATGCACCACGGCTCAATTCTAGCTATTCCTTGCTCAGCAACTTTGCCATTATTTGTGTGTACAGCCCTGAGGCAGAATTTATTCTGCTTGGAAGAATTGTATTATGCTAATAAGGGATAATTATGCACAATGTCAAGGTCAAAGGCATGCAAATGATGGCAGGAAACTTTTAGCCAATCACATTTTCTTGGGCTCACGTCAGGTTGCTTTGAGAGCGCTTTGTCACATCCAATTTGGTAGTTTGATTCCTGATTTTGGTGTACGCTCTCTCTTTTTTTCCAGAGCACTATGATCTGCTACATGAGATTATATTTGATTTGTAGAAAGTCCATAATTAACCAGTGAACGATTGTTTGGAAATTTTGTGAAAACAGTTTTGGCTGCATATATCTAAACATAAATCTTCATAGATTTAACTTACATGGTATAAAAATGGTGATGGTAGAAACCAACCATTAAAATTGTTTTTCCTGAAATACTGTATTTATCCAGATAGAATAAAGCCAATGATCAAAAGCAATTTTTGATCTTTTGAAGATAAAAAATAACGGTGAAAAGATTTAAAAAATACTGTGGCTGTTTTTCACTGTTTTCTCAAAAAGTAGGCCTCATATGGGATTGGGAATTTCATAGATGACTGTTACAGTATCTTTCTTGATATTTCTGCCCATGAATCTGCATATCTTTGTTAAAAACCAAAGTATGAAAACATCTTTGAAACAGCCCTTTGACCCTTAAATAAAAGACTTTTCTGAATTGGGTTCCAATTTTGTGAAATTTCTCATCAGACTCACAAAGAGCAGGAGCGTCGACAGTGGTATGACGGAAGAGAATACGCCGTCCAAAAAGGACAAGTCAGATACCGTCAGCATTAAAACCTGTCCTGAGATGAGTCTTGCCGAGGAGGGGGCCTACTGCGAAATCACCCCCACGGACCTGGACAAGAAATCGGACTTATCCTTCTCGGGGTCAGACCCATCCTTCAAAGGCTCCTCGGAAATCTCATCGGAGACGTCGGAGAAGGACTCTGAGATTTCGTCGAACAAAGAATCGGGGGAGTTGGACGACATCCTGCTGCATGCCAACCCGGCCTACCGGAGCGCGGAGAGTATCCAGTTCTCGGAGGAGGGGGCGGGGCCAGAGGATGAGGACGATTACGCCTCGTTGAGAATCGGAGCCGCCCACAGCACATACAATGGAGATTCCCTGTACAGCTCGGTCCAATAAATAACCATTTCAAATTCACTATCCCTGAATATTTCTCACAAGAATTTCATTTAGAACCCATTTTGGTGATTTTTTTTATGATGATGAATTCAGGAAACTGATTAATTTTGTTGATTACATAACATACCATTCCAGATTATTTTTTGAAATTATTCTTGAAAGTGGTATCAATTTTTCAGTACTAGATGTCTAGTTATGCTATAAACATAGTATTGAAAAGCCATTATATTTAAGCATCTGCATAATCCAAATGTTAAAAAATCAGGGGCGGATCCAGGGGGACACGCTTGAAAAAGGTTCACAGCTGATATTTTGCTTAGCATGAAAATTTCCTAAGCGTCATTACCAAGTGAAGCAGTTTAAAATGGGTCTTGTTGTATCAGCAAATCATAATGCACTGATTTTCCCCCGATCGAATTTCTTTACTAAATTATAATAAAAGGAAACTACTAAATTTGATAACAAAACCAAAGAATCGCTGTTTAAAAAGTGATTTTTAACTGTACAATTAAAGAAGAAAAAAATACTATGGAAATGAATTGCTTGTATATGAATGCCTGAGTGTAATTTGCATGTACACAAGAAGCTAACATAGGAGATGGACATTAATTTGTGCTCTTATTATTGGCAATATGTACTTATTTTCAGCCGTAGAATTAACGATGTTAGCTTTTGTGAATATCATCCATGAAAGTGTTAACATCCAAATGTTTGTTTGTATCGTCATTGCTATTTGTGAGTTATTTCTAAACTTAAAGTAAATTTGCATTCCAGTTACAAAAACAAAATGAAACAACTGTTAAATATTTAACATCTTCGACCTCAGATATTGTTTCAGCTTGTAAAACCTTTCAAAACTTTCTTTGAACATTGAGCTCAGTACTTCCTAATACAATGAAGAATCTCATCCATTCTTTGTGAAATTCATTCTTCTTGTCAACCCTAACACCACGGATCCCAGTCACTGCTTTTGTGTAGTGTCACCTCATTTGAGCAACCTCAAAACACCTCATCTTCAGGTGCAGAACCTCATCTCGGAAGTCTTAACCTTCTCATACATTCCTCCTCGAACATACCTGTCAAACTCTCAAAGCAACAAATGTCTTGGTTAACCTCCACCAGTAAGCACACTTGCAGCTTCTCTTCAGCACAGGAGCTTCAAACCTTAAAGATCCTGCTAGGATCGAAATACGTCAAGCCAAGGATTTAAAATGTTTTTTTTTCCAAATGGTCATAGCAGCCAAAGGCTGAATTGCAACCAAATTACACAGAGTATAATATAACAGAACAGCAAGAGTTAGCCCTCCTAACTCCAAGCATTTGATAAATATCAGGTCATTATTTTGGCTGATGAGCAGTTTCCAGCAGTTCATCACTTCTATTATTTGAACTCCAAAGGTTCGTACAGCATATGAAATGCTGCAGACCTGTAGGACCTATAGAGGTTATTCACCGACCTCATAAAATCACGTGATTGGCCGTCAAGCATTTCTATGTTGTCCATGGTTATGACACTGTACATTGCGTGTGCACTGAAGCATTTTGTTTCGCGTGTGCAATCATTGTGATTGATGGCCAATGACATCACATGAATAACCTCTAATGGAACCTTAATTGCCATAACCTGTATTTTTAGACACTTTGTCATCAAAGTGTTTGGCAAATGTACAGTGTACATTAATGAATAAAGAGTCTTGTCTAATTGTAATAGTACTTTAGCATTCTTCTCGTAGCAGACAATGTTTTAAGTTTTGAGTTTTGGTATTAATAATTGTTTGTATGTGTGTATAAAAAAAAAGTAACAATCTCTAATATTGCTGCATCCATGCATGGCAACCATGATAAAATAAATGTGATTTATTGTACAGATAAAAAAAGCCCTATGGAAATGATGTAGAAAATTATTTTTGTAGCACACCACTCAGTGTAACTAATGAAGAAGAAAAAAAAGTCTCCAAAAATATCTCCTTCTGAGTTGTAAAAGGATGACTGACAAGTATTAGTAGTCCTAGTATTTATGGATGGAGTATAGGCATTTATGTATTCGGATTGTTTTGTATTTTATTTGATTTTGAGACTGGAAATGGTAATCTTTTAGCTTTGTTAACATAGTGGTGTTATGACGATGATTGTCGATGAAATTTTTTGGAATTATTGATTGAAAGTTGCTTTGGTTTCATATTTTAGCTCGGATTGGAAAAAGACCTTGAAAGTGCCATTTTTGTACGAAATTAATGTAAGAAAAATCACATTCATATGATTCAAATTGTAAAAAAGAAAGATGTTCCCTTTGTGTGCCAGCAATCCCACATAATAATGCCATTTCATTTTAGGTAGCCTGTTAAGCAGAAGGGGGCATTATTATAAAAACCATCCAAATCATTACTTGTTTATAAATAAACATCTTGGTTATTTATCCAGATTGAGAAGAATTTAATGTACTTCCATAGTTTTTTTTTGTTTTAAATACTAGCACAAATTTGGTTTTCCATTTTTTGGTTGCTTATGATGGACTTGAGTTTTTCTGGAGATACTATGTGGCATATACATGTACTACATAGTTATTGTAAATTTTGAAATCATTAAAAAAGTACTTAGCTACTCGTTAACTCTACTATACCCTCTGTTCGAATCCCTGGTCCGTTCATACACCCCAACCACACCCTTAACCCACGCCTTGTTCTACTTCTAGCTGGTCCATTCATCCACCCCAACCACACCCTTCCTCCATGCCTCCATGGTCCACCCATCAGCCACTCCCTTGTCCTCCCCTCTTCTCCTCCATTACTACGTTTGTTCGCACCCCCTCTTTCCTCTTCATATCTCAGCCTGCATTTTTTATTAAACATACCAGTTAAACTCTGGTTAAAAAGTTTTTAAATATAGCATTTGAGGCTTGAAGAAGTTTTTGTATGCACTGGCTGTAAGCGTTGAATGATCAATCGTACTCGGTATAGACATGGAGGAATTTTCCTTTCTCCATGGTATAGACCAGTCATCTCTAAAGTGCTTGATCCAAGCAAGGGTTTCAGTGTTTGGTGGGATTTTTTTAATTTTGAACGAAATGATGCTGTTTCTTATTGACACTATGAAAGATGTGCCACTTTTCTTGTGATTTTTTAAAAGTACTACTTAAACTGTGGATCTGCGTGAAAGCTTTTTTGAATGTTTCTTGTCATGATTTCAATTTATTTGAAATTAGAAACTTAGATTATCATCAAAATTCGTAGATATCATATACGTGTATCTTGTCAGTTACACCAATTGAAGAAGTGGTCTTCCAAATTTTAAAAATAGTGATTTTGTATTTATATCACAAAGTAGAAAGACCCAGCATGAGTCTTGTTAGCGAATAGCGCCCCCATTGTTCAGAGTGCATTTGAACATTAATCTCATTTTGAAAATACGTTTTGCTATTTCTACAGTGTTATGCAGCCACAATTTTATAAAAAAAGTAACTTTTTTTCTTAATAATCAAGATACTGGAGTCGAATTTAATAATTTGAAAACAATATCCAGTTCTTGTAGAACTAAGAATGTTTGGGTTCTAGTTATTGTGCTACTTTTTCATTCTTGCTGCAATTTTTTGGCCAAAGTAGTATTGTTGTTGATTGACAAGCCATTTTTGTAAAATGCAGGACATGTAGCATGCATGCTGGCACGCATAATGCACAATAGTCACAGTTTAGCTCAACTTGAGGTCAACTTATTAAAGGTACAATACATGATTGGTAAAGGTTACAGAACAGCACTCACACTTTGTCTGATCAAACATGTACATGAATTGATAAACCTGCGAAAATTTGAGCTCAATCGGCCATCTGAGTCACAAGAAAATAGCGAAAACCTGACTCAATTTATCTTATAAAACATAAAGAGATCCAAACTGTTTTCTTGTTTTTCACCATTCAGTTCACCATTTCAGGCAGAAATATTTTAAAGGTATGTTACTACCAGCACCATCTTCATACCTCGAAAGTTATACGTAAATCTGTGAACATTTCTGGGTATGTTACCAATCCTGTAGTATACTGAGCTTTAAGAAGACTGTCTCAAACTTTGGACTCGAGTCGCTTGACATAATTCACTTAAGAGTGATTGTAGATTGATAGAACTTACACATGTATTTGAGTTTTCCTTCTGGCAAGAGTTGTTACTTCCCCCGGTTTCATTCTCAGGGTATTAGGTGTCCGTGAGTTGCATAAATTCCAACTTTTTATGATTTGATTTAGGTAAAATCTGAATGCATGTGACATTAGAATGAACGAAAGTGGTATATTGAATTATTGTGTGGTAATACTTCATTTTGTTCCTAGAACACCGATTTAGAATTTGGACTTGGAAATCTATTCACTTAAAGTACTATTATGAGTAATTTTTTGAACAAATTTCAGGCTAATTTTTTTTTTGAGATATGAAAAATCATGTACCTATGATGGAATAATCCTACAGTCTCTTTTTGTTTTGGAAAAAATTAAAACTTAATTGCTATTATTACACCTCTATTTTTTCTACTTACATTTCACTTCAGTTTGGACCTTAAAGTGGTATGAAATTGTGGACAAATAACATTTAAATATTTCATTATTGATGTACATGAATGAATAAAAGACTAATGACCTGTAAAAATTAAATAAACAGCCAAATAAAAACCCATATTTGACAATACTTGTGTTTTGTTGAATTTGTTTTTAGGATAATATAGGCCTATGGCTTTGCCTTTAATATTTCAGATTAAAGTTGGTTTTCAGATCTGGAAAAAGATTACATGAATGGATATAGCAAAGAATGAAATTTCAGTGAAATTAATTATAAAATGGGGTAAATTGCATGAATGCCATAAAAGTAGGCCTACTATTAGCAAGGTGAAAGTGGGCGGGGCACCTGCCAAAGTTGCCAATTTACCTGCTCAATAGGAATTCATCCAATCATCATGCAAATTGCTACATTTTATGTCAGCATCGGCCTTACTTTACACCATTTATATGTATGTTTGTATTGTACATGAACGGAATAATTCCAAAGCATTCTCGATTCCATTATGTCAAATGATTAAAACTTTTTCTGGACAAGTTAAAAGTCCCAATAGCTCTCCCAATAAAGAAAAAGTCAATAGAAGAAATAGAATCAATGCATGTAATAAGCTGCTGCAAACTGCTCGTCAACCAAAATAATGATATGAAATGTATACAAATGTTTGCAGTTTAGGGAGGGACTGACGTTTCGATCCTACAGCAGGATCTTTCTCAAACATGTCAAATAAAAATGACAAGTGGACAGTAGACACAGTAGAATACGCGCAGCGCCACCTACGTCCAGTTTTGCGATTTCATTTTCCTGTAATTTGATTGGTTGGATTCTTATGCTGCGGGATTCTTGAGTTCCAAGACAAACAGCATCATTTGATTCGAGCAAGAATTAGTTGACGTTTCTCGACTGATTTTAACTACTTTTGTATACACGAGATTTATAGTTTGACCTTTGCTTTCCTGAGGTATGTATTTCATTACATTTCTACTTCTAAGTGACTCTGAAAAGAGTCGAAATTCAGAAATATTCCGTGATAATATAGGCTTCGTATGCACGATAGTTAGCATGGTTAGTCGCTTATTTCCGACATGTAAAACTGAAAAGGCGAGTAAACAGCCATTTTCAGACAAGCGGGTGACTAAGAAAAATCGATTTACCCTATGAAAGTTGTTGCTTAGAATTGAAAGAAGATGTTGCACGAGCCTGGTAGATATGTGGGTATCAGGTAAAGCTCTGATTTAGGCGAGTTCATGATCTACAAGCAGAGAAAAATTCACAACATTAACAATGTTTCACAACAATTTCAGGTTTTCACTTTTCTTTACTAGGCCTACTGCAGTTTTGAAGGTATAGGCCCCTAATACATGATTGGTAAAGGTCACAGAACAGCACTCACACTTTGTCTGATCACACTTTGTCTGAACAGGTTACCCATCCACCATGGGGGTTAATGTGCTTTAACGTTAGTCCACAGGGATTATTTTCAGACCCCATATAAATTTCCCTCAAAAATCAAGGCCCCGCTCTCTTTCAACAAACATAACCTTGCTAGTATTAGGCCCTAGGCCTAAATGTATTGAATTTGAAGAGGACATCACAACTCAACTGGTCAGCATAGTTAGGTGAGTTAGTTTATTGTAGAAGCCATGTCTGAAAATAATCCTTGTGGACTAATGCACACTAACCACCCAATCAGTGCCCACAACTTTTCTTTAAAGAAACAATATAGGGCCTACTTATTGCATATAACCCTGGCAAAAATTAAGCCTTTGAGTTTGAGAATTCTATTTGAGAAGGATCCTGCTGCATAGTGCTAGGGGAGTTATGTTACATACCATCCTAAAGAATATTGTCTTGGTTCATTCAGGTTGACATTATGACATCTCAACTTGTACAAGCCTACGTGGACAAGGAAAATACCACCAGCCTGCCCATGGCCAACACCAAGGGACGTCTTGGCTCCCTAGCAGGCAGACAAGGTACATTCTACACAATGCTTGTTTTTTAGCACTTGTAGCACTTGTGCTATTGTCCCAATCTTGTTCCAAATCTTTGTCCCAGCTACATGGTCCTCTCTAACCTGGGAGAAACTCTGACAAGAATGTCATTGTCAAATCATCAGCTAGTATTAGGACCATTGGTGCAAGTCTTTAAAGGTTTATAATACAAAGGAAAGGTAAAAACTCGATGAAAATGCATTTGAAAGTCATGAATAAAGGTTTCCTTTTTGCATTGATATATTTATGTCTTCTTCATCTTCAGCTGCCAAGACATTCAGCGTGGGGCCGTCTCCAGTTGCCACGCCCCGCAGAGCGCTGGGTAACCTTAGCAATGACACCACACGTCTGACAGGTGGCCTAGGTAACAGTCAGAAGAAGCAGTTCAAGTCGGCCGGAGGAGGAGGAGGCAGTGGGGTGTTCAGGAAGCCACTTAGCTCACAGTCAAGGACCCCAGGGCTGTCGCTGAGAAATCCTAACCTGGTGACTCCATCCAGCCAGGTATGTTGACCATCATTCCACTGGTGATGACTAGAGCAGGCTAGTCGAAATGTTGAGACCTTACGAGAAGTGCGAACGAAATAGAAGTGCGAAAGTACGAACGATTTTTACATGCTGTTTCCGCAAACCGATCTACATAAGATAGTTATGGTTTGGGATTGTGTGACATAGTATGATTTCAAATATCATGATTATTAAAGGTATAATTAATACATGATTGGTAAAGGTCACTGAGCAGCACTCACTTGATAATTTGAACTCAATCGGACATCTGAGTTACAAGAAATAATGAAAACCTGACTAAATTTTTCTTATAAAAACATAAAGAATGGTTTTGATCTTACCCTGAGATCAAAACTGTTTTAAGTCTTTGTTTCACTAACTTCTGGATAAATACACCATTTCAGGCGAAACTATTTTAAGGGTATGTTTCTACCAGCATCATTTTCATACCCTGAAAGTTATACGTGAATCTGTGAACATTTCTGTGTAGGTATGTTACAAATCCTGTACTGTACCTTTAATACAAGAAATATTATATTACATGTATGTACACGTCCACTGCCATTTAAACCAGCATAAATTTACATGACCTCTTTGTTATTTGCAAATGTTTCCATGTAGCTGTCTGCTCCTAAAGCTAAGATCAAGCCTCGCATCTTGACTGCATCCAGTAACATCATCAAACCTACAGACACCTATCCAGAGATTGAGACCATGCACATATACCAAGACAAAGGTAACGTTTACATGATGCAATACGGCTGTTGTTCGCTGACCATGAATATCAAATGGAATTTTCAATGGTGGTTTGTTTTATTGGGCGAGAAATTTGTGTGCTAAGCAAATTTTTTGCTTAACAGTTTTATGAAATTGGCCCCTGGGCAGCAAGGTCTTATATACCACTGGACAAAGGCTACATGTACACAAGATTCTAGCCAAGACACAACCAGTCAGTAAAATGGGTTTACAGTGGAACGCCACTATAACGAACACGCTGGGATGCACAGAAATTGACCGCTATAGTGGTCGTTTGTTATAGTGAACAATGTTCAGCATGCTTATACATTGTACATGAAAATTGGGGGCCAAGGATGATGTTCGGAATAGCCAAATTTTCGGTATAGACCGATCCGACGACAAGATATACCATCCACCATTACTGCGGTGTCCCCGCTCGCCTTTTGTGTGGCAAGAAAAGACATTTCACTTTCCCTTGTAAGAGTGTCAAGGGGGAATTGTCTTCCCCCTTTAGGGGGGGGGGCATCTTTACTGCATTGACGTAGCACTGATGAAGCCATCATTTACATAGCAAGGCAGCTGTTAAATGTCAAAGTCCATGGTTATTTGGTGTGCTGATATCACCCACATGATTGTTTTGTTATAACAGAGCCAGATTTTGAGACCTTGCCTGCCGAAGACCGTCTGAGTACCTACATAGAGAGAATATCCTGCCTGCGCGTTCCGCCCATGCCACACCCTGAGATGAAGAGACAAGACAAGAAGCATTCCTCTGACTACTCACACATGAAGCTGGAGTCAAACATAAGATCAGTACCAGGTAAGAGGAAAGATAAGATGCAATGTACCTGGAGAACAAGACTCCATATATCAGATTATGACATCACACATGAGATTTGGTTGACTTTGTTTTGCTGATATTTCATCCACTTTGAAAAAAAAAAAATCCCTAAAGTATGCTTTCCTTAAACCCTAACCCTCAAGACAAGAACTGCATACCACACAATACCACAGTCTCTACACGGGGACTAGATCATAAACCATGCATTATCACGCAAACAACACTGTGATGTTTTGTGGTATTCAGGACCACACTTACCATAGGTGGGTTAGGGTTTATGGATGAATACAATAGTGCATTTGCAGATGATGTAAACACTGCGAACCAAGTTGTTAACCAGAGACAGATGCAGCTGGCCAATGGCAACAAAATCTTTAAATGACTGTCTGTGTTATACTGTAGCTAGATCAGTGAATATCGTCAAAGGAGACTTGAAAATAAATTGTACAATTCAAAACACTTGAAGGGAAACATTCAGAAATGGGGGTAAATCTGAAGATTTCTGTTTCGGTATGCTACCAAAGTATGATACTACCTTTATAAAGTTCAGTAAGATCAAGAGTAACATGTAGTTTCTATAGTATACTTTCAATAATGTTCTTTCACCAATCTTCTTCCCTCCTCCCTCCCTACACACTGACTATACCCTAGATACATCACTGAGCAGCTTTGATGTTGACACCTCAGTCAGCCTGGACTCGTGCCTGGACTTGCCGCCTCTGGAATCAGTGCATTTCATGGATATCAACAGCTTCAAACTTTGGGACGATCAGGTCACCGATTAACACCAATCACTCTCAGCATCAGTGTAAAGACGCTTCAAGAGACAGAATCATGAAGTACTTGGCTATAAATTGAACGATATCAAGTCTACGAGGATTGCCATTTCTTAGAATATCTACGCCGTTGGTCTTTATTTTTTTCTGACTTGGCTTTGAAGTGGTGACACAGGTCATGGAATTCCTTCTGTTACAGTCGGATTTGTTTCATGGTAAATTAATAGAAAAGCTTCAAGTTTGAGATAACATACCCGCTAGACATAGTTGGCAGTCGCTTGGCTAGACCTGTAACGAACCTACTGTACTTGGTGGTGGTGATCAGTGGCTAAGAGGGTTTACAAAACGGCGGCCCAGGCTCAGGCTCCAGCTCTGCCATCCATATCCTGAAAATATAGAGGTTATTCACGTGACGTCATTGGCCGTAAAGCACAATATGATTGCACATACGTTTCAGCGCACACGCAACATACAGTGTCGTACGCGCAACCATGGACAACATAGACAAGCTTGACGGCCAATTATGATTTTTATGACGTCGGTGAATAACCTCTATAGGTTGTGGTTTTTCATTTAAGCCTCTATTTTGATACCCATTATTTTAGAATGGATTCACGAAATGGAGCCGGAGCCTCTGTTTCATAAACCCTGCTAATACTAATCTAAGTAAACGTGCCAAATGATTAAGCCAGCAATCAGTTGCTGATTTGACAATTGTTGCCGACACTAAACCCTGGGCGGTAAAGATGAGTTTATTTCTTAGAGGAACTATGACCAGGATTGCAAAACCATGCTTACTGCCCAACATTCCCCAACATAGATGAAGCATTACCTCTTCGTACACTGTATAGGATTCTTTACCAGAACCCTATCACAAGGAACTGCCTAAAAACAATATTGGTAGAGCACCGGTATGGTAGCCTAGAGGTCGTAGGTTCCACTCCAACTTCAGCTAGCCTTCTTTCTTTACTCTCTTATGACGAATCTCTTCATTTTCCACATGCGAGTTTGAAATTTCAAATATTTTTGTTAAAATTCAGTATCAAACAATTGCATCATTCATACTCAATCATCTTTATTGTGACCGGTGTTCCAGCTTTGTATCAATATTATTTTCACCAGGAAAAGTTCAAAATTATTTACCTGCTTTTTCCTTTATAGACGTTTAGTTATAATGTGTACATTTCGTCAACTGTGTTTCGTTGTTCATGCTTTGTAAATAAATAATTGTGTGTTTTGTATGAAATATTTTTGCAGTTTACTATTTTTTTTAATAGTTTATTGAAAGGTGAACAAAGAACAGATTGACTGGAGCGGGATTCGAACCGGCGACCTCCTGAACACCATACAGGCGCACTAACTAAGCTATCTAGCCCTACGTTGCCAGTGTCCCGAATAGTCAATAATCTTAACGAACAAAGATGATTGACTATTAGGGACACCAGCAACATACCTTCAGGAGGCCGCCGGTTCGAATCCCATTCCAGTAAATTTTTCTTTGTTCACCTTTCAATGACTTGAAATGAGTCATTTCCCCTTGTGGTTATTTGATGATTATTTTTATATGAGGTTCACTTTGTTGGCTTTCTTCATAATGTAGTACAGTTTGTTAGAATACCACAAGCATGACTAAATCTCAAGTTCAAACTCGGAAAAGAAACGGACCAATTGATGACCAATGGTCAATTCCACAAAACCTTAAGATGAATCTCAGACGTGACTCAATCTTAACTACTAGGCATAGAGTGGTGTCACAGTATACACATCACTGTGGAGATATTGCTCGTATTCATAAAAACTAGCAGGTGCTTTACAATGACAAACATACTGGGGGTACTACTCCATACTGGGGGAACTACTCCCATACTGGGGGAACTACCATACTGGGGGACTACTCCATACTGGGGGAACTACTCCCATACTGGGGGAACTACCATACTGGGGGAACTACCACACTGGGGGAACTACCGGGGGCACTACTTCATACTGGGGGAACTACTAGGGGGCACTACTCCATACTGGGGGAACTACTAGGGGAACTACCGGGGGGCACTACTTCATACTGGGGGAACTACTAGGGGAACTTCCGGGGGCACTACTTCATACTGGGGGAACTACCGGGGGCACTACTTCATACTGGGGGAACTACTAGGGGGCACTACTCCATACTGGGGGAACTACTAGGGGGCACTACTCCATACTGGGGGAACTACTGGGGGAACTACCACACTGGGGGTACTACCATATTGGGGGAACTACCATACTGGGGGAACTACCATACTGGGGGAACTACCATACTGGGGGAACTACCACACTGGGGGAACTACCGAGGGGCACTACTTCATACTGGGGGAACTACTAGGGGGGCACTACTCCATACTGGGGGAACTACTAGGGGGCACTACTCCATACTGGGGGAACTACTGGGGGAACTACCACACTGGGGGTACTACCATATTGGGGGAACTACCATACTGGGGGAACTACCATACTGGGGGAACTACCATATTGGGGGAACTACCATACTGGGGGAACAGATGAGTCCGAACAGTTAGGGCAGATTTAGCCTTCAGAAAACAGGGGGGTTGGAAAGCAAAAAGTGTAATTTTGATGAAATCAAGTCCTAAACTGAGTCGCAATCTGAAAAACTTATCGAGGGACGTGTCATGGCTAGAGCACATCAAATTCTTCGTTTACAGAACAGAATATTTTTTGTCGAGATTTTTCTCCAATTATAGGGCATAAAACATGAAAACATTCAAATCACATGCAGGTATTAAAATGGTTTTAAAATGACCAGAATTTTAAAGGGTGCTCATTTCGGTCTCCATTTATAATACTGATGGTTACTAATAATACATCAGTCTGCGCTACACCCCGCAAAACCCTCTCTAGATCCGCCACTTGAACCATTCCTCACTGAGGTAACATCGGGCAGCATGTCGGACGAAGATGTGACGGGTAGCTAGCCAGTCCACATTTTCTTCACCAAAATGATAAAAACGCATGAAGTACGATGGCCAATACCACTGCCTGACATTATAAACATTTGTTTTCCTCCCTGCACCTTCCACAAGTTCAATGTAGCCAGCCACGCCAAGCACAAGTAATCACAAAGACGTTCAAGCCTGGTCTGGAGCAACCTTAGAATTTTCCAAGGATATGCTTGTAGTTTATGCTTAATACTACTCTTTATGAATATGTATAGAAGGAGATGCTTCTACTTTTATTATTTGCTCGATGTCTTGAAGGAGATACTTTTACCTGAAGCATATGCTTAAAAGTATAAGCAAACCCTTCCCTTTTTATGAATATGGTGCATGCTAAATACTTGAAAAGTGAAGTAAAAGCATATGCTACGTTTTTATGAATACCAGCCATTGGCAACTCAAAAATGACGCCACAAAATGGGTGGAAAGTTGTAATATTGCTACAGCCTGCTACAGCCTTGCCCAGCCATTCAAAAGAACAAAAACTGTTGACTTATATCACATTCATATCTCTCCAGCAGCCGATTTCATGAAACGTTGTGTAACTTACGCCATATCTGCTTATGGTGCAAGACTTACACCATAAAATAGTTTTGTGAAATCGGCTGCTGTCATTCCAAGTTCAACAGATGGAGGAAGACAGCAGTTCCATGTTGTCATAATCTATTAATTTCAGAGCTCCTTTTTTCTCCACCGTTCACGCTAGTAGTGATAAATCAAATTTTGAAAATTGTGTAGCTATCCTCATCACACGTCTGGCAGAATCCGTCTCGTTCTGAACAAGGTTCTTCTATCTGAAATCCGAGTGTTCCCAAATCTACTAAAAATATTACACACAGACTCTTCAATAAAATACACAAACCGACAAAGGTAATTTCATTTTCAGATTCATATTTTTTTTCCTCATTTAACAATTTTTATAGTAATAATACGCTCTAGCAAGCCAAGCCATGCATACACATAGTTTCAATTTTTGTTTTATCTCTGATAAAATAGGGTGCGTGTATTCACATATTTTCAAACTGTACATAGCTTTTTGTTGTTGTAGTAAGCTGGATTGAGGTTTTATTTTTCCAATTTAGTGACGTCACACTGTGACCTCATTTCCACACCCATTGTTATTAAGCCTGTCTTTCATTCATCTATTTTCTTTCATATAAAAATAACACTATATGACGTATATACAGCACAGCTACACCAGTGATATGGAGGATCAAGAAAAAAAAAACCAAACACTTCACTTCACCCAGAATGCATTGCATTACCCAGAATGCCCTGCATTCCTGACATGGATCAAGGTGAAATGCCGCCAAGTATGTTTTTGGTTTTTTTTCCTCTCATTTTAGCTAAATTCAAGAAAATTAACCTGTAATTATTTCAATTCTCTACATTGTATAAACACTAGCAAGTCCAACTCACACAGTTTCGCCCGCCCTCGATCACACAGAAAAACGTAAAGAAAAACCACCAATTTATAATAAGATTCGTTACTGGTCAATAACGATGGATATTATAACCTATCGTGCCAATTCAGACAAACAATTTCTTTTTTCTTTTTTTCAGTTTGCATGTATGGCAATTTAGTTTTATACAAATATTTCCCTCACTAAAAAATGTATTAAATCAATGTACATACATAAACACTACACACTTGTTTGTTTTTTTCATATACAATATTTATACAAAGGAACTTATCCAAGGTCACTTAACTGAATCATATTTTCAGTTTTCCATTATTCAAGCAATTCTTGCTTTTTTTTTTTACAGGTAATTCTGACCACGATTGTAGATGAAGGGCACAAATTCTACTGAAACACTGATTTTCTCAACGTCTACCACAACTACAGTCAATGTAAACTAAAACTTGCATCACTGATTGATGGAATTCTTCGTGAGATTTGCACCTAACACTTTTCCTTTTCCTCAAACATTTGTCTTTCTACTATATCTACCTTTACCACATCTTTCCACATCATAGCTATTCATTTTGTTTTGTGAAGAAATCCCGGTTCAACCGTAACTACGCCCGACCTTCAATTGCATGCAGGTTGAAAGGTCATTTTAATTCATTAATTCATGGGTTACCGAAAAATCGTCCAAGTCAGGATGTCAATGCAAAAATGCTAAAATGCTTACGAAGTGCGTCGGGTATTTGGTTAAAAACAAAACAAAAAAGCAACGCAAATGTTTACAGCATACATAAATTTCATTTTGGGTGTGATTTGTAAGAATCTTGGACACCTTTTCACTATGACAATCCATCCTTCTTAGACTACGACTTCATAAAAAAACTGAATAATCTCTTTTACATATTGAATATTACATTTGAACCAAACAAATCTTCGGTATTATTACCTTGGGCACAAGAGAAAAATCACAGATCAACATTCAAAACAAAATTAATTGGTATTAAAGTGCTTTCCTTTCATTTTCAATAACAAACACACAAATGTAAATAGCAAACTTTGTAGTGTACAAGAAAAAAAATAATATGGAATGTCAATTTTCATAATAAGAATCGATTTTCGTTTCTCCAAAATCGCTACCGAGGAAAGCCATAAGTCGGGTAAGAAAACATCTTTAAAAAAAAAAAAGAAAGAAAGAAAAAGGAAACAAAAAGCATCAATAAAAAATTCTCACGAAACTCACTACATGTATTTCAAACAACACCAAACAATGTGACTATTTGTATTTGATTGCTAGATAATCCAACTTCTTATCTACAGATTTGAACAGGATCCGGTGACTCTGAGATACAAACTGGTTTGGTAAACTAAACACGACGAATCCTCACGAAGTCAGCACTCTTCATGTACATGAAATCCTAAATACGCACTTCAAAAAAGGAAAAAACCACACAAAAAACTGCGGCTTTCTCAAACTTTTGGAAAAGAAAGAAAAATCCTTCACAACACCTGAAACATCACAACAGCCAAAATTCACAACAGAATTCTGTTTCTGACACGGAAATCAACCCATCCGATATATTACAACAACAGACAACTGGAAACTGGATTTGAAAGTTCTACAAATACCAAAAAGGCTCATTGCTAGGTTCCACTGGGAATTCCACTGGTAAATTACCCACGCAAAAACATTTTACTTCAAAACCAAAAGTCAACAAAGAAAAGAGTTTTACATTTTCAAAAGTCAACGAGCAAAGGCCAACAGTCAAAAACCCCAAATAAAAAACAACAAACATACATCAGAAAAATGTATGAAATACGTCCACTAATTATTTGTAACCAACTTGTACCATCAATGTCACAGTTGTCAGTTACCGACATGGCTTCTGAAAAACACGCCTCTCAAAGTGCCAATCGGTGACGGAAAAAACATTTCAGTTCAAAATCTATACTGGAATCGCACAAGCTACGTAATTCACCAGATCCAGCAGATTTTGTGACACCCAAAATTTAAATGAAAATGTTAATTTGAGGTATGTAATCTTTCTGATGTGTTCAAGAGTTGTTGCCGTTACAAAGAATGATTTGCATACAGCTCATTAATAACAAAAATTGTGCCTGGCCGTCAAGCACTGATATTCCACAATCATTTCCTTAAAGCTTGGTGCATCTATTACCAAATATACATTACAACTCCAAAATAGTTGCTTTCACCTTTGTATCTCAAATGATACCTCATCTTCAAAACTCCAATCCTTACTAAACCTTTCCCTGTGGCCGATAAAAGCCAGACACTGATTTCAGTTGCCAAAAAACTTTGAAATCAGTACGGAAAATGGCCCTGCTTTTCAGTCTTTCATTTACAACCAACATGAACTGTTCAACAAGTTCTGCCACAATCGCTTCCCTTCTCAACATCCTCAACTCCTTTTCCTTTTTACATAAATCTTCCTTCGGTTTCAAATCACAAAGAATGACGATAAAAGTTTGGATGAGTGTTTTGTCCGACACGACGACCTGTTTCACAAGGTTTTTACTCAAACTGTAACAACTAACAACAACAATTGACTTCAAACTGCCAGTAATGGCAAAAACCCAGGTCTCTCAAGTATTCATATTGTATTCTGTGGAAGTGTCAATATTCGTTTTTATTCAGCATTCCGGTTATAGTCATACGCAGACAAGAAAACGTCCCTGAACTTATAACTTAAACTTTCAACAGTAACAGAGCAAGAGTCACTACACAAAAACCCAAACATGGTCTATGTCCACACAACAAAATTGGTACTGTTTAAACCAGTAGATATACAAACAGAGCAGTATGCGCCTGCTACGACTTGTGTCCTAACAAACGGATCTCTTGAGGGAATTCAAACTTGTCTCATGGATCAAGACTCGATGGACTAGATTTCCTGTCACCGCGGGGAGCTGTCGTTGGCCTGCTGCTTCTCGTGGTTCATCAGGACGCCCACGGCATCCTTGACGGCGTGGAAGATGATGTTCTTGATCTGCAGCTTGTCTTCGTGGTTGGAATGGGTGTTGCTGAGACGTCGGAACTCGTGAGTCAGCTTGAAGCAGTGGGCGATGTGCTCGGGAGAAACAAAGTCCTCTGCCACCTTGATGCAGGATTGAAGGTTTCTCACCTGGGGTTGGGTCAAGACCGAAATGAATCCAAGTCAATATTCACCTTAATACAAGATTCTCAGGAAGCAAGCAGTCTAGGTGCTTGAGGGTTCTTCAATCTTCAAGTTGTATCGGGATTTGATCCGACAGTCTTGACTGAAAATGACACCTGCTAATCTCTAAGATCAACCTCATTATCAGACCACCATGAATTCATTCAGTTAAAAAAAATTGGATTCTACACACAGAATTTGATATGCAGAAAGTGACATCTGAAAATTGAGGCAGAAATCAAATCAATTTCATAATTTCAAGAATAAAAAATGGAAACCAAATTGGAATGATTCAGTGTATAAATCTGCAAGTTTTGCTTTCATGGTTCTCTCCTCCAAGCCTTCTGATCCTTCTCTCATCTCTGAATTGTCTCTCTGATCCACCTTACCTGATGAGGAGCTCCAGCTGGTATGAAGACAGCATCCCCCATGCACTGCAGTATCGGCCATCCCTGCACACCGTACTCCTTCCAGAGTCTATCCAGTAGTTCCTCATTCAGGTACCAGCTCTGGTCGTGGATCGGATCATGATCCTCCGCTACGTCCATGTCCTGCTCCTTAGCTACCTTAGTCAGCAAGTCACGGATCTTGTCCGTGTCTTCGGCGCGGAACAGGTGCCAGATGGCGCCGGGCCGCTCTTTGTTTTCGTGGACCCGCAGCTTGGTCAGTTCGTCGTCGAAGATCTCATCGATGGCATCCAGGACGTCCCGACCGACCTCGTTGTTGACTTTGCCGTTTTGACTGGTGCTGGCGCTGCCGACGTAGACCATGACGTTAACGGCATCCGAGATATCAAGGTGAAGATTGGTAGTGCCCTCTTTGGGACGACTTGCCATACCTAGGATTCAAACAACAAAAATCACATCTCTCAATACAATCCTATCACACATAAAATATAGAGCCTGCATCCTCTTAAAAAAGTTTTGCAGCAATGGAAATAAATCTTATCTTTGAATCTTGCAATATTCAATGTCCCAAAATTGGATGGACAAAGTATGTCTGCTTAACAGTCCTGACTTCTATAATGCATTCTATCTCTTGCAATGCAAGAATCATTTTTACCTTTACCCCAAGTGGCATTCAGGCTAGGAACATTCCTGAATCCCTTTGGCACATTCTTAAGTCTTGGTATCAAGTTAATAGGCCATCAAGCAACCATTATGGAGTTGCAGTGCCTAGGCTCTCTCTGCTTTACAAGCCACAGTTTTCAGATAGTCTGAAATTATAAACTATCATCACTAAACAAAAAGAAAGCTTCATACCGTAGGCGTTATACATCTTTGGTCCCAAGTCTGGCTTGACGAAGAAGTCAGGAAGCCTTGATGAGATGTTGAGGCGTCCGTCCCTGCGAGTGTACTCAGGCAGAGGGAGATTCTTCATCAGGTCCTGGAAGTGATCGGGCAGCAGCTCGGCGAAGTCCTCCGCCGGGGGCCAGTCCTTCAACTTCAAGATGATAGACTGTCCCTGCTTGGTCTCAAGACGGTCTGTGGAGAGGGAAATATGATCGACACGTTAGGACTCCGAACCAACGACAAATTCTGAAATGAGGTTGACAACACAGATGTGGAATGCGCAGTCAGTTCTTCATATTGAAGCAGCTACTGATGAATTTGGAATGGTATATCAGAAACATCAAAATTCACTAAAGAAAAACTTATCCATTATATATTTTGGGTACCAAAGTATGAGGTGAGGTTTTCTCTTTTTATAAGTACTACGTTTGTTGATTGTATTTTCCTGCTGTGCTGGTGTGCAGGCAGGAGTTAGACATAAAGTTCCTACATCATTTCAAATGCAGGTTTGATTTAAGTCATACCACCGGGATGAGGAAATGAGAATAATCATGTTAGTTAAATCTGTCTGGTGATACAAAGTCATAACATTGTTCATCAGCAGTTAAATAACTGCTGAAGCTAGTAATGTTCTCTACCATCGACCATTTCCAGAATCTTGCTCCAACCTGATGAAATGTGCTATAAATGATCTTATCATTCAGTGTCTAGGTATAAGGAGACTAGAAGAGCATTTAGAGAGGTTATAAGAAGGGGAACTGAAAGTAGAGACCAACTCACTTTCCAGATCCTCAAAGCCATCCCAGAAGTCCTTCATGGGCGCTCCCTGGATCACGTTACCCGTCCTGCAGTCCACCAGATCATTGTTCAGCTCGCCAAACTTACTGTTGAAGAAGGCCGGATGCCAGAGTCTCTCGTCGAGCAGCTTGCGAACACCGCTGACCAAGACGGGCTGAAGGGAGGAAAATGTGAAGAGGTAAGTGGCGTTGAAGGTAGATACAGCTAGGAAGAGGGCAGTCATCAGTAGGGTGAGTGCTGAAGCACCTGGGGCCAATGGCTTGATGACCCTTACATTTTTCTTCCAAATAATGCCCTCTAAAAGCAGGCCGATATCAAATCATCATCCAGAGTCTTGAGAAGGGCATTGCAGAGGATGACTAGTCCTGCTTTGTAATTAACCATTCATGACCTTCTTGTCATTAAGGACAAAAACTCTGAATGGCATGAGATTGGAAAATACAATCTAAGGGATCAGCATACCAGGACACAGTTTCCCTTGTGGTACAAAAAAACCCTTGAATCAGGATTAAGGACTCTTGAATATCTTAATTAGTTTCCTCACAGGTTGTATTAGTCAGATTCACAATTTGGAAGGGTGTGGGTGTCTAAAGAGGGCATCATGAAATTTGAAATCTGCTTACCACTCCTCGTCTCCACTGCTCCTGGAAGATCCGGAGATTGCCCTTGTGAGAGGAATCATGAAGCCTCAAGAGCCTGCCATCACAGAGCCAAGAGTGAGGCACATCAGGGTACTCCACACTGGACTCAGTCAAGGTATGCCTACCCTGAGGAAGGATGGGCTCCCCGATGGCATTTGCGGCCACTGCCGGAGGAGATTCTGGTTTGACGGACGGATTGTTGTAGACGGTCGGCGGCAGATCAATGGCCATCGTCTGCTGGCTGGCCGGCCGAGTGGGCGTCTTCAGGCTGATCCGATCGTGCTTATTCTGTGCCGGCGCTGAAATGTTCTGCTCCACGACCGTGGCAATGATGTCCTCAAAGGTGCTGGTCATAGTCCTGGTGGACTTCTTGTTGGTACTGTCTCCCTTGGGCAGGAAGGCTGTCATAAGATACGCTGATCCATCCATCCCTCCAGATGGACGTCCAAGCTTACCGGCCGTCTTGGTCAGCAGTTCGCGCAATGTCGAGCAGCTCTCGTTCTTGGCCACTTCGGCATCAGAGCGGGTCACCTTGTCCGTAGTCAGGGTGACTGCTTTGGTGTCCGGTAGCGACTGCTCAAACGTTTTGGGCGATGAGGAGTTGGTGAAGCGGTTGGTGGTGCTCTCGGACTGAGCGGACGTGGCCACGTTGGCCAGGACATCCAGGGGGGAAGCCGAAGGGAAAGAGGTCAGCTTTGGGGCCTTAGGACTCCTAGAGTTGCTGTTGACCGGTGTCGAGTGACCTGAATCACTCGGTTCACTCTTGCCTGATTCACTTGGAGGTTTGTCATTCAGTAAAACCTGGGAATAGATAAAATAAAAAATAAAAACCGTTCCCAATCAAAGAACTATCAACACTACAACTGAAACCTGCTGTTGATTTCACGAAGCACTACAACACATCGTAGCTCGAGTTCGCATCTCAAGACACGTTTCGTGAAATGGTTCAAAAGACAAGTCGTAGCTGCGCATCATCGCAGTGCTGCGATCATTTATAACTCCTGCGATATTTTGTAAGTAACGATGAGTTTGGTGAAATCAAAGGCAGATCTTATCGTTATCATTGTGTCACAAAAAGTACTCAGTTCTACTTACGGGTGATAGGCCATTCAGGGCAGGCACTTTGTCGGGGGAATTATTGAGGGCTCTTTTACTGCAGGGACAGGAGGCCGTGATGTTCCACTTGTTGCGCATCCGATGCACCATCATACCCACATCCCACAGAGCTGCAAAGATCAAGACAATCCATTGATTACAATGTCATCAACCAACACCCTGCTTGATTGACCAATGCAATGAACTAATAGATAGGAAATGTCATCGAGTTTGTCCATTCATTCAATAGAATTGATATTGCTTCCTGTTCATAAAAATGTTATCAAATGAACGGTCTTTCGTTTAGAAACTTGTTTAAATCAGACATATGATAAGTATTTTCTGCATTCCATTTCTACTTCTTCCCCCTTTCAACACAAGCCACTATCTGTCACTGGCCAAATATAAGCCTTGTTGGTTATGTGAGATATCTGCTCTAGTAAGGTAGAGGTCCTGGGTTCGAATCCAGCCTGAGCAAGCCTGTGAGTTCACGTCATAGGATCTCAAAAACAGAGACTGAAAACGACACATCAGGTAGGAGGGTCTTCTCTTGAGTCAGTAAAAGGACAGACAACCAACAAAGAATCAAATCCAGATATCAACCAGGCAAGCAAGAAACAAACAACTAAACAACGAGACAGACCAACTGTCACACCATGTCTTCTTACCTGTGCCAGGGATAATCTGGGTGAGTATCAGGCTCTCCGGCTGATGTGGTTGATCTTTGATGCACTTCAGCCACACAAGAGCGGGCTTCGTTTTAGTCTTAGCTGTGAGAACAAAACAAACAAACATCGAAGGTTCAACATGGGATAGTAGGAGGAATTGTAGAAAGTAATCAGGATTGTGTTCCTGGCTGAATACTGGGGTATTCACCATTTTGAGGTTCGGGGATTACTGAACGAAACCTGACAGAAGGGAAGCCGATGGACGGATATGTGAATGTTCCATCGGGCCTTGAAGTTTAATTATCAGACACAACTGAAGGGACAATGCTATAGTTCTACAAAATGAAGTTGAAGATGACTTGTGTGACAGAAACCAAAACAATGACATGACTCACATGACAACCACACAAACACGATGAGACAGCAAAACCACATTGTGTGATCCAAGACGATTCCAACCTTTTTTCCCCCTGAGATAAACAAACACTTATTTGCTCTTTGAAATCAGCCAAAAGTATTCCATGTGGAGTACAGTCATGCCAAAAACACAATGCATGTACCTGAATGTCACAGGACGAGGTTATAACTGCAAGTGATCAATCACCGTTGAGAGGGTATTCCCAAAAACAAAGAAAACCCTTTCAAATGAAATAGAATGTTGAATCATGTTCAAGAGCATGCTGAGTCCCACAATCAAACCCTAGGGTGCGTTCCGCTTGCACGAACATGTTCGCGAAGTTTGCGTTACGCATGGATTTTGAAGTGGAACGCACACGCAACAAATAGTGAACATGTGTTGCGTATTGCATCCATCTTTTATTCAATGTAGTTAGCCAACTTCAGCAAACACCTCCTTTACACCGTTAGCTATGTTAGGCAAACATTGCGTTTGTGGCGAACAGCGCGTTCCGGTTTGAAAACGGTGGCGCACATGTGCGCGTAGTTAGCTGGAGTGGAACGCACCCCTGATATCGGTTGAGAGAACATCAGCGCAATGTGCCACGTCCCCATGTTGATAGTCATCCCTAACCTCCATTCAGAGACATGTGAGGAGGCACACACACTTCAATGATGATTAGCCACAGTCTACATACATACCTTTAATGTTCTGGCTCTTCTGCTTGTAGCAGTCCAGGCACACCACAAAGCCACACTTGGAACACGTCCAATGAATGTTGAAGAGCGTAGTGTCGCAGGTATCACACATCTCCCTCACACCTGTGACTGCCCTCTTCCAGGCAATCTTACCTGCAGGGGAATGGAAACCAATTACATTGCAAATAAATAAACCGAGGGAAGGAGGAATGTAGCGTTTAGGGATTACGGTGGCGGCGGGTGGATGGGAGGGGGGATATCTGCAAAGGTGTTTGATAACATCACACTTTAAGGTATACAGTGATTGTGTGGTCTGAATTTAATCATCAGGCACTGTGCTCTTTGTTATGCTTAAAGAGTTAGGAGCGTGTGACATTTTCCATACGCGCAGTGTCTTTTTCACTGCCTGAAACTGCCTTTAAAGAAAAGTCCTCCTAGGACCTATTGTCATACTTTATGACTCTATGCACTGTAAATTATAGGTTATCCTAGTTCATAAGCAGTTTGTGGCACAGTTTATTACTTTTATTAACCCTAACCCACCTCCGAACCACAATCTACCACACATAGTGTTTACCTCTAGTAAGTGTGGTATCCTGAATTATACCACAATATACTACAGCGTTGGTTGGTGTGGCAATGCATGGTTTATGATCCAGTTACCCTATGGAGACTGTGGTAATGTGTGGTAAGCAGCACTTATCTTGTGTGGCAAGTGCGGAGGGTTAAGGTTAAATGCATAATAAGAAGCTAAGGTAAAAGCAAAAACAATACCAATCTCAATCTTCAGGCTCTTCAGTAACAAAAATTCAAGGTTTGCAAATGCTCGTCTACAGATAAAAAGAGGAATGCGTTCACTTTGCGGGTGAGAGGAACAACTTCACCAACCAAAGTGCCAAGGAGGATGAGAAGCTCCTACAACTTACCCGGTGTAGAGCTCCAGGACTTGGCCTGGTGCTCCTGCTCCACCAACTCGCAGAACTGGTCCCCGACCCTCTTCAGGATGTACTTGGAGGTTTCCACGTCCAGCTCGCAGTCGGAGTCCGGCGGGTAAGGCAGCCAGGGCGTCAGGTCCTCGGGCTGACAGTGGCTCGGCTCCGAGAAGCCGGCGATGGTCAGGTTGCCATTTTTGGAGTATCGCAATCTGATCGTGATCACAATTCGAAAATAAAACAAAACCAAAATTCAAATTTGATAGTTGTTAAACCTACTCACTGATAAAAACTTGAACTGGGTCAGTTACAAAGTACGTCCAGGCCCAGTAAAAATTTCATGGGATGCCTTATTGCATTGACTGATTCTTGCAAGCCTGGAAATAAAAGGAGGCCATGGAGGCCATGGCCTTCGTTGCCCTTGGTTCTTGGCCTTGGTGCTCCTTCAAATGTTTCCATAGACATTATGATTTTCCAATGGAAGTGCCCCTTGCAATGGAAAAGTGGCCTTGCCCCTTTCAGAACTTAAATCCAGGCCTGTTCTTGTACAACATGGAAAAGGCAAATAGAGGATACTGCTGAGCAACTCTAAGGGTTAAAAACACAGATGCAAAAGATGACATTTCCCACCTTCTGAAGGCGTAGAATCGACAGAAGATGTTGATCTTGGACTGTCTGGAGCTGGGCTTCATGCGGCACTCTCGGCATTTCATCAGGCTGGGCGTCACGTCACAGCAGGCACCGTCCTGGAGGAAAGGCTCTCCCGTCTTCTTGAGCTTAGCAATGGAGGGCTTGACCAGGGCACGGGTCACGTTCAGAGCTGTACGGAAAGGTACGGGGAAACAACCACCTCACAATTTAGTGACTGGGCTATACCGCCTCAAGATAAGACGAGGACTATCAAGTACATCATATCTCATGGCAATGATTCGTAGTGTCAAAACAAAGGGAAATGAGTTGGAGGTGTTTCATTATTTTCGTCAGGGGACGAGCAAAGACTCGGCAGTTAAATCTGAGATTTCTGGATCAATGCACAAGCTCTTTCTCAAACTGAGCTATCTTGTTTAATGATGAGGCCTCCCTCAGAAGCCATACAAACCCTTTGACTGACCCTCAAATGGCTACTGATCCCACCCATAAACATACACAAAAAATGTGAACAAAAATAAAATTTTAGAGTCAAGTTCTGCCTTTACATTCCTTCTTTGTTTCCACAGCATCAGCATCGCAAAGAAGCCGAGATTTAATAGTATAAAAACAATTCCAATGAAAAAGAAAAGAAAAGAAGAAAACTGACGGCCTTGCATGTAACACAGCATACAAGATACAAAATGACTTAACAAAAATTGGCAATATGTCTTGTTTTATGCATGGCTAAAGAAATTCTAAAAAAAAATGTCACTCTGAGGTTCGAGGAGATTGCCAAGGACATGAAAACAGAGACTACTCTGCCATTCTTATGGTACGCAAGACGACGAAGAGGCCACCTACCATCAAATTTGTCTTTCTCCTTACGCGCTCTGGTGACGATGCGTTTCTTCGGGGCCAGAATTAACCGATCCATGATGGCAGGTATCTGCGACTGTAATCAAAATTAAAAACAAGGACATTTCATCGGGCTGCAGGAAGTGATTGTAAAAACTCTCCGAGAAAATAACAAAGAGTTGAAATATCTCATCGGCTATGCAAGGACGATCCAAATGGCCTCCCAAGCTTACAATTTCTTTTTCCCAGGGTCGGGTCTCTCGGTTTTTTTTAATTCCCACACAAGAATCCTGCTCCTTTAATTCACAGATCTTGCTGTTGCAATCAGATTTGACCCACATTCAAAAGAAATTGTATTGCTGACGAATCCAAACCCCATAAGATGAGGAAAAAAAAAGGTAGAAGGAAAAAAAAAAGAAGAAAAAAAAAAAAGAAATCAGGACTGAGTGTAACAGAAAAAAAAGGGATAACCCGCAACAAAACCAACCATCAGGTAGTTGCAGGGAAGGGAGGGAGGGAGGGGGAAGGAATAAATCACTGGGCTAAAAATAAATGGATTGAAGTGGGTCAGGGAGCAATTTATTAAATTCCTGACCCAGTAAGGAAGGGGGAGAAAAAAAAACCGAGGAAGGAAAAACAGAGGAGGACTAGAAGTCCGCAGGGCTCTCTCTCAGTCCCTCCCTAGCTGGGACACATCCACTTATCACCTTGGGGAAATCCAAACCAGGTCACATCTTGGGTCGGAGTGTTGATAGATTAGCCTGGTTACTTGAATGCATCTCAGAAAAGAAAGAAGAAGGGGGGAGGAATTCTTGTTGCATGCCTGCGCCGTGTAATTAGATAAAATTCTCACCAATTGACCCTCTCTTTAAGTACAGAACAAAGATGAAAAGAAGGGGAAAAACGGGCAGCAAGGTCTTGGAATTAGGACACGACATGCAAGCTGCTCTCAATGGACGGTGCGCTTATTGTCAGTTTCAAATTGAGCTGCAAATTAGCCAACGCTGGCTTTCTTTGATGCCGACAAAAAAAAAAATACAAGGATTTTTCTCTTTTTTTTTCTTCCAAAGCTTAATAAAAAAGCAATTTGGTTTCCTCTTTCTTTTTTTTCATTTAATCCTGCGTGAGCTTCAAAAATGAGAACAGTGCCTGAAGGTGATTTGCGGAGCAGCTAATGTTAGCTCACAGTGTGAAGAATACAAGATCCCAAGATGTGAAAATAATACAGTTCAACATTTAGGCCTATATTGAGATTCCGTGGAGGGGATAATCAAAAAGAAGATGCAAACATTTCTACCAGATGATTAAGGGTAGTCAGTGGTATTTTGGGGATTTTTTTTAGTGCAAGAGAAAAAAATGTGTCATTAGGTACAATCACTGGTTCTTTGAATTTCAAGCATTCTAAATTGTTGGGTTTTAAGACATGAAGCCAGGGCACTATAACTTTATACGGGAGTTGCTTACCCAGCTTGGAACAAATCTAAGAAATGCACTGATGGTTTATTGTACAGCGCTGGACTGTGAAGAGTTTCTAGCCAGATGGGCTTAGGGTAGGGCCTAGGGTAGGGCTTAGGGTAAGAGAAGGTAGGGTTGAAATCTCACCTTTATTTCAATCGGTCTCTCTCCTTCCTGTAGGACACCATAGTTCTTATATCCATCATAGTCATTCTCTTCAGTAGTCCCTTTGTCTAGGACGGTGTTACTCTTTCCCTTAGCTTGGTCCCTGCTGTTGTCATTGTGGTGTTTGCTCTTGCGTTCGCTGGAGCCGCAGTGCTTCTTCCGATCCCGGTGCTTCTTGGAGTGTTTGGACTCGCGGCCTCGCTTGGCGCGGCCCTTGGAGGTAGTGGAGCTGTCCGAGCATGTGGACGAGTTGTCAAAGTCGTAGACATGGTCTGGAACGCTGCTCTTTGGAATGTCTGCGAGGGTGACGGCACTGAGAGGTTTGTCTCCACCCCGATTGTTCAGGTAGCCGGTGGCCTGTTGCATGTGGCCGTTGGGGATGGACTGGGAGAGCCTGTCCTTGGTCTGGGCTTCAAGTAGTTTGAGAGAGTCACTGTTGGGTGTTTTAACACCAAACTCGCACAGTTTCCGCTCTGTTAGAGTACTGGTAGTGCCACTGGACGGGATGATAGTGGAGGTATTGCTGTCCTCTGAATGACGTTGTAACCATGCCTTCTTTAGATTCACATGGCCACCTGATCTGTTCGGGGAGGCTGTTTTGACACTTCGGCCGTCGGATGATTCGCTACCCGTGGCCTTAGGCGAGCACGACCTGGTGCTATCACTGTCAGACATTGCTCCGTTATTAAACCTCTCGGTCAGAAAAGGCGCAGGGGCAGAGTCCAGGCCTAGCCGGTACTGGTCAACTTTTTCAATTTTGAGTTCCACATTCTCATTGTTCCTCTCACGACTGAGAGACTCTGGAGCAGAGCTTCCCGTTATTTGACTGTTACGCGCATCCAGGACAAATGAATTGTAGTGTTCAGTAAAGAAGGCCCCACTGGGTTTCCTGTCCTCAGAATTAGAGTTCAAGGGAGCACTTGCCTCATCTCCTCCACCTTCAGGATGCTTGCCTTTCACCTTGGGACGTTTGCGGTTTGTGCCGCTAGATCCTCCAGATTTACGTTTTGCAGGAGGTGCATCAGTACTTCTGCTGGACTCCATCGGCGCTTGGTACTCACCGGGACGACCGGTATCATTTGGCCTTAAGGCAGACATGAGAAGGGAAGTATGTCCCGACTGCAGGGCATACGGGGAGTGGGACGCGGACTGAACGTAACCCGACGGCGACTTCCCAGATTTCTGCAACTCAATGGACTGCAATGCAGCAGCAGAGAGCTGCTGAGGAGTCGCCACACGGAGCGGTGACTGAGGTTGCAGCCCGCTGCTACGGTTCGAGTTTGCCATGCTCTGCACCGGCTGACCATGTAGGGGAGGCGGTTTCCCGATTGAACTGTGCACGATGACCGGTACGTTGTGGGCACTGTCTCCAATTCGGAGATCCAGGCCTTCCTTTGCGTAGGCTGATTTTCCCGACTGTGAGGAAGGATGCAGTGTAGATCCACCAGCCACCGTGTAGGTCGGCTGATGTCCTGGGTTGTCCCTGCTCTGGATGACGCATGTTTGAGGTGACAACTCCACAGCTTTGCCGGGCTCAGGATCTCTGCGGAGTGGAGGTGGGGTCGGGATATCCTTACGGGAGGCACCCACCCCTTTTACCGGTATCCCCGAGGTTATACTTCCTGTCCTGTGAGGGTCAGCATTCCTGGTTAAATATGCCACACTCTGTTTGCTGTCCTCTGAGGAGGAGTCCCCTTCCAGACCAGTCTTCTCGGCGTGACCGCCGGTCATCGCGTGTCTGAACGGTTGGTATCCAATTGGCGGTTCGTTCTTGATATGGAAAGCGGGCATGTGCTTGGGCTGCTCAGTCCTGACCGGTACTCCTGACCGTGAGTCCTCATACCTTGCCGGTACCGTGCCGTAATACGCAACGTGTCCCTCAGGTTTATGCGCCGGTTGGTACACCTTGAATCCGTGGCCTTCCCTGCTGCCACGGCTCTCATCCGTCTTCATCTTGATGAGCTCGACGGCAGTGGCGTGGTCCTTCTCCAGCCGCTGAAGTCTCTCACTCTCTGTGGTCCTGCCGAGGAATGTCTTCCGGTACAGCTGGTCGTCATGGAGACGGGCAGCCTCGCTCGAGGAGTGCATCTTGAGGTACCGTTCCCTCTCCATCTGGCTCAGGGAGTGCTGCAACAAAAACAAAAAATCAATTCCTCGTAAATCCCGGGTACGTAAAACTGTCTCTACTTGAATTCCGGGCTCTTTTCCCTCAAGACAAAGACGGATCTTGACAAGTCACGACACGCCAAGCCAAGAAGAATATTAATGACATAAATCATTTATGATACCCATAACAATTTCCAAACATTCTTGCAAGATCTACAATTTACAACCTGGCATTATTTGAGTAATAATAAAAAATTCATAACCAAAAAAACGTACAAATTAAACAAACCCCCCAAAAACGAAGAATAAAAAAGGAAAACAATTTCCATAGACTTGACATGATCCTGCTGTTTTTTTTTTATTTCCACCATTTTCTGCCAGACATTTCCGCGATGCACCAGTGCCTGATTCTTATTGATCGAATAATCACATTCCAACCCTCAAGCAGCCAATCCAATGATATCTCATCATAAATTCAAGTGACTCATTAACCCACATACATAAAACATCAACGCCACAAGAAAAAAAAAAGAGAGAAAAAAAAAAAAATGAAAATAAATTTCCTGCAACGTCCCCAAACTGGGGAGACGGACGGAGGGACGGAGGGGAGGGCAGGATAGTGAGCATGATTCACACAGCGCTTCAAGGCGGCTGCACATGGATGATACAGTAATTCAAGAACGACAGGATGCGCTCTGATTTCAAGCCAAAATCACAGCGTGTGGATTACCTATGTCAATTGTTAATGGGATTGTAACGTGATGAGCACGTTCATATCAATTTACCCCGGCAAGTTTTGCTGATGTATATGAATGATTGCATGCATAATGTGATGAATGAGAGTGTTTTGGCGGGAGGGGATCCTGAGACTGACTCAGTGGCGGTCTGACTTTCAGTCTCCCGTCAGATAAAAAGTACTACCTTCCAGGAAACCTCAGGCATTGTATTTCCTCGATCTGATTCAAGAAAGTTCAGTTTTGTGGCTTCTCCAAGTCTCAATTTTTTTTAATTCATTCAATCAAGTAGCAATAAGAAGGAATATTCTTTTGTTCAGTATCAACTTCATTTATCGAGAACAACAAGTCACTAAGAACAACAACGCTTTCAGTAGACCAGGAAAAAGATAATTACAGTAACTGATTGAAAATCCAATCAGCTCCAACTTATGGTGTCCCAAATAATCATCTTTGTTCTTTGGTGAATGCATATCGAGCATGAGCAAAACAAGATGGTACAAGAATAACTATTTCATGTTTAGCCGAGGAAAACAGTAAGAATGATAAAAACAAAAATGAACAAACAAATAAACGAACACAAACATGAGCACTTAAAAAAAAACAATACAAAAACAATACCAGACATCCAAAACACTCCAAATCCCTACAAACTCTCCAGCCGCAATCAGCCCCTAGAATACGTCGCCATTAATGTTCAGCACACGTCTCACTTGATATACTATGTAACTAGTATATATCCCCGGCTCAACATTGCCATTTTACACTGAAAGTACCATCCCCTCGTCCATGCACTTAGAATCCTAGACGTATTGATTTCCAGTCTCGCTGGGCGTCATGTTGGAAGTAGAGAGGGGCACCAAAGTATGTTTTCACTGCAATGACAGCTGCATAATTCACCCGAGAATGGCTCATTCCCGGTCGGGAGGCCACTGATGAGACAGGTGATATTATGGGATGGTCAATGGCGGCTCTTCATGTACACTATCTGGGTCAGTACTAAAGAGACCTAGACTCGGACTACCAGTCTGGCAGCATTTCAACCGAGGGAAAGAATCCGTGACAGACCATGTTGTCGCCGACTGGCAATTGTGTGGCTGAGTCTGGCTGAGGAATACCATTCACATTTGACAAGAGTTCAACGAGCCCCGTCTACAAACATGACATGGGGGGGTTGGGGCGGAGGAAATTCCCTGTCGCCTCTACCAACAACCCGATCACTGACGCTGTGTGTCTCTCTGCAACTTGCACCAATTAAGAAATCATACTAGCACCCCGGCAGATCAGCCCAGCAACATGGCCCATCTCCATCCAATGCCATTGAACTTGTTTCATACACAAACACGCTCCCATCACATACACGCTATATACACAACCCTGGAGTTCTCCTTCCCAGGGGCTCGCGCCTTCCTGTACGGCACACCTTCCCCCTGGCATTCCAGGCACTTTAAGACTGTCTGCCTTGGAACTGTCTGCATTTACGGCTTGTCCCTGGGTTCATCCGCAGGGAGAGAGACGGGGGAAGGGAAAGAGTCTGGCACTAACTGCTCAGCGTTTAATCTAATCTGCTTGAAAACCGGACTTGAGAGGGAAAGAATGGGCCTTGCAAAGGGCCGTCATTTCCCATGTGGAGAAGAAAGCGGAAGAAGAAGAAGAGGGTAGGGCAATGGGGGGAGAAAAAGGGAAGCAAATGAGAGAGATATTGATTGAGTTACCGACCCCCCTTCTCTCCCCTCAACAAAAATGTCTCGGCTTCAAAAACTGTTTCATGATCTGGACACTCTGATCGTCATCAACCAGACGTCAACAAGCTCGCAAGTCAACAACAAAATGAACCCTTGACATTCTCTAGACTACGCTGGCTTTTAAACCGGCCTGGTAAAAAAAAAATCTGAGGGCGTGCTGAATGCATTTCAACATTGTTGTCGTTTCTGACCTTTCGTGTCCCCACCTGAGGATAATTCCAAACCAAGAGTTTCATCGGGCAGAAGACACGCTGCCAAAAAAAACCTCTCGCAACTTGAAATCTCATCAGAGAATATGAATCACTCCTCCTTTTACTTGAAGGCTCCATTCATCTCCACTTTGCATTCCTGTATGACGACCCATTTTTTTTTTCAAAAAAATCATCATTCGCATTTTGTCGTCAAAGATCCCAAGAATGTTGCAATCACACTGGCTCATTAATATTAGCCTAAGTACTTTTTTGCTCATCTCCTGATGATGACTAGAGCAGGCAAGTCGAAACGTTGAGACCTTACGAGAAGTGCAAACGAAATTGAAGTGCGAAATTATGAATGATTCTTACATGGTGTTTCCGCAAAACCGACCCACATACTTTTGGTTGTCACCTAGAATTCTCCTGAAATGCATCAAGGTATATCATACTCTCATTCAAATATCCAACAACGACAATGAAGACAAGAATACGTTTCAAGTAAATATAGCAACCTTCTCTTTCCTTAGTACATAGGGATCTCGCCAACAATCTCCCTCCCTCCCCATGAATGATTCTCCACCCGTCTTACAAAGCTGATGAGAGTTCCCGGCCGTCGCAACGCTACGGCAAGCAAAGTAAATCTCTATTTCCAAGGATGAAATACAATCCATTGTTGGATATGGTAACATGAATGAAGTGCGCACGCGAGGACCTTTAGCTTCATTCAGCAAGAGGCAATCGATCCATCATCCTTGCCCGTTTTATCCACTGGACCTGGTGTTCTCCCTCAGTCTTTCCCCCCCACCTATCATTCCAGATGACAGAGTGATAAAAGGACACAGCATTCTCCCTTTCCCATTCCTGGCAAGTCTCGGTGTGTGTGTATGCTGCGTGTATAATGAGGTGCAGTAGGATGCAACAGCACAGTGAACACACTGACTTCAGAGCAAACTCTCTTAACTCATTAATGCCAAACTTCTTCCATAAATGGAAACCGGACGGAATTAATAAATTGCCCTTTTCAAGTTTTAGCGAGAGGTTCCAGCTTTTAAAAGCGTAAAGCAAGGCCCATCATTTTGATTCCCAAAAGAGATACAAACATCCGCAATACTTAAATGTTCTTGACAAATTTTTATCTGTGCAAACATAACCTAATTAGGAAGCCACACCAAAAAAAAAGAAGTGAAAAAAGGGGGGAAACATAAAAAAAAAAAAAAATAACCCCACAAATCTGAACCGTAATAGTTGCAAATTTCAACCCTTACTGATTGACTGCACATTGCGGCACGTATTTAGCAAGGAAAATCAAGCAGTGGCAACATTTAGGGACATTTTTGCAAATTTAACCTCCAAAACATGCAAAATAGTAACCCCCAGAATTCAAATCTTGAAAGCCACTAAAGTCAGTGAAATCATTTAAACCACAAAAAACACTTATTTTGCACAGATTTTGGCAAAAAAACAAACCCTTACTGCATGGACACTTTAACTTTGAGAGACAGGCAAGATTTCAGGGGCTTTCCATGAGTCAGATTAAGATATCGCGTTCACCATGCACCCACTAATACTTGACGCCAAATTGTCTAGTTAATCATTCCAGTTCTTCCACAATTACACCTTTTTCCAAGAAAAGTTACTCTTATTGACAATCTGAACCACAAACCTACTTCTATAATGGGAAACTGAAAAGATTTATGTCCCCCTCTCCTAGTAAAAAAAAAAGGGGAAAACACTTTCTTGATTATTCTTTTCCCCCGGACTGATAGCAAGTGAGTCAGTACAAATTCGACGTTTCGTTGACATTGAAAGAAGCAAATTTGAATGGATTCAATAAAAACAATTGAGAGACAAAACACATGTACACATAATAATCATATCCTTGTTTGTACTTCCAATTGAAAACAAACACTAAAATATTTTACCATCCTAAGAAATATTTTTTTTTTTTCCTGATTGGAAAAAACAACAACACCAAAACCCAGAAAAAACACATATGACAAATTTGAGCGCAGGGCATTGACATATGTAATTTCCTGATTTGTTCCATAAATCTTCTTGTTTGTCTCTTTAAGTTTTCAATTGTTTCTCAGGCAAATGAGGTGCAATAGAATGTAACCTGAAGAAATTATGTTTGTCAATATGTGTGAGTAAGGGATGGGGTGAAGTGTTGCTGTACTTAAAGCAATCAAACACTTGACTGGTTATGAGCCGAGTCACCAGTCCAGAACCTGTAGTCTTATGAAATGGTGATTTATACAGTACCAAATGTCAAGAGTTACTCTGCAGAGCTAAGAGTGCCTCAGCAATGAACATCTCAAAATGAACAAAAAAAAGGACAACGAAAAGGGCAAGTTGGAGAAAAATCAGAAGATGAAGAAGAAGAAGACATGAAGGAGAGATTAATTCAACATGAGGCCAGATTAATCTGTCTCAAACATTGCTTGCAAAGAAGACCCCCCGGAGATAAAAAAACTGTCTCGGGAGGCTCGCCTCCCGGAGTCCAGCCCTGCCACGGTATCCAAGAAGGCAGGCCGGGGCAGACAGGCCAGGGCAGACAAGACTGGAAGAAGGAATAGGTACAGATCGCATTTCAGACAACTCCTCCTCACTCGAGGCACTCATTACTTCTCTTGCCAAACCCCTCAAGGTTCCTCCTCTTCTTCCACGGCCATCTCGACTAGAATTTGCATCGGCAGCCAGAGGCATGTCATTTTTTTTTTTCCTCGGCACGGTACGGAAATTGAAGGTATAGTATTATTTCACTCCCACCCCCCCCCTCTCTTTTGATCTCCATTGTTGGGTTTAGTTTTTTTGTGGTGGTCTCTTCCTCATTCTTTGAGACACACCCAAGAATGACATCATTTTGTGGTTTTCAAATGTACTGACCCCGGTATTGTGCAGCACTTAGAGGCCAGGATTGTGATTGGAGAAAAAAGAAAAGAAAAGGGGTTTGGATTGAAAGCATAAGGTGTCTCGTGACACTGGCGCATACAATGGGAAGACCTGGTAATGACACAAAATATGATTTGGCCTCCCGGAGGGGTTTGCAAGTTTGAAATTACAGAAATAGGTCTTGGTCAGGTGTATTAAAGACGTGGGAGGTGGGGAAAGGGGGGAGGGGAAAGACTGACTGGAAGAACTGTCTGTGACAACCAACGACGCACTCAATACTTGACGTGGAAGGCTGACATATTACACTGCCCCAAAAAAACAAATATGAATGTCAGGTATTTTCAACAGATGGGAAGGTATTCTCAGTTCACGTCTCCGGTAGGGGGAGACGTCCGCAAAATGACGGGCCACGCCGTTCATAACATGGAATGTTGAGCTCCCTGAGTACGCAATGAAACCCGTAACACAGTAAGATTGCTGAGCATGATGCAAGGACCCAAGACCAGACATACTTTAACAAAAAATTAAAAACTGGGGCTGAATTCACTATAAACGTTTTGTGATCATCGGTAAAGCCCAAATACATCATTAAACAGAAAATCGATCACTACTTTGAGTAGCAAAATCAGCCCCTGAATCATCCACAAGAGTTACAGACGTACGTAGCACACAGAACAAGACAGACAAAAAAAAAAGACCAACAAACACACAGACAGATAAAAAAAAAACCGAACAAACAAATGGTCTTTATAAATACGTATAGTCTGGTTGGCCAGAGCGCAAAAAATCTTGAAATTGTTCAGGCAAAAACACTAATAATCAAGCAATGATCAGTGAACAATAGACATGTTGACCGCGATCACTGATTCATTCAAGAGTACCAGTCAAAAACCCATACATATCACATGAAATTTCAGATGGTGTCCAGAGTCTGCCGGCCAAATGTTTGTGTACGTTCTCAGCAGGTAATCTTTTTTTGCTTTTGCCGGCATCCCGAAATTTGGAATGAATTTGACTAACCTGGGCTTTTTCAGGTTGCAGTCTCTCCCTCTGTTGCTGCTGTTGCTGCTGCAGCTGTTTCATCTCTTTATCCCGCTGAAGTCGCTGCCACTCCAGCTCTTTCTCTTCTCGTTCTCGGCGAGCCCGCTCCTCTGGATCGGCCGACTGGAGACACAAATCAAGATAAACCGTCGGGAAATCAATTAAATCAAGAAGAATTTTTCAATGTATAAATAATTAAAAATTAAAAATAAAAACAAAAAAAACAACCGCCATATTCAATGTCTTTTCAAAAAAATAATAAAAAATACTGCCACTTCTTTCTGCAAAATTAAGACATTTGCGATTAAAATTTGCTATAAAAATAAAATGCATAATTCTCCTATACTTGAGGGAGTTTGAAATAATCTTGTATTTAAAATGACGACTTATGATTTATTTATAATAATCCTTCCAAGTATATTGAAGGTATTACAAGTGATAGACGAGCAGGTGCGAGCGATCATGTTTAATATAAATTGATGGAAAAATGCTTGAAATTAAAAATATCTCTCGCTGATGCAAAGAGCGCCGTGTGTTTGCGGACGCGTGCACAAACAAGGTCTACCCGTCCCCTGACGCGAGATGTATGAGTCTCGGTCTCTGGAAAAATCATTATTTCGTTTCCAAGTATCCCTTGGTTGGTCTACTTGGCTCCTATCCACCAAATTCCAGGGATTGTATATTAGTCTGGTTGTTATTCATCCCATCCGTAAGCATACCAGTGCAGATTGCACACTACATACTGTCATGATCAGTTACTACACACACTGCATATATGTCAGTTTGCACTGATACACTCATACATAGGACCTTTTTGAAACGGAGGCTCAGGCTTCAGTCCCGTCATCCATATGCTGAAGATATAGGTTGTGATTTTTCATTGAAGCTGAAGCTCTGTTTTCCTTTTCAAACCAGAGAATCTACTTCCGAACCGCAGCCAAAAGCCTCTATTTTGATACCCGTTATTTCAGAATGGCCTCACAAAATGGAGCCGGAGCCTGCGCCCGAGCCTCCGTTTCAAAAAGGCCCATACAGTGACATTGGCCTGGATTGGAGATTTTGACTCATGGAGAAAAAAGAAAAACAAGAATACTAGGCATTCAAAACAACCAGGCATCTCTATGTTGATGCAGCTGTGTCAGTATCCCTGTGCACAGAGCTATGTCCTTGTTCTATGCCATTAATGTATTGTACATGTTCATTGTTCAGAGTCTTACGGAGGATGATAGGATAAAAGGATGAATCCTTTGTTCAAAATGTGTCCTCCAATGCACAAATGTGGGCTTTGTCTACTTCGGGGAGTGTGTGTCAAGAGTAAAAAAAAGGCAATAATATGAAGCACGCTCTCATTGCTGCAGTCTTGTCCAGGGACGTGAATGTCCCCGTAGGTTTGATGAGGTATTATGCTGCCTTACTTACATACATGTACATTCTACGGATTCTGCATAATGTACGGGCTTACATAAACAAGATGTTACATGGAGTCCCACATGACCTCGTTTATTTTTCCCGCAAAATACGACAAGTCTTCGGAATGAAATGAGATAATATTCAATCCATTGCAAATTTATGCAGTTATGCAATTTTCCTCCAAAAATGCAAATGATACAACCCCCTGTTGTTGTTTTTTCATTTTAAAGAAAATCTCTTTTTGCTTATTCAACATTGAAGAACATGATGAGGACTGATGAGGACTAGAGCAGACTAGTCAAAATGTTGAGACCTAATTGGGAGAAGTGCGAACGATATAGAAATGCGAAAGTACGAACGATTATTACATGGTGTTTATGCAAACCGATCCACATAACATAAAAATTTTAATTCATAGTGATTAAAGCAAAGATACACAACAAGGTATCCCAGAGTACCAGTTATAACCTATATCCAATGCACAGGATATTGGTTGGTAACCCATGATTGCTTGCAGGAAATTTTTCAATGTTTGTGGGGCAAATTCTTCGTCTAGATAAGGCCATGAAATTGGCCCTGGCAATGATAAAACGTGTGCCCTGGTGATCAAGAGGGCGAATGCCTGTTGGGGATTCAAGGATGTCTAGCTACAAATCCATGCCAAAAGTACACTTGACAGTTATCCATGCCCCCCTGTGTGTGTCTGTGTATTTTCAAGTCAATTTGCAAGTGAAGAGTGAGCTAGTGGGGAAATAAAGCAAGCCGGGCAAAGAGCAGGAGTAATAACACAACACTTGTCAAGGACGGTAGGGGAGGCTGGCTGAGTCTATAACCAAAAGTGCAAGCACCTTTCTGCCGCCCATCGCCAAACCAAGGCAAAGGGGAAGGAGAGCAGAAAAAAAAATTACTAATATCCAACAAACTACGAACAGATTCATTTCTAAGGCAGCAGGTCTCTCTCTCGCTCTTTCAGACTGCCTCATTCAGCAAATTGCCAACTCCAGGGCTTTGTCACATTGCCAAGGACTTGTCATCGGGTTCAGCAGTCTTCGTCAGACCTTAAACTCTTCCCTACTCCCCCTGAACCGACCGGCCGGCCAGCCCAGAACATTTAGTAGTCTCTAATAAGTCAGCCAACCGCACCGCTGCCCCTATCAGTGTCTCATCCCTCCTCTCAATCTCCCTGGAGTATTTAAAGCTTGCCTTGTCATTTGGGATTCTGGTCAGGCTGAGAAGCCAGAGTGCAAGGGGGGGATGCCATGACCCTTGCTGTGACCCCAACCTCATCATCCTCCACCCATCACTACCCCCCAACATCCAACGTCTTGACTTGACTTGGACGGGGCTGCCAGTGATTACCGGCTAATTTACGCATAATCAAGAGAGACGCCAAGTACCGGGAGAGACAGGAATGGGTTACAGACGTACTCAGCTCAGCAACCCCCTTCCACTGACTAGGAGGGAGGGGAGGGGAGGAGGGTGACTCACAGCAACAAGGCAGGGCATGTCCTCTTCTTACACAAAATACTGCCACACTATTATCCCATTTACAATTTATCAGCAACCCCCCCCCCCCCCCCTTTCCGACAAACCCTGATCACAATTATAAAATTCTAAACCTGCTACCGTACTTTACAAGGAAATAGAAAGATGCCACAGGCTTTAATTTGTCACTTTTTGACTGATAAAAAAGGATGAAAAAAAAATGTGATTTGTACTTCACACTGTTAAGTGTTTTTCTTTTGGTCAATGGCCAAAGTATCACTCTTAATAACGTCCTTTTAACTCCCAAGGGGAAATATATACAAGCTCCAGCTATTGTGTTCATATACATGTGTAAGCACATGAGTTTTAGGCTTATCAAGCAAACAGTCCTCATCCCAGGCAGGCTCCCATTGGATTCTTGATGGGGAGTAGCAAGTAAAGGAAAAGTGTCTTGCTCAAGAAGGTAAGCACCATTACCCAAATCCTGGTGAGAAAAAAGGAAGTCACAGTCCTTGGATTTATCTACAAGAACACAGATGTGTCCATGGAGGGACATACAGAGACCCAGTGGGCAGGAATGCTATTGAAATAACAGGTTACCAGCCATAAACACCTGTAAATCACGGTCTCCATAAAACCTACACTAAATAGACACACATCATATCACATCTCAGATGAAGCAGCAATGCAGATATGCTATTAATCTAACATTTTAATACAATTGCACATCAGGGCTGTGATTGTTCCAGCATAAAAAATCCTGAAAACATAGCAAATAATCCTGAAAATCATACGTCTCCTATACGTTTGTGCAGGTAAAGCGGGGAAAAGAATCCTGAAATCAGGATTTTTCCTGACAAATCACACCCCTGGCACATGTCCGAGAGAATCTATCACAAAAAACCCACAGCCCTATAACTGGTTGACCAAGATGGCCGACACGTCCTGGTCGATTAGAAAGCCAATATTTCATCATTCATAATTCATCCCGAATTTTTCATTTTCCAAAGGGAAATTTATTATTTTTTTTGCAACTGTAATATTTCACAGACCAATTCATCTCCTTGCACGGGAACGTTACAGACACGGGAAACACCTGTCTTGACGGGAACAAATTGGCCCCTCCCTCCCAGTCCTAAGCTCAGAGAGAATAAAGATGGCTTGAGCTGTCACTCTGCCATGGTCTGCAGGTGTCTTTCTCTCCATTGGAAAGGACTACATTGACTCTCGGTGTCAAATTGATGGAAATCTCTGTGAGGATTGAGGAACTCTTTTTTTTTTCGGCCGGGGGTGGAAAAGGGGGGAAGGATGGAGAACCAGATGGGATGGCGACGTGAACAATCCAAATTTGGCCTTGAAATATTGTGATATTAATATCAGGACTTGACATTTTCCCCAGCTAGTTCACGACGAAATGGATACATTATACGTAATAGCGATGGAAATTGGGAAAATTTTTAAAATTCAGATTTTATGGTTTAAAAGTCAGAATTTCAGCTTTTTTGTACACCTGCTCTGTGCAAAATAGTAAATGAACTTTTACATGTAAATGTAAGCTTTTTCCTTGGTGTTTTCAGATTGTTTGTGTGTGGCCACTCACATCCCTGTTTTTCCCCCTGTAATCTGAATATGGAATTGCATTGCACATGGATTTGAAACTTCAGATTTAAATCTGAATTCCGATTTTTGTCTTTGTTTAGATTTTAACTCAAAATTTCAGCTTTTTTGTACACCTGCTCTGTACAAAAGTATAGGAAACTGTTCATTTCAGCTTTTTCCGTGGTATTTTCAGATTTTTCTTGTGAGTGTGGCTACTCACATCCCTTATTGCATAGGAGATACGGTAAATGCAGGTCCATCAATACAAGCAGTCAGGGTCATCGCTTAATTTGGCTTTTGAGCATAGAGCTAGACTCTGAGGAACATCATTCAAAGGAGAGAGGGGGAAATGGACAACATTCTCTTTGAGAGGTTACGAATCAACACATGAGTCAGACCAACAGTCAGGAAGCTTGAATTCTTAGCAATGAAAATCGGTTTCCGATCCTCTCTAGGGGAGCCAGCTTGAATGTCTTGTGACTTCTTGTGGGATATATATTTATTTTTTTCTTCTGGATTCCCAGTGATGATGAGCAGCTTGGTAGATTATCATGGGCTCTAATAAAACCAACTAACCTGTCTGTCCAGGGTGTCTGCGGTCAGGCCGTGCCCTTCCCGTTTAGGGATGGCAGTGCCAGTGGTTATGCTGCCGACGGAGCTGGTGGTGGCTGAGGTATTGAAGGAGAAGGGGACTTGGAGTTTACGGAGTGACTCCTGGAAATGCCGCTGGACCAGGGCCTGGGCATCAGAAGGTGGATATTCCTTGAAGAAAGTCAAAGTAAGGAGGAATTAACCAAACAAAATCTCTGTTTTTACAGGAAAGGGGAAAACAACTACAAATGTACCGAATACCAATACAGTGGAGTTTGTGAGATTCTGTAACAACAGGCCAGTCCTGCTTAACTACCACCAGGGGCCAATTTCATAGAGCTGCTTAATAACAGAATTTGCTTTTAAAAGCATGAAAAGACTTCCTTGATCAAACAGGATTGCCGACCAAATGTTCATGTGATGTTTACTGCTTTTGACTTGTATTCGGCCACTCTTTGCTCAACATAACATTCACAAGGAGTTTTGGCTGGCATACTGATTTTATTTACCGAGGTTTTTGGTGCTTAAGCAAATTTTGGTGCTTAAGCACCTCTGTGAAATTGGCCCCAGAAATGTCTTTGGAAGTAGATTCAGACCAACATCTCTGATACATTTACAGTTTATCATCTTGTGTTTCTTTTCAGACACAGCTATTCAACTCAAAAGTAAATGCATTTCTGTTCTGTACCCTCTCTTCTGCAAAACTACCTGAAAAGGCTGCAATCATGCAGATTGACATTAAACATCAATCTGCAATAATTGACAGTTGCATTTCAAATAAATTTTTCACTGAAAGAGGTTACTGATTTTAATGAGACCAGTGAGAAGATGATAATAATCTCAGGTACCTGGTAATGCCTGACTGCGTTATCCCGGCCATTATCCCTTGCTGCGGGTACTGCCTTGTGGGGAGGAGGTTGAGATGTTGGTCTTGGCGTGTGCAGCTTGCTTTCTTGGTGGGCCTGAGTGGAGTGTATCTGCCCCTGAGCTGGCGGTGTCTTCTCCTGCTGCTGTTGCTGTTGTTGCTGCTGCTGCTGTTGTTGCTGCTGCTGCTGTGAATGATGCATATGGTTCAGCTCCTCAGGATGAACCACCCAAGTGGTGGGCATGCCCATGGAAGCAGCATGTTGTTGTTGCTGCTGCTGTTGTTGCTGCCACAGAGCCTGCAGCTGTGCTGCTGACATTCCACCCGGATGGATTCCCTGGGCCTGGAGCTGGGCAAGCAGCTGGGGGCTGATGAGGGTCGGGTAGGCCAGCTGAGGTCTCAATCTGGCAATGGAATCCTGGTGAATGAATCCAGCAACGTGGGACGAATGCAGATGCTGCTGTTCCAAGGCTGCCAGGTGTGGCGTGGCAGCATAGGATGACAGTCCATGAGGAGCCAATGGGTGAGGGTACATATGAACCTGGGAAAACATTGGATGGCGCTGTAGGGTATGATGCCCTGGAATGTGGCCGGCTGATGCAATGGCAGCGGCAGAAGGCACAAAAGCGCTGTGTTTGACTCCGATGGCCGTGGGTGTTGCGCGCAGAGTACTGTGGGGAGAGGGACCTAACAGCTTGTGGCTGGGGGATGGGGTATGCTCACGACTTAAATGGCGGAAGTGCTGGATAGATTCAATATGTGTGACTGATGTGTCTGCCAGGCTAGGATCCCGATACACTTGAACTGGTTCCGAGGTGTACAGGGGAGCTTTGGCACTTGAAGGACGACTGTCAGACTGAGCCTGATTTTTCAACTCTTCTTCTAAATCATCGGATTCCTTCCTTAAATCTGTCACTTCTTTTACTCCATCCGATGACTGGGATGTGACAGTGTTGGCCTCGCTGATGATGCTGCTGCTGCTGTTGACAATCTTCTCCTGATCTTTATCGAAAGTCGGGCTTGGATCTATTACAGTCCTGTCTTTCTCCTGATGAACAACAACGTCCAGCTCTACGTTTCCTTCCAACTCTAATTTCTGAGGACACTGTTCAGAGGATGGAGGCTCAGAGGTTGGGACTGGTTCAGAATTCTGAGCGACAGGGTTGGTTTGGGAGTCAACAGTGACGGGGCTTTGTGTAGGATTAGTCCAAACTGTGGATGGGTCAGCAGGTTTAGCTGAGTTCAATGGATTGGAGGATACAACAGTTGGAGCGGCAGAAATATCGGAGGTAGTGTCTACTGCTGCTGCAGCTGCTGCAGTGGTTTTCACAGATCCAACCGGGGTCCCATCGGACGCATCTTCAAAATTGAACAAATTTGCTCCGTTGGGATCGGGCACTCGAGGTGGTTCCCATACTCTAGACGCTGTGGAGTCTTTGCTCAGGGGAAATTGTTGTTGTTTGGTCACTTCCAAATCCCGCGCCACTTCTCTGTTTATGATATTTTCGACACACTGCGACAAAAAGCTGGTCACGTTCGGCACGGACGCCGGCGAGAAGATACTCGTGCTGCAGTTCTCTTGAGGCTGGGGCTCCACCACAGTGGATGTGGGAGCTTCCTGTAAGCTCTCTGTAGACGAGGGCTCACAGTCTGCTTTTGACTTGGGCTCGCGGTTCTTGGACCTGTGCTTGCTCTTGTGGTGCTTCCTCTCCGTGTGCGCAATGTCCCTGCCTTCACTGGTGGCAATGCTGAAGCCGTCTTTGGTTTCAGATTTCTTGTCCTCGCCGCCGTGCTTGCGCGATTTGCTCCGGTGTCGGCTGGAGTGTTTCTCGTGATCTGGTGAGCGGGAAGAGTGGTGGTGATGGTGTTTGCGTTCTTTCTTCTCCTTCTTGTCCTCTTTGGATTTCTTCTCTTCCTTAGCGTCTTTAGCGTCCCGTTTGTCCTCCTTCTCCCTCTTAGCTTCCTTCGTCTTCTCCTCCTTGGGCAGTGTCTTTTCACTTTTCTTCTCCTCTTTCAAGTTGGGCTCCTCGTCCCTGGGCTTGTCTTCCTCCTGCGCTCTTTCCCTCTCCTTCACCTTCTCCTTCTCCAGCGATGACTCAGAGCTGGCTGATCGGGACCGGGGTCTCTTGGGAGGTGTGGAGAGTTTCTTGGATTCTTCAGGGGCCACTGGATCGCAGGTTTTCCGTTTGCGCTCCTTCTTGGACTTGTGGTTGCTGGAGGACTTTTCCTTTGTGATTTTTTCTGCAAGGTGAGACAGAGGGTAAAAATGAATGAGAAATGAGATTTAATCAATATGTTCTTGAACTTTGTTTTCTACGCGGCATTCATGCCATGTTTCTGACATTCAAGACAAATTTAACTCCAGAAGTCCATGGCACTAAATATAAAGTTCTCACAAACATGCCTTCTTTCTTTTTTACCAAAGAGTTGAATGAAGGAAGGATTTGTACATACGCCCATCCACAAATCAAGTACATACTTAACATGAGGAAAGATTCCTATCTTTCAATTCACCACATGTTATACCTGATAAATTACAAGAATGTCCCCAGCAACTAGAAGAACACACGAAACACATGGAGCAGATCACTGCATACTCAACGGCCCCCAGGAATTTGTTCTTTGAAGGGACAAGAACCATTTTTCTTTCAGTGGGGGTATTTCTATTGAAGAACCTGTGGGAATATGTAAGAGAGCACCCAGGCAATAGCACCTAGGCCAAGACAACAGTGGCCATGACCTCAAGTGACCTCTGTGAAATCCTATAATCCAATCATGTAGATCACAGACAATTAACAAACATAAAACAAGAGGGGATGTGACAAATGATCCCGATACAAAGCCCAATTGTCTTGAAACAAACAGGAGAAGACAAACAACATCCTCTAGACCTTCTCCTCCAAGAAACTCGACTCAAAAATGCAGGAGAACTTAATTTGCCTCCACAACCAGCAACAAACAGGTTGCAGGGGCAAATGTAGGTTCAACACAGTGTTATAGCAGCTGCTGCTGCATCAGAGAGAGCCATACAATGCCAAGCTAACCCAACTCCATACACAGGCAAGTCCTTATTTCTTTAACCCCTCCACCTCCACCCCCACCCCACCCCACGCAAAAAAAACCCCAAACTGGCCAGCATTAGTACATGCACAGAGCAAGTTACAATTGCCATCCAACAATCTTGGTCCAGGGAACCCGACAATAGCACAGGCAGACTTAGAGGGGGACAACAAGGACGACGTACTTGAACCCATGGGAACCTGGTCCTGGCAAATATACAGGTACAGCACACCCTCGCACACAATGCAACATTTTGATAACTCTGGCACTAATCCTCTCTATTCAACCGCAAGGGGAGTTTCTCCACAACACTTTGAAAAAAAAAATATCATTAAGAAAAGAAGAAGAAAAAAAGAAAAAGGAAAAAAGAAAAAAAAAAAAGGGGGAAATTTACGGGAAAGTAAAACAAAACCCAAATCTCACACGGCGGCGTGTCAGCTCGGTGGCATTTTGAAAGCCGCAGGGATATATAATATGTCCAGGGATAAACTCATGTTTGCTTCAACTCAATCACACTTGGAAATTTCTATCCAAACCGAAAACGAAGGTAGACCATGAGAACAGAGAAAAGGGAATGAAAAAAAAAAAAATTAATAAGGAGAGGGGAAGAAAAATACCCAAGTAAAGACGCAGAAGAAAAAAAAAAATCTTGTGAAAATTTGTAGCCTCCGGGGGCCAGTCCCTGCTTTGTCAGAAAGAAAAACAACGCCTGATGGAGGGGAAAAAAAAGCTTGAGAGCTGAGGTACCTGAAAGATGTCAGGTCAGTTAGGGAGGTGGGGGGTGGACTGCAAACCTGGGGATATTATAAGCATTCTTTGAGCTCGCTTGAATAGTGCCAACAAATAGAACTTTCAAAAAAGGGATTTAAAGTACCCAAGTCAGACAAGACCAGTTTGGGATATTTTAGGAGGGTAGTTGATAAGGTCATGTGTACTTTTCCACGATATCTAGCGGGGGTTCTTGTTTTTCTTTTTCATTTTTTCTTCTTCTGGTGTCATTATTTTTATTTGCTTGGGGTTAGATGGGGGTGTCAGGGCAGAATTGGGCAGGGACACATTCGGTAATTGATGATTCCTAATTTTGTTTTGGCAAAATGCAAAAACCGCAGGGAAGGAAGTAAGGGGACAGGGAGGGGGGTTCTCTCAGGGGGCAGATGGACTTCTGGAAAGATAAAATAACCCCAGCAGAATCCCCTAATTTCATTAAATGGCTTCCTAAGAGGCTAATTGGATCACTGCGGACCGATGTCCGGAACAATGTAACCAAAACACTTATCACACCGGCTATTTACAAATTACACATCCACCAAACAAACAGACATGACTTCACAGAGTCCAGGAAACATCTTGTTTTTGCAAACTCCAATTGTTTGCTTTCGTTGTCGTGTTATGTTTTGCTTTTGGGTTTTTCCCCCAGCAATCAAAATAGACGGCATATCCGACAATCTTCTTAAAATGAATCCAGTCAGTTTCCTTTGCGGTTATTTGATGAACCTGTGAGAAGAGAGAGAGCGTCAGACCAAAACAATTCAACTGACCCAAGCCGAAATTTCCACGAATCCAATCTAATGTATGCTATGCCACATGCTACACTTAATATAGGCCTACAGGTAGGAAGCCCATGGCTTAATTTGAAAACCTAACGGGGAGAAGAAAAAAAAAACAGGAGAACTTGTTCCGTTTAAAAGACTAGAGCACTTAATGAATCTAGGACAAGGAGGAGAGGTGTGTTATTACAAGATTTCTTTTCCCTATCTCCTCCCGATTTCTGTTTTTCCTCTTTGCTTGTGCTTCCATTTCCAGCCAGACAGACAGCCGACCATATTGCGACTGAAATCAGGTCGACGGTCGATGGGGAGCTGTTCCGACTTGAATTTGGACCGTCTTCAGAGGGCCTTAAAGGCTGACAAGTGGACAACATGTGTCCTGAAATATTGATGGTTAACCCATTTTGGGGGTTTTCATTGCGCAGAAAAATAAAATGTAGAAAAGTGAGGCCTTATCCAGGCCAAAGTTTAAAAAAAAAATCCATTCAAAAAATCCTTGACATGGTTGTTGATTGATAAACTGACCAAAATAGACTTCATTTTACTTCCTGCAAGTCACCATTTTGTATTTCTAATTCTTTCAAGGTTTCCTCCATGACTTATGCCCAGTAATGGTCAAGGATGATGTTAATATTCAAACTGACCAACGTTATATTTAACCCTGATAGAGAAACTTCTCCACCTTCAGAATTTTCGCCAGATTCACTTCCGTTAGAATTTGGATTGAATTTCCATGTCTGTTGTGCAACCTGAAATTTTTTCTCGTCAGTTTTCTTGCCTTAACAAAACCAATCGATTACTAAGGTCTAAAACATGCTCCCTGGCTTTGTGCCTGGCATATGAACTTGGTGATACTCTAGCAACAGTGTCAACAGCGTGAATCCCATTGTTGACACGTTGACACTAAATTATATTATCATTACAATAATTGTTTCTACCTTTTGCAATTCAAGTATTGGGTCTGATTTAACATTATGAATAGACAAAAAAAACAGCATTCAGGTAGGCGTATACCCGAAAAATATATCCATAATGGTTTTTTTTTTGGTCATGGTTTTTAAGCTGCTCTATAAATGTACCAAGGTTATCAACAAAAAAATCCCCCTGCTGTGTGTATGTATTGTTCTGCGGTTATTTGCATGAACACAGAGTAATTTAGAATTATCAGTGAATTGGTCATGTCGGGCATGCAGATAACCTCGGATATATATAAAAAGCAACAATCCTTTGGTTGGGCATCATTGCTCAGTGAGTTTTGGCATGCATCAGGGCCCAGATGCATGAGGTCTACGATGAGGTCGTAGAATAGGGATTGTAAGCAGCTGCAGAATGCTCACCAATCAAACCTGTAATGCAAAACTGCAGTTCCTGGGGCTCGAGGCAAAAGACCTTTTTTAGGTGAGCTGTCCATGAAGATATATAGCTCGCTGGCCAGGTACACAACTGTTCACAACCTGTGAATGTGATTTTCAGCAAGTCCCATACTGTGGTACTAGTACTATGCCACTTTCAATAAATTATGAGTAACAATTTTAGCCAGCAAAACTGAAATCCCTTTGTCATGGAATGGAATGGAACACCTGATGAAACACAATACTCAGGATAATAATCAAAATCTTGACGATAGAACCAACAAATTCTGTTTCTAATTGCTGACATCGTACCCAGGCTTGCGAAATCAATGTCAGATTCGGGATTGGAATTGAAATTTCTCCTAGCTAGTGATGGACATTTTTGAAAGACTATACATGCTTTATGCCCGGTAATTCTGGAAGAGTGAAATCCCATAGAATTTGGGTGGGCATTGCCCGACAATAAAATACCTAAGTAAACTTGGTATTTTATCAAGACTACATGTAAATTTAGGCATGCAACTTGGACTTAATAAAAAACATGAAAATCTTTACCATACTTTGTACATTGTTTTTCACATTTCAATGGCATAACAGTAACGTGGAAAAAGGGGAAATCAACTGATCCAAGAAAAAGTTGCAAGCCTGTAAATTGCTTCCAATTACTTGTATCCAATTGTGAATGATGGCACAAATTGCCCACGGCTCCTTCTAATCTATGGAAGTGCTAGTACATGTATCACAACAAAATTACAAACAAATTCTGAAAAAAATATCGCTCCAAACAAATAATTGGGGGGTCAATATATCACTGTGGTTTGTCTCAATGAAATTCACATGAAAAATGGCATAATAGTATTAAGATGACTTCAACGATACACCTATAGGATGTCTAAATTAGTTATGAAGCCAATTGCCATTGGGTTTGCACTGATGAGCTGCATCATATCCTTCCGATGTAAAATACTGGCTATGTACCTGGCACTGCCCAAGCTTGTCAATGACATACGAAACGGCATGTTAAGTAAAATCCATCAACAAACATGTTGCAAGTTCAATAGAATCTAAATGTAATTCCTGAGTTACAGTTAAATGTCCATTACCAAAAATTGTTTATATACCTACCACTGATGAATGTTATTTTGCTCCGTATTTTATACGAAACTGTAGGCCTACAGCATTGCGAATATCCTAAGAAATAATCACTCGGGCTCTTAAATCTGGCTCTTTTTCTGGAAGCATACTATCTCTATAAGAAGATTTATGCAGCTGTAGTGCCTGTCTGTCTGACGGAAGTCATAACTAAAAGCTTCTGACAGCATACATCACATAGATCACTTTAAATAATGCATCATTGAGGAAACCAAGCAACCCTTCCCACATGAAGGCACACACACACCAGCCAAAGTTAGCTGATTTCACATAACAGTCGGGTTGTGCATCTTACACAATGCTATGTATGTTTGTGTTTAATAAAGAACGCATCCGGTGACTTATGAAGAGCCTTGTGGAGACCGAGCACAATAGGTTGAATATATCCCCACAGGGAAATCATTAAGGTCTCCACAAGGTTTTCACGAAACTGGCATTTGGAATTAACTCAAAAAGGAGGAATTTCCGAGGTGAATCGTTAAGAGAAATATTTTACATAAGGCTCGTTCACTAAAAATATCAACCCAGGAGAGTGATTCTGGTTCAAATGGGAACGATTTCAATTTTGCTCTTCGGAGAGTGTTCATTAGTACACAAGAACAAAGCCATGATCCACAAGGATACAAATTGAGGTTTGCATGTCCTAAGTCATGTGAGAATAAATAACTAATTAAAATTTGATACCTTTCTTGCCAGATACTGGTAAACAATACTGGTGCACACGGATGTGAATAACTCTCTTTCCAGGAGTGTTGTAACGAACACTGTAAGACATTGTGAACCTGTTCCTATGCTATAACTAATTAAAACAACCCGGGCGCTTTTCTATGGCATAACCAATTTCAAACATCTTATATCCATAACCCTCAAGAAACAAAAGCAAATAAATAAATGAATAACCGATGCTGAATCCCATTTGTACAGGTTTATTTTTGACGGGAGAATAAGAAATTGAAGAGGATTATTATGCCTCAAGAAACGTCGTCCCAAAACACTGCACAGATCCAGACATTTCGTAAACATGTACGTGGCCCCTAATTCTCACGAGATTGTGCAGATCACATTGAAGGATGTCTGTTGATGCTGAATCACTAAAGAAGTCATTGTACGTGAACATGCAGAGACGTCCCAGAGGAAATTAAGTCGCTTCTTTCGACAAAGAAATTCGAAAGGCAAATTTCAGAGACAAACACAACAAAAAAGAGCAATAGAACAAGAACAAATCCAATAGGAATTGTGCACAGAGGGTAGGGTTGGATAGGAACTTGATTAACACAATCCCAAACCAACAACAGGAAGGAAGCATGATTAAGGAGAATTTTCAACCGGCAATGACACAGTCCCATTATAATGCTTACATGCAACTTCCGGTAGTTGGACAAATTCTCAACACCTACATGTACAGTCCTCCGAAATCTGCTCTTGAGCACAACGTACACTGATCAGATCTTGCAGTTTTGAAAAAGGACAATTCAGACAAAATACAATTTCTCCTCTAACAAGACGTCAGTTTATTTGCCGGAGTCCACATATAAAACTCCTCAAGACAAGTTCAATGAACATTCAAGAAATGAAATTCCAAGTAACCCACAGACGTGTCTTCAAATGCGTGAAGCTTTCAAAAATATGACGGAGTCGACAACTATAAAATCAATGTCTGATGTATGCAATGGCAAATTTGATAGGAGTCCACTTACAGTTCTATTCTCCCGCAGCAAGTCATATTTCCAGTGTATACCTTGTTGACACTCGGACTTGAAGTAATAACCAAGCAGTTTGCTCTCCGTTCAAAAGCTGGAGGCAATTGACAACATGGGGGAGACAAACAAGCAGCCTCCCACTCTTCAAAAAAAAAAACACAAATGAAGAGATCCCACAGGAAATAAGCCACACCGTATTCCCAAAGAAATACACTGATGGAAAGAAAGCAGGAGAAAAAAAAAACGAACAAAAAAAACCTTTTTATGGAACAAAAAGTGTCATGCGTCAGGACATGGAACTGGAAACTCCTGCGAGTGTCGCTCAGGTGTAAGCCTTCAATAGCCAATTGCCCTGGCAACCAACACCCCCCTTGGATGCCAGAGGTTAGGACTGATCAGCTCTTGTAATGTGGTCACAGTGGCAGTTGCTGGTTTGGACTATTACATGCAATTCCCATCGGATATGTCTTGCGCCTTTACTGTGATGATGAGATTCCAGATCATTCTTGCAAGCAAAGCAAAGCGAGACCTTCCCATTTTCAGCAGGCTGTGTTTTTTTTTTCACACTTGGCTATCACTGGCTAGGACTACGTGCCAGTCTACCCTGTCTGCTAGCTAACCTTTTGATTCCCTCTCATTGTTTTGACACTGTGCATTGACAGATAGACCTATCCTGGAGAGAGTTGAGGTTGAGGAGGTTGTTGGTGGGGGGAGAGGACTCAGTAATATGATTTGCCAGAGAGAAATCACAATAATGTAAAAAAAAAAACTGTCAAAAGTTTATCTGAGAATCAAACCCCCCCTGTGATTCAGCTCTGTGTGCATCTCCCGGGGAGGTGGCTGGTTTCAGAAGAAAAAAAAACAAGGAAAAGGAACGAAAAAGATCTCTTCCATTTTCATCTTGCAGCGAGCATGTACATGTACGCCTACATATATATGCTTAATTTACCTTGCTGAGTTGTAAACATTCTACTTGCGTTAAAAACCTGCGACCGCGTCCAGATTCTCATTAAGCCAGCTGTTCACTTGTCAGCCGAATGTCATTATATTATAATTTGAAAAGGGCGTTTTGCAGGTAGCAGACAATGTGAGAACCTGTGTTTATTCATCAACATTTAATGCTGGTCTGGTCTACGCATAAAATATGTGGTTGCAACAGTTAGGGCCTACAGATTGAGCTGATCGCCGCCAAACATACAGTTTGGATGAATCGGCGGATTTTCCATCTCTTTCCAAGATAATCAAATGGAAACGTGACCATTAGACAATTAAATAAAGTGAAGTCTTGAAAACTTCAGATTCAACAGTATTTCATTTGCATTATTCATTCTTAACTTGGGTAATTACTGTATGGTCTATAGATGCATTGCTTCTGAAATGCCAGGATACTTAACATTTCATTTAGGCATCTTGTGCCTTGAGGCTAGGCTGTGTTTATCAAGTGTGTAGGTTTTATGCATTCTATTCCTGATTATCAGAAGAGGCTTAGCATAGCAGACGGATCATAGATGATAAATCTAAGATGGAGCCCAGGACAACACAACCACCAGTCAGACCAAAAGGTTTTGCTAAATATCCGCAAAGTCACTGCATTAGGTATTTATTTAATCAGGTAGCAAGTGGCTGCTTGCTGCTTAACATCCCAACAAATAACCAGCCCAGCCACATTGCTCACTCCCACTCAAGCAAAGGTCATCGATTCATGGGCCAATGCTGACAACGTTACCGCCGCCGATGACGCCAAGAGGTGAATGACTGACAGGAAGCGCCCTTTCCCTGTGGTCAGAGAAGGGGTAAAGGGGGAAGTGGCAGGTTTACTGAGGACAAAGGTTTTATTTTTGCAGGTTCCTCCAAGCCAATAATCACAAGCTACTTGAGGGGCCGAGATTACCTGAAATGAACCATGGAGGAATCAGACACAATCTCCACAGGCTCAACCATTCACGGCTAATTCAGCAAATAACAAACCTCAAAATGGTCTACAAGATTTACTCACAAACCACAAATTCACTGCTCTGAGCTTTGAATGTGCTGGAAGTCAAAATGGCTACTTGCTGGCAGAACCCAACCTAACACAACCCCAACAAACAAAGTGGCAGGAGGGATTGGTCTCCAGGTACAAAAACCTCAATACATGTTACACTTAAAAAAACCAACAATTCAATTTGAATTATTAGATAACCGAAACGAAAGGTACAAAAGTAGATCATGTATTAAGTTGAAAACATTTTGTATTTCAAAAATGCCAAATTACTTCCTTATTTGGTTTGTTTGTTTGTTGTTTGTCTGTTTGTTAGCAGCAGTGCATAAACAACATGCAAAGGGTTGGATCAAATTTCTCAAACCCTCTCATTCTCAGTAAAGCCACCCAATGCTCTTCTCTATAAATTGCATGCAATTCTCTTCGACCCGATAACAAACGGCTCTTTCCCAAACTCTCTGAGGGCAACCACTCTGCCTCAAGATTATCACAGAAATGAGCTCACGTTACAAATGCAAGCAACTATTTGCATTAGGCCTATGCCTTCCATTACGATCCGAAACATACCCAGTTCGGCATCACACTAATAATCCAATGCTTATTTTATGCATAGCTCTCGAAGGTTCTTTGGTTTAAGAAAGGTCCCGTCTGTTTTTTCAAACAGCTTGATCTTTAAGCCCACAGAAAACAGACTAATCAGTCGTGCATTGAGCTGCTCTTTCATAACCGCAAAAAGAAAATGACAAGATAGAACAGGTCCCCGAGCTGGAGAAAATGCCATAAATTAGGGTACAGTACTCACTGTGTCTACAAGCAGACAATCCTACTCTACCATCATCATAAGCAAAAGACCGCCGGGTTTGAAATTCTGAGATGAAAAGAAGTCATTTGGAAGTCAAATAATACAAGCAAATTACGGTCATTTGAATAGATCCGAGACACTCTCTAAGGCTCTGAGAAGGCCAGGCCTAATTTGCATAACTCCCAGCATCAGTTTCTCTGCATTAATGCTGCGTAAAAAAAACCCACCTCATTGACTTTCAAAACAACGGAAAAATTTCAGAGATTTTAGGCTATTCCATGGTCAGTCGCATTACACTATTTTGTCAATTCTATAACTTGGTGGTGTAAGTTTTACAAGGATGAGTCTTTCTGTCAAGTTTATATACTGATTTCAACCTGACACCCAAAGATTTTAATAAGTAATGCTATTGGAAATGCTGCAGGCTTTGTACAGGGAACGGTCAGTTGCATTACGCTTGGAATAAATAAATCAGTAATGCTGTTTTGGGTTGTTTTTTTTTAAGCTCGCGTGAAAATCAGACCACAAGACCACTAATCACCGCACTATATGGTGTTGCCTCCGTAACTGGACAGCTTCATAATTATAATCTTATCCCCTGATATTTAGGCAATTTATTTTTAGGAGAAACAAACAGGAAATGTAAGAGGAAGTGTGGCCAAACATGTATTGATCAGTTTGTCCACTGAGAAATGTTTGTTCCTACTAACTAGCTACGTGCACTTTCTCCAAAATAGCTACGACCTTCAAATGTCGGATTCACTTTCATAGTTCGCATACTTAACTACCCTCATGAAAAAAAATGAAAACAAACACCAATCAAAGGTTTTGGTTAAGGTCAAAGTAAGGTAGTAAAATCAAGAGAACAAACCAACGTTACGACCATGAGGTTTGGCAATCAATACTGATGTAGCTATAGCGTCAGTCGTGTTGAAATCTACTCCGGTAACATGAACAGGGACACATGGCAGAGATTCCGGCCGTACCAAAACAATAATCTGGGTCACACAAACAACGCCGCAGTCTCGTTTTGGAAAAATGTCCTGTTATTTCAGACCTCAGAGACATTTAAAACCATGGCAACTCGGGTATTAAACCATTGGCAAGAAATTTGATTCCTGCTCCAAATGAATAGGTAACAGCATCAACAGTCGTCAGATATTAATGCTTTGCGTGTTATTTATTCTACTTGTACATATATGCAGAATCTTCACAGTGCAGTATTTCTGTTTGGAAACTAAATCCTATTGGCTGGCTCATACATTCAACCGGAGCAGTCTATTTTACAATGCCTAGTACAGAGACACATAGTTAAATAACAAACGTCCTTTAAAAAAAATACATGGAATTTTTCAATTTCTGGTTGATATTTCTGTTATCTGGGAATAAAAAGCAGACATTCCTCATTGATAATTCAAGACCTTCCATGAAAATAAAAAAAGAACAAGAAAAAAGTCGGCCACAATTCACAATGATTAGAATTCTTTTGATAATTCCTTTTTGTTGTCTGGTAATTTGACCAGAATACCAACAACAACACAATGTACACAATTCTGAACAAACAAGATTGTAACTTCAAGCAATTTAACTCAGGTAGAGACACTGCAGTTCTGACAAGGGGTAGGCCCACTTCTCCAGTCAAAATCAGACCCCATGGTTGAACTGGTTTTATCAGGACAGGTCTTTCAGCAAGGTGTTTACTCAAAGGATAGCATGTTGTTGACCCAGCACCAGAAGGAACTGACTGGATAGGGTCATTATAATAATCAGTCTGTGGAAGGGGGTGGCTGGCTGGGTGGTAGCCAGGGGCCAATTTCACGCTGCTGCTTAGCACAAAAACTCGCTAAGCATTAAATTTCTGTCTCAATAAAAACCGGATTAACAACCAAATTTCCATGTGTTGTGTATCACTTGCAATTTTGTTCTTTGGCTGTTGTTTGCTGACCATGAATATCAAATCAAATTTTCAGTTGTGGTTTGTTTTATTTGGCAAACCATTTTTGTGCTTAACAATTTTTTTGTGCTAAGCAGCTTTATGAAATTGGCTTGGACTGGTTGCTTGTCTCTCATTCTAGCATGGCTTTGCTACTCAACACACTTTGTATATTTCTCTCAATCTGCCATAAATCTGGCAGTTGATGCAACAAAATCATCCCATACATCATTAACTTACACGTCCTTCACAAAACAAACAGCAACAAAAAAGAACATCCGGCATACAGTAATCACCCTCGCTGGAGATTTAAATTACATGTACAAATGCTGCAGAGGGATTAGGCCTACACAAAATATACAATTTACCACATTGGCAAGACCCACATGACATGCCAGCCTATAAATGTACATGTACACCATAGCATGACTGTTGTGTGGTAATGTCTGGAAATAAATAATGCTAGACCAGTAAACTGATACAGCAGGCTTCCATCAACCATCAACACAGTATTTTATCATGACTCACACAATGTGGCTAAGCTTATCATGTGTCCCTCCCAAACCACCCCACAATCAATTCTAGTTTTAACATGACAGAAAGGAAAGATAGGGGGAAAAGAAAAAGACAACCACAAAAAAGAGTACATGATACTTAAAGTTATGATGTAGGTTAATCAGATTGGGCTTGGATAAGGAGAAAGAGACGCAACAATATCATAACAGCCCAGACAACACTTGGTGTGAGGACATTCTGCTCATGAATCATTATTATTTACACTCCGTTTCTCAGGATTCTCACAGAAAAATAAGGTGAAATGAACACATCCTTGAAAGAAGACAAAAAGCTTTTACCTTTTCCAATTCGTGTTTCAATATTTCAAATTCGCCAATTGCACATTTCCCGAAAGCTGCACCAGATTCTGGGTTTTAATTCTGGGTCGGTTCTTTCGTAGGAATCGCTGATTGCATATCAAGGAATGCTACATCATGCAGAGAGATGCAGTGACCAGTCAAAGTGAAGGTGTCACGATTTGTCTTGTTGCGGAACGCCGATTGAGAAATCTCAAAGAGTCGCAGTAATGAAGTGAACGGATGAGGCATAATCCATTGGTAGCAAAAACAATGTCATATCTGCCCTTAAACTAATGATCCATTGAGACTGAGACTCCACGGAGAGGCCATTCAAAGTGTGGTTCATGGGGAACAGTCCATCGGACAGCAAATGAGCGTAGATGGCTAGCGTCTACCATCAAGATGCTCATTACTTGATGCTAGCATCCCGGTTTTGTAAGGTTTCTTTTCCAGCTACCGGTATCTCTTGCACAACCAACCAAGCAGGGCAGGATAAGAAATAAACCCCGTCTCGGAAACATCAACCTGCGGATGGACACCTGTCCGCGACAAGAATAACCGTTGCCATCAGAAACGTGACAAAGAAAATACTCTAACCTCTAATTATTTCCGCACTTCCGCCCCCTCCCCCCTCCTCTACTGAAAATTAAAAATATATACTATTAATAGCGAACTTGTCCCAACTGCAACATGAAAGGACGATTCCATAATCAGAACGTGACCCAGACAAGCACTGAAGCAGTGGCTTCCCTAATGAGCTGATGAAACCACCCGAAGTAGTTCGCTTTGTTTTTTTCTCGTTCATCATGAAAAAAAAAACAGAAGAAGAAGAAGACGGAGGACGGATGAGAGGAAGAGGGAAGGGCGGATAAAACATAAAAGAAGAAATATAAAGAGGAGCGACCTTAAGTTGATGGCCGGTGTTGGAGGCGAGGTGGTTAACCAGTGGCGGCGGGGTCCTCTCGTCCAGACTATTATTAATTATACATGCATCAGGCTGAGGAATCATCGCATCAATCCAAGACCCGAGACCCTCAGCAGGGGGATAGCAAGCTATATCATGTCTCCTTTGCTCCATGCATTTGATGATTACGCCTGAAAACGCCCACACAAAAATGACGGACATCGGCTGTTGTTCCGACAGACGTGCAAAACGTGGAGGAAGTCAAATGTGACGTACGCGAACCCGCACAAACAAAAACGCATTCATAGTTCATTGAATGCGAAGTATTTTTATATCATCGCGATAATACTTTAGGGTGTGGAGGAAAAACGAACAAACAAACATAAAAAAAAAAACAGATTGGGGAAAAGAGACAAAGCCAAAATCTGAAGTGTGACCATATGAAATCCGATGGTAACAAAACACAAGGAAATAACATTTGTTATGATTTGTTTCCCAGCCACAAAAAAACCCAACCCAGAGTATTTGAGTTTGCGTCTCTGACAAATTTTGACAATGAAATCCGACTGGCAAAAGGTTTATTTTTAGCAAATCTTCCTGGGATTATATGTCACTCGGACGAAAAACAAGATAGAAGCCAGCCACATACATGAACAATGAAAACAAAAACGTTTTCCTCTCCTAAAAATAGGGCAGGCAAGGTCAGAAGGTGTATGTGCATGGGTAAGTGGCCCAAACACAATCAATCTTGTGGGGGATCGACTCAAATCTACAAGTCAAACTTGTAGGCTTATTCGCTCAGGAAATTTGACATCAAAAGGTGTTCTATGCTTTTCGCGGCTGGAAACTAGGCCTCGCAGAGCCAATGATCAAATACAGAATCTATATGTACGCAGCTCTTCGTTAATAAATGATTGATTAACAAAAGCTGCTTTTTTTTTTGGCTTTTTTTTTCACCCAGCAGAAATTGTAATTACCCTATACATACTGTCTGTTGAGTGACGTCGATCCCTCAAAACTATGCTCAAAATAACTCGCTTCTGAAAAAAAAAACTGAACAATGCTCAGAGCTCAGCCAACCAGAAGTGGTGGCACAATACATGGACTTTATCCTCTACCATAATGCCACCAACCCAGGTGTTGAATATGACTACCCCCCCCCCCCCCTCAAACCCATTAAAAAACTAACAATGCCACATGTCACAAAAGGGGGTTTGGTTCGGTAATTCCACAATTTCCCCCAAATGATTTAAGTAGGATACTCTTATTTCCAGTTTTTTTTTATTTGTAACAAAAAATAGGCCTACATGTACATGTGTATTTTATCACACTGCAAGACAGAATCTTAAAATAAATCACAACCGGATTCATACACACAAATTAAATTTGTGGTTTTTTTTTTTTTTTACATTCTGGTGCAATTCCTACACTTGGCTGTTCAATATTTGTTTTTTTGTTATAAATACATGTCCCTATGCGACAGTAAAACCATTTCAGCTTTTCCTTAAACTATTGTGGCATGGCTATATATTCGGTATACCTTGCCAAGTTGGGTTACCAAGTACAGGTACTGTCGGCGTAAGGTGCAACCATATAAATAGAATCAGATGGATCGTGGAAAGTTGGTAGGTAACAAGGTACGTTCTCCGATTCTCAATTTCTCATTGTCTTCGTCATGACAGCATCAAGAGAGATGACAACTGACCTTTTCCCTCAGACCGGGAAAGCAGAGAGCATAATTGACCAATTAATAGAGCAAGCCACTGGTCATCAACAATTGGCTTCAGGGAAAGTATGAAGAATTTGTGGCCCATCGGTACCAAGCTAGTAAAGTAAGGCCTCTACAGACTCCTTTTGAGGAAAGATCCCAGAATCTGCATCTGCTGTTTGTGTCAGAGGGACTAAAATGGAAGGCAGAATTGAAACAATCAATAGTGACTGTTTCTCTGTTGACGACACATCCATGATAACAGATCAATAAATCAAGATTCCAAGATTCATTTTTCAGACAGGGATCAATCATATGTCATAAACATTCTTCCCTCCGCCCACAAATTGCGCTACGTGCATGTGTCAAAACCTAGTCTCACCATAGTGCTAATCCCAAAGGCCCTCCTCAACAGTCTCAATTTTAATGCATCAGGGAGCTGAGCTCTCCCCCTCTCCTCAAGTGTTAGGGAGAGAAAGAAGAAGCATCTCCCGGACTAGTCAGCCTTTAATAATGGCAGCCATCAATGTCACTGAGTGGACTGCCAAGGCCTATAATCCAATCCTGACAAGGTTCACAGAACCTCCTCGGCCCTTGGACGTCCTTAAGAAGTTTACAAGTGCAAGGTCGTGTCATTCCATTCGGTTCGGAAGCGTTACAAGGTTTGAAACGCAGAGGGGACTGCAGTTGGCGAACACATGTGTGATGGCAGGGGGGAGGGCTGCTTGGGTTAAGAACCCCTTTAATGATATCTCTACTTCTCCCTACACACTACACTACACTACACACCCTGTTTGACTGTGAGCTGAGTGAGCCATGAGAGCCAGTCAGGTAGGATTAAAACCCTCCCAAGGGAGCCAGTTCAGAGAAGTGTTTCTGAAAGTCGTCTCACGTTACAAGTACAAGGTCAGCCAGAGCACCACACACAGTGAAAAGGGATACTCTCCAGAGGCCCCTGGTTAAAGGGGCGCTCCATAATGACACCCAAGTCCCTACCGCAAGGTCAGATGACAACAAACCACAAACGAACTAAATAAATACCCACAATGATAATTACACCACAAAATAATGTGGTTAGCTCATAGAAAAAAAAGCAGAATGGGGGGGGGGGGGGGACCCACCCAAGGTTGGGAAAAACAGTCCATGGACAATACCCCTAAATTCCTTTGTCCCTGATCTTATGGCCTAGTGGTAATTGTGATCAGTTCCAACAGCTGTTCCCATGTCACACTACAAGTTGTCCTTACTGAACAAAAAAAAAGGAAAATGTGCATGCTCTGGCATCACCAGACAGTTCGGCTTACAATCCTTCCAAAGCAAAATGTCCAAATTCGAAGATTCTTCAACTTTTTCCAGGGTTGGAATCATCAGCCAACATGCCACTTCTCCACAAACATCTCTAATGACACAGACAAGGTGATAACTCTTCAAAATGTCCAAAGTGATATGTTTTTTTTTATCACAGTGCAACTGAAACTGACTCCCGACTTCCTGGAGAGGAGACTAGCGACTGAATTTTTCAACCAGCCAGGCAAACAAAGGAACACCACATGTGGCCTCCCGTCCACACAATCTGTTCAACTTGGGGGTTAGTGTGCCATGGGTTCACCCATAAATAAATAAACAGGGGGGACAAAAATGACAAGCTTAATAAAAAAATTGGAATCACAATGAAGCCTCCTCGTCAAATACATGATAGTGCCCGACTAGATAATTGTGGATGGAAGTAGGCCTAGAACCGTAGTTTTAAGTACACCATTATTGTGATGTACGTGCAATAATGTTAATGGAAGAATTGAATCCATTGATTCGTCAAATTAAGATTAAGTGAAAGTGGATCCATTAACCATCATTAATATTGCAAGCTTTCCCAATCAACGCCTCATTTGTAATTAACACAATTAGTCAAATATAGTCTTTAACAGATTACAGAACGTCTACATACATGTGTGATTTTTCCATGTTACAACTCCCAGACAAAACTATGGTACTATAACTTGTTTTGATCGTGCTTAGAGTTAGGAGGGCCTGACGCGTTCCGATCCTAGCAGGATCTATATCGAAGGCTATGTGAGTTTATTACTTGTTTTGATTGTATTAACAGCCATCTAATATGTAGAAAAGAGAATGAGACCCCTACCTGTCCTCGTTACAAAGCCGCCGTGCTCAGTGCTGTCTGCGATACATCCCAATATGCTGAAATTTGCTGGTAGTACATCCATGTATTTTTTCCCAGCCTAGGAGTAGGAAGAGAGCCTGGCACACACTAGTAGTATAATTAAAAATCCCTTCACAATGCAGTGGAGACTCGGCAGGCAGGTACATGTAGGTATGGCACCCACTGAGTGTTAATAATAATCAGGACTAGTATGGGTAATCCTCTGTGCATTACATAACTCCGGCTCAGAGTTAAATCCAGGAGTTAAGGGGGCTCAGACTGCTAGGAGTAGTACAAGAAAGCTCCCCTTGCTTGATTACTGTTGACCTTGTAGGGTACCATGGTTGAGGCCCTTAGCGGCTGACAATGTGCTGAAGTGAAGGAACAGCCTGTAATTGACTTCTCTTTGTGGTTACTGATCAACACTTGTGGCTTGTTGTCCAGCTTGCTTACTGACTAAATGAGTCAGTCATTCAACTTCACAAAAAACCAAATTCATATGGTAATCACATTCCATGGGAGAGAGTGTAGGTCAGAGTCAGTGTGGTCTGCCAATATAACAATGCAGTTGGCTAGCTCAGTAGAAGCTGGTCTCATCCTGTCCAGTCATAACTCCACAGCCTCTCCAAAAAAATGCCCAAGAATGTGCGGTAGAGACAAGGCTGGCAGAGGGTCATCACCTCTACTACAGCTCGTGATGTTGTACTGGTGTTGAACTGATGAGAGGGCACTGCTGGCAGCCGTAATAAGCAGGAAACAGCATGCCAAATGCAACGGGGGTTTAGTTAGAGAGGAAACTGTGAAACAGGGGGGGAGATCAAGCCGGGGCCAAACCTCTTCCTACCGCTGTGAGCATGTGGCGGTGTTGGCTGGCGACGACGACTTCGACGATGCATGTGCACTCCAATCCATTCCGTCCATATTACACACACAACACAACACAACACGACCCGGGACAACCAACCAACGTGATGTGATTGTTAATATTATACTGTATAATATAACACGCACACATGTACATGTGTGTGTGTGCGCAAAGTGAGCTGACTCCCAACTGTGTGCCGTGGCAGTGTGTGCACATACACACACCACACACACACAGTCCAGACCAATACTATAATATCATTATATCCGCCAGTCAGGTGACCTCGACCAACCACAGACTTAGACACTCAATCAATAGGCCATTCACAAGCCAGCCAATGAGTCATTCTGTTACATTGTGCTATGCAGGTGTACACATATTCAGGGATGGTCTTCTATACTCCAATATAAACACGCCGCTGTGATAATGATTGAGGCATAAGCTGAGATTGAGAATGAGAGAGGATGGAGTTTGGAGACTAAGATTTGTCAGTGGTGGTGGGGATGGTAGACGGGAATTGCTCCCCGAGGTAGTTATTTATGCAAAAATAACCCAGTGAATCATACATTCAATACGTGCCAGTTTAATACCAGCCACTGTAGGCTGCTACTGCCATGCCTGCATTTCAACATCCCCATCACATACCCATGACATCATCAAGTTTCCAAACAGTCCCTCCCAAAAATACACTCTCTTTCAATACACACAATCTGACATTGCCTTCCTAAAAAAACACCCTAGGTGTCCTCAGAATGTATGCAACAATTACAACGAGCAGAGGGATCCTTGAATGCTCTGGGATTTCTAGGACTCCATGCTGCTTGCTGCTTTTTGAATAGGAACAAAGGACCAGTCAATCCTCCTTACGCCACCTTAAATCCGGATTCCACACAAGCCTCTTTCAAATTGATTTGCTCTTAGAATCAGAAATAGCTGTGCATCGGAGCATTACTAGGAAGTTAGGAACTAGGGGGTGTTTGTGCACATTTCTCCTGTTTTTTTTTTTTTGGTTCCCCAAAACCTTCCCCTCCGACCTTTCACCTCTGCTGACCCCACATTTGATTCTGCTTATCCTGTCAGGGAAGGTAGACGACCTCATGTGAAGTCAGCGGGGCCTTTAGTTTAATACCGAGCCGTTTACAACCTATCCCCCTTCCGCTCAACACGGCCTGCCATTCAAGCAGTCATTTGTGAAAGTCTTTCCCCTTTCAATTAGCACTTCCTGGAAGGGGAATCTAGGCCAAATTTTTTCCCACTAAGGCGTTCCATTGTTGCCAAAAATACCCAGCGTGTTTAAATGGGACAAAAAAGGGGAGGAAAGAAAAAGAAAGACTAGCCATAATTTTCTTCCCTGTTAGAACAAGGGCACTATTATTAACCGAACTGAGAACAGGAGTCGTCAAGTTGAACAGCAAATCCTGTATTTTAAGTTGCTGAAAATATTTATCAAATAACATGAATAAAACCTTTCACATAATGTTTTCAATTACGGACGTACAATATGACGGTTTTTCCTCTTGCATTCCTGTGACAAAAAAAAAACTCACTGACAATATACAACATGTCCACCATTCAATGCCGTTAACTTAACAACAGTCCCTGCAAAAGTGAACAAGATTTTTTCTTTTCAGCCTTTGAAAAAGATACTGCTAGGATCGAAAAGTCAGGCCCTTCTATAAACTCCAAGCATTCTACATATAAAATTTCAGGTCATTATTTTGGTTGATGAGCAGTTTGCAGCAGTTTATTATTTTTAAAGTGTTTTTTTTTTTACACAGGGTAAAACAATTTCATAGAAGAATAATTTATGATAATTCAGAAGAAAAAAAAATATATGCAAAAATATTCCCAAATTATGTTTGTGAGATACTTAACCAGCTACTTTATGCATTACAATATTTATGTGAATACACATTCATACTGTATATTCATGGGCATATGTAGGACTCTCACTTTAATATCCCGTCCTAAAGTAGGTTAATGATCAGTGTACCAACCATCCTTCACTACAATTCCAGATCAACACAGTGCTAAACATGTACCAGTATCTTCTTAAACCGCCGTCCAGAGAGCCACCATTGACGATTTCAGTCTTATTCAAAGACAAAACACTAATACACACACATGATACATGTAAATGGTTCATGGTTATAATTGTGTGCACTAGTATAGGTTAAAGGGGACTGTAACATGTTTATCAAGCTTCACTCCATCCAACCTGTTAGGAATTACCCCAGATTGAATAACATTGTGGTGCAATGTAGCCCTACATGTACGTTATTGAAATTTGAATTCACGACATGCCTAACAGAACCATATTTTAACTCTCAAATGAGAAAGATCCTGCTAGGATCGCAAACGTCAGGCCCTCCTAACTCCAAGTAACTCTCAGATGTGTTTGTTCTTGTTTTGTTTTTTTTGCCGGGGAAAGATCATTAATAAATCAGTGTTGCCCACACATGGCTTCTGGATGTCCTCAATTCTTCTGAACCGATTCACCGCTACTGCCGTGCTTACTGGTTAATCATTTCAAACTAGCAAACAAATTTCAACAGAGAGAGGACCAGGCACCAGCCGCTAGGAGAAAAAAGCAATACAGGCTGCTTTTAAAGACGTGATCCCGTTGAAGTGTCCTGGCTCCAAGCGGGCTAGTCTCCTCCGTTCATATTATTCACCAGTGACCTAGTTTCATAAATATGACAGGGGATGAAAGCCCCTCGGCAGGCCAGCCAGGCCCAGCTTTTACTGCTAGACAATCAACAGTACTGCTTTGACATTTCTCACTGTCCGAGCCGAGCCTGTGCAGCTCAAAAATAAGGCTCAGTGGTGTTTTTTTTTTTTTTTTTTTTCTCCATCTCCGAACTTCTTCTTCCGCTGAAACATTTTTCATTTCTGCGTCCAACTGATATCAGCAGGGCAGAGGGCAAACATGGATGGGGTAAAAAAAAAAAAAAAGTGCCCCCATCATTGATTTGTCTTTAGAACGACCCAGTATCACCAGGTCAATATTACTAGTGGCCATTTTTGTTCAATGTCCACAGACCGTTTGGACACATGCAGAATGGTATTAAGAAAAATCATAGCACAAAAAAAAAAAATTTGCTGACGGAATACAGTGAGATTTCAACAAAAGGGAAAGGAATGATTTTCCTGAAGCAATTTCATTGAAAAAATAAATAAAAATACTATGGTTAATTAACAAATAGTATTACGGGCAGTGTTACATTTATGGTTAATGAAATGCATGTAACTTAAGTTCTTAACACACTTTTTTTTTACATGTTCTTCTCCATGTTTTTTTGTTTTGTTTGTTTAAATTTACATTTATATGACAGTGAAGTGCAAACATGAGGGCTGCCGGCACTTAATTGAGGAACATGCGTACATGTTCCTATTATATACACATGTTATTCACACATGATTTGACTGGATATTGTTGCTATATTTAAAGGCAGTAACAAGTTATTGTTCTTGTAAACTGCCAGCAACAAATAGCGGTAAATACCGGCAAATCCATTTCTTTCATTACAAAGGCATCCAGTCGTAAAAGTACTATTGAGAAGGCCTACACACTCGTAATCTTTTACTTGTCCTTTTTTTTTCTAAATGTCAATCATGTGAATACAGCAACACTTTGGCTGTCTGTAGTTAAGACATGAAACAAACAAATGAGACGGCCAACAAACAGCCTTGCGAATTTCTTGGAGCGTGTGAACTTAAAACTGACATTTGTTCTTGACGGCTTTTTCCTTGGCGCAACAGAATCGGTCGGCAAGGTGAACTGCACGTAGGCAGTCGGCGTGCTTACATAGCATGCTTGCGTCAGCTCATCCGTGAGTGCCGTGTAGGCGAGCATAGGATGGATGGACGGACGGCGTACCTGACCTGAGGTCCTCCTGGGAGGACTGTGGGCGGGTTACACAACAACGAACGCTCAGCAGCAACAAAATATCATGATCTTGCAAAATATCCAGTAAATTCCGCACACGAGAGACTGCCACCTGTCAAACAGATATTCCACTCCTGAATTTTGCTTGGGAGTTAGGAGGGCCTGACGCGTTTCGATCCTAGCAGGATCTTTATCGAAGGCTAAGATCGAAACGCGCCAGGCCCTCCTAAGTCCAAGCATTTGATATAATATTTCAGTTCATTATTTTGGCAGATGGGCAGTCTGCAGCAGTTTATCACTTGTATGATTCCTGAATTTTGTTTGACCTCTGAATGTCATTATCACAAGGTGGAAAATACACTGCATAATTATTGTATGTATAACTATGTACATATAATAGGCCTGCATAATAGGGGCCTACATGATACGCCAATCGCATTATTACATGTAATCCGCTTTTCTGCTGGTCTTCTCCAACCATATTAGGAATGCTTTTAGACCTCTTGACTTTTCAATCAAATACATTATTTATTTCAATTGCTTTGCATTAACTAGCTGAAGAAGTTGCTCATAATTCATGGAATCATATCTTCAAAGCAAAATATATTTCTGGGCTGTGAATTTGTAAATGACAGGGTCACATATATTTTCAAGCCACAAGGACACTATCGGATGACAGTTCTGGAAAAAATGAAGCTCAAGTTTTGCTCAAAGAGCAGGGGGGGAGTAACAAATGCATGCATGCACAAAGTGTCTGGTAAAGTTTAGAATGTAATCTGGCAGATGAAGGTCAAAGAAAAAGAGTAATAAGTGCAATTTTGCCAGAAGTCAAGATGCTCTCTAAAAGGTACAAGTGGAATTCTACCCAACTCTTGACACTGGGGGAAAAAGCTTTTCCTCAAACATGCTTACAATTTCATGGTAACTCAGATATATGCTAAGCCAATATTCACCAAATGTTTAGCTAACATGTTAACATGCTTTATTGAATAGGCAGCTCTATGAAACAAAAAATCGCTAAGCATGACATTTCTGCCTTAATAAAAACAGGATTAACAACCACATTTCCATGTGTTGTGTATCACTTGTGATTGTTCTTTGGCTGTTGTTCGCTGACCATGAATATCAAATCGAATTTTCAATGGTGGTTTGTTTTATTGGGCAAGCCATTTTTGTGCTAAGCAATTTTTTTTGTGCTAAGCATCTCTATGAAATTTGACCCTGGTTTGCTAGCCAAGTGTAACAGTCAGAGTAACAGCATTTAATATCCACTGAAGTTGTAATATCTTCACACATATCATACAGTCACACGAACGTATGCCAATTAATAAAGCATGGATCACTGTCTTTGCAATTTAATACTGGAATATAATGATACTAACAGAAGGTATCACAGGTGTGCATATGCACGTGTGATACTAGTACTAGACTGGGAGGGAGTAACTCTGGTCATTGACCTTTATAAATATGTGGAGAGAAGTAATTTTAAGCGTAATGGACAGGATGGAAGGGTAGATGGATGCCACGTGCTGCTCAATTAACTTTGCCTCATGCCACCACCCAAGCCTGGAAACAGGGAGCCAAACAGCCAGCCTGCCAGCTAGCCACCTGACGTAGACAAAGTTAGAGCAGTGTGTCTATTAAGGAGAGGGCCTTTTCCAAACCTCAGCTCTGGATCAGGGCTCAGGCTCAGGCTCAGGCTCCGGCTCTAGCTCCATTTCGTGAATCCATTCTAAAGTAACGGGTATCAAAATAAAGGCTTTTGCATACGGTTTGGAAGTAGATACTCTATTTTGAACAAGAAAACAGAGATTCGGGCTTCAATAAAAAGCAACAACATACACTGTACATATTTTCAGCATATGGAAGACAGCGCCTGAGCCGGAGATGGAGCCTGAGCATGAGCCGAGGTTTGGAAAAGAGCCCAAGGTTCATTCATCAGCAATGGAGTGTAGAGTGTGATGCGGTGTGACAACATCCTATCAGATCTGTAGGCCAAAGTAAAACACACCCCTCTCCCCCTGTCCATATGGAGAGTTTTGATCCCACAAGCTGACACTGCTTAATGTATTAATGCACTATACACACCAGCATCTTGCATTCTGACTGCCTGATATTAATAACCATACACTGCTAGTGCTCCATCATAGCTACTACAGGTCATGTCAACCGCAACTTGTCCCAACCTCTCAATGCATCACATTGTATTTGCTAACACTTCAATGAACAGAGGCAACAGAAAAGAGCCACCTTTTAGATGGACGCAATTAACTTAACAACTACCGCAGAAATTAGTGTTAAATTAGTAAATCTGTATGAAGATGACGCAAAAACGTTTGAGATTGGTAATTCTGTTGTGTTTTGTATTTTGATTTTCTTCATTCATAGTGTTTGTTTTGTTTGGTTTAATTGTTCATACCTTAACCCGTAAGACTAGTTAGCATATCTTAAGAAGCTCAGTGTTTGATGGTTCACAATGTTGGCTGAAAGATAGTGACGTTTCCGGATGCGGACTGCTGGCCTTTGTCAAGCTTATATGTTACACATGTATGAGTAATGCCATTCTGCAATCTGACAATTGTGTGACATCTGGTTTTGTTTTTCGAAGTACAGTGTGGTACAGATTACTTGGAATTGTGTTCACATTCAAAGAAAAAACACGTCATTTGGTCAAACCAAGATAAGTATCTACATCTCAGCAAACAGGGATGCAAAGACAGTATCAATTATAAGTTGAATCGTGAGGTAAAAGGCATCGTCGTCACCGCGCCTAGAAATTTACAAGACAGAACAGCAAATGACAGCCCCTGACTTCCTCCTCGTGATTAATGTCAAGGTATAGCCCAATTGCTTTGCATCAATCCTACACAGAATCAAATCCAACTCAGTCTTCAAGTGAGAAATACATAATTCGGTCAATGCTGGCAAAAACACAAGACTTCCGGCTCCTGGACCTCTTTGCCTCCCCCCCCCCCCCAAAAAAAAAAAATCGGGAGGAGAACGACCAACCGCTCACACATCAAACGGAAAAGCCCCCCATCAAAAATAGATTGCTCCGGCGTGTTATTACATAAAATTACAAGTCCGGCTTACAAGGGTCCGGGTTTTCTTGCAGCATCTTGGCAGCTTCTTAGCAGCTTCAAGACCGAGTGTACGGGAAGGGGGGTGGGGGTGGGGGATGGGGGAAGGTATCGCACACGGGAAGACAAACAATTAGCGAGTGACGGAGAGAGATGGTTTCTGTTAAAAGGACACCACCACCGGCCTGATGAACGCCTGAAGAAGATTGGGTTTTGGGAGCAGCTAGGAGGGGGAGGGTTGGAGAGTATTACTCTTCTCCCTGATTGAATTGGACACTCTTCGTCTGCCGTTCAGCTGAATACAACCCGACCGGCCATTTTTAGCTTGGGATTGATGGCTAACCTGACCTCCATATGATAAAGTCATTAGACGTACTCAGCCAGCCACACACAGACTCCAGGTAGTAACCTTCCTTTCGAGCCGCATCAATTTCATTATTAAAGGGTGCATCCCATCTGGGATGGAAATACCGACCCCAAAAAATTTAACCAAACAAAATAGTAATAGCATACAAGCCGTAGTGCTTTGGCCACAAGGGCAGTTAACCACTGACTCACAGCTATCAGGATCTAAAAAGCAATTAATTAAAACCATGCTTGTCCGGCAACATAATCCCCAGTGAATCTATTCAACTCCGATCAGTCAGGTCATCACTAACAACATGGACAGCGAAAATGATTATCGTTGAGAGATACATGTTTAAATATCATTATTGCCTCATGCTTTAAAAGGTACAGTACAAGATTGGTAGGTAACATAACCAAGCAGAAATGTTCACAGATTTACGTATAACTTTAGGGGTATAAAGATGGTGCTGATAGAAACATACCATTAAAATGTTTTCGCCTGAAATTGTGTATTTATCCAGAAATGAGTATTTAAAGCAAACACCGAAAACAGTTTTGATAAAAAAACATTCTTTATGTTTTATAAGAAAAACTGAGTTGGGTTTTTGCTATTTTCTTGTGACTCAGATGTCCGATTGAGCTCAAATTTGCATAGGTTTATTATTTTATATACATGTTTGATCAGACAAAGTGTGGGTGCTGTTCTATGCCATTTACATATCATGTATTATACCTTTAAAACCTGCATGGCCGCTTACAGCTAAAGGTGGCTCTCTCGTGAATCAGCTTAAATATCAATATTTTCATATTTAATGCATTCATAAAAATTTATAACAAACTCTTACCTTTGTCCTTGTCCTTTTCCTTGTCTTCCTTCTCCTTGTCTTTGTCCTTGTTTACTTCGGGGACATCGGCGAGTTTGGAGCGGGAAGTCTTCTTCTTGGCAGGCTGGGGTTGCTGATTGGAGGGCTGGCTCGGGCTGTGACTCCTCGGAGCAGTCCTTGAAAATGTACCCTAAAAACAGGAACACGGACAACCACGGAACAAACAAATTCGCATAAGAACTTTGGTAGCATCAGCGAGTCTTCCATGTAATGCATCAGGACTGTCTGGAGCTGAAGGAACGATTGCCAAAAAAAAAATGCGGACTTCTCGAGCTGCCGTTCCCCGTTAAACGGACACGCACACCGTCGGTAATTGGCAAGTGCTATTGATTCTAAGCGTCCAGTTTTCAATCAATCTGACATTCAACTATCACACGTGAGAGAGTATCAAGTCCGTCAGTAGTGTTTTTGCCGTGCTGAAGACAAGACAAACAGAGGGCCGACAAACAAATTTTCAGGTGTTTTCGTCGGAAAAATGCAGGGGGCAGCAAGGGTGCTGTCAGATTCGTGTGTTTTTAACACACTTCAGCACCACGCATGACATAAGTGTTAACAACATCATGACGGACCGATTTATACAAGCTGGCATCGACGCTTGCCTTCATGCAGCCAACAGAGGGCGCTATTGGATAGTAGATTATTGGATTTGTGGAATATCTTTCTTTTTTTTCACCACAAAATTGATCTGCCTCATGCCAGAAAGAATAACCTTCCAGGATATTTAAAATATTCAACCATCACCCAATCGAATTCCAACAGTAAATTGCTGAATATGGAATTCTGGTTCACATGTATCCATGAAGTAGGCCTACCGTACCCCATATATTTTTAATTTTGTTATAAAATATTTAGTCCTATTCATAGAACAAATTTATTTTAGCAAATAATTCAGAGAAGTGCAGATGGTGTCTCATATTCATAGCATTTGTGCCACTCAATGACTTCATTATGGCAACAAAATTCCAATAAAACAGCTTTTTTTTTATTACCGTATGTTAATTATGGTTTTGTAGTCTGGAAATTCGCAGTCGCAACTTTAGGCACAGCATGAAAAGGCACACTCAACATCAGACAAATGGGTTGGTATCAAATGGATACGGACATAAAATTCATAATGCTTTGGGCCTATTGATGTAAAACATGGACCAACCTCCCAAAAAAGGCAATTGAGAGAATTAAACGCAAAACCTATCAACAAAGTTTAATTTTTTTTGTATCCGATTTTAATAGGACAGCATTCATGGACAAAACCAGCCATCAAAATGCGCAATAAGAGCAAAAATCGCTCATGTGTTTGGTGTGGGTTGTATGGTTTCTGGATGATGCATTAGGTAAGGTAATTATAAGTACACAATGGCTGCTATGCAGGCACATCAATCACACATTGGACATTTCAAGGACACATTGACTGCTGAACTAAGCAGTACTCATTTGGTTACTAGCCTGCTGATGACAGGAACACGTAGGCCAGGTGATTTTATTTTAACTAAATTGAATAAATCTGTTACTGCAAACAGGGCAAACAATAGGTTTCCACGCAAGGCAAGGCACCGATCAACAAGCTATTTATTATTCAGGAGTGTAAATTGAAAAATTTGTTGGGAGGATTTTTAATGGTCTACGGCAATTTCATGCATGATGGCGTTGTAGTTAGACACTGGATAGTCTACTTCAACGAATGTGAATTTATATTATAATTTCCGATGATTCTTTTGGAAGGTAGCACCAAAAATGTAAATTCCTGGGAGGTTTAACATAGCATTATGCAAGGGATTATGTCCGCAGTACGTAGTGACTCATGTTGATCGAGCTACTTGTTCGCACTCAGGGGGACTAAAAAACGCACATCTCTCAATCCCGGACAACCTCTAACACAGCCTGAGCCAACCCAATCAAACGTGCGAGACACGATACAACGCTATAGTTATTTGCAATGAACCCACATCGCACAAAACACACGCTGCACGTGAGTTTCACTCCTACGCGCAAGTGGCAATCATACATGTACGTAAGCAACGATTCGCGCGCGTGAGCTGCGCTAAATATTGCTGTGACTGGCTACACACGTAAAGCCTTGCTCGCTAGATCTGAACAAAGGTTGTGATTATAATGTCAGTGACTTTCATTATTAATGGCCTCCTGATTTATGTGCAGGGAGACTGTTAACGTGGCTGGTCAGCATTTTTGTTATGCTTACAAGATCAATAATATGGGCTTCTCGGAAAGATTCATCCATGCTCTATAAATAAAACGACTACAACTACATTACGCATTACGTTGGCTAAATGAATACTGCATCTAACTTCACCGCGTTGAATAAAATAAATAAATATGTACAATTGAACTTTAAAATAGCCGGCGCCCATGCATTACAGTCGAGAATTATGAGCTCTCTCGGGTGATTTTTATGAATGATATTTCCTCCTTCCTAAATCATTGTTTGTTTGTTTGTTAGATTTTTTCCGGTGTGGGGGAGGGGATGAATTTGTATTTGTTTTGTTTTTGCTTTCTTTCTTGCATCATCAATTCATGAATGTAAAGTCGATTCAAATCCTGAAAAAAAAACAATTACTAAAAGTACAAAACAAATTTCCGCATATTTCTTTTTATAATCAAACTGGCTTTCTCCAGGAATATGTCTAACAAATTCATTTCTGGGTTTGTTTCGTCAAAACATAGAACATGGAGACAAACATGAGGGGCCTAATAGAGAAGGACGTGATATTATTTCCCTCTGGGGCCTTAGTTTCCAAGAGACCAGGCAGTAGTTCTCCTCGGCAGGGCCTACCATCCATATTTTAACCCCTGACACCACCCTCCCAGACTGCCCACAAAGCTGTCTAGTTTTGATATCGTATCAACTCTCCACTACTGGGCAGCCCAAGGGGGTGGGATGATATTTTGGCAGATTGCCATTTTCGAAGACAGTTCACACACAGTTGCTACTGGGCAGTTCCTGCATGCCAACAATTAGGTCAACGTCTCCCTTTTTTGTTTTTTAAGCATCTGTAGAGGCGGGAAGCTTTATTGTAAATCTCCGTGTCAATATTTCCTCCTTACAAAAAAAAATATATATACAGTGAATTGCCTTCAACTCCCATTACATCCTTCCTTAATAGTCCATACTGAACAACTTGGATTGGTCACCTTTAATCTCGGAGCTAGAAAATTAGCGTGAGCACCAGAACTCTAGACCAGCCACATTGAAATGTGTACTAACATCGCTGTTAACAGAAAGAACAATACGCATCAGCAAAGGGATCAGCAATGGATCCCATAGCCACAACCATGTATGGAAAAATTGTTAACAATCCTGTAAAAATACAAAGGCCTACATGTACAGGGTGCCCCCCAAAAACGCAACACTTGTGTCGAGAACTATTATATGAACATTAAACTGTTCATCACTTCCAGATTCAGATATCTGATACAGCAATGTCTTGGCTATCACCATGTAGAATTTGAGCAAAATTACTAAGAAAAAAACTAAGACTGAATCACCCAACCTCAAAACCCGATTTTCATCTTTCTTTCATACACATTATGTGCATATTGACCACTATGCGTGTTATCCTTGCAATTGTTTTTTAAGGAGTACTCTTTCAATTGGTCATATTATCATCAATTTCAGCCCCAATATGCTTAAATTCTACATGGTGATAGCCAAGACATGGTTGTATCACATATCTGAATCTTGAAGTGATAAACAGTTTAATTTTAACATAATGAGTCCCGACACAGTGTTGCGTTTTTTCTGGGACACCCTGTATGCAGGACCCAATGTCTATAGATAGCGTTTAAGAACATCTAACCGTGTTTGTTGTCTGTGCTGAACTGGCTGGATTGACTCGTCGCCGTGGAGTTATACCAACATTCTCTCCTTTTAACAAGGAATAAACAACTAAAGACAAAGACAAGGGGAGACAAAATAAGTACATGGAATATTAAAAATAATTCAGGACTAATTTGAGTATGTATGATCAAAACAATAAATTAATACATAATATTATTACTGACCTCAGTTCATAATAAACAGGGATGAAATGAATTTATCATATTTGTTTCCAAAATTCAATGGCTATGTTCAAAAGAAACGATGGAGAGATATAATGCATGTGAATGGTGAGATAAAGACTGTGGGTACAGTAGCTGTGTCTGTGGGTAGATTGAAGCTATTGGGACTGACACATGCCAATTCAATTTGTCCATATGTGCATGGTTGTGTATTCTTCGTTTCTCTCTCAATTCGTCAGCGTGCCACATAATGGCCCTTGAGTTTGCCAACGCAGCCAGCCAAACACACTGCATCATGCAGACTCTGAGGCAATCGATAATAATACACAGCCAGGGTTTCAGGGTCAAATACACAATCTCCCCTCAGATTTATTTACTATTGTGCAGCAGCTCTGCTTTGCAGACTCTCCAACCATACACAACCGCACACATATGAAAACCTCAAGCGAAGCCCACAACAAAGTATTAGGTAACAGACTCCACAATGAAGTCTAAAAGTCTTTGTTCCTCTGAGTGGAATGATATACTGTATTACTGGTTACCATCAAGTCATCTCATCAAATAAAACTCGGTCAGTAAGGGAACTTCTTCAAAATAAATCGGAAAAGTGGAACCTTCATTTAAAAGTGATGCATTTACTTTAGAGCATAAAGGATTGAGTATAAAATACTCAAATGCAGCTAGGAATGTCAGTTTGAACTTGTTTTTGCACAGCCCGAAGGCAGTGTTTTTTTCAAGTGCACGTTCATGACTGACTTGAATTTGTCGTCAAACTCAGACGGTATGAAGTTGGATGAATACAGATCTGGCAGCATCCCAGCTGGAGGATATGGAGACACCAGGAGGGGGATGTCATGGGCTGGATGAGGGTGCCATGGAGGAGGAGAAGGAGGCAGGGACATAGACTTGGATGTGGGGAGATGGTTTGGTGTTGCTCTGGGGGTGAAAGGGGTGGATGGTTGAGGAGATGGGGGTTTGGGGATGGGTGGAGGTTAGGGGAAGGTGGTTAAAGGGGCAGGGGTGTACTAGGGGTCAAATAGTTAAGGGAAGGAGGTTGGAGAAGGTTTTGGTAAATGGGAGGGGATGAGGGTTTAGTGACTGGAATTAGGATATGGGTGGTTGAGCTGGAGGAAGGTGTTGGAAGATAGATGGTTGACAAGTAAGGGACAAGAGGTATGAGCCAGCTCCAAAGTTTGGAGAACAGTTACAGAGAAGAGCCAGCTGGGTTTGGGATTGATGGCTAGGGTAAATAAGGCTCATGAGGTGAGCTTTGAATCAAGAATTGGACAAAGAAGACGAAGAAACAGGAATGAGGTAAGGATGGACAGCAAATGGCAGGAGGAATGGTGAGCATCTTACCGTCATCAAGAAAGACCATTTGGACAAGGGCTGGATTCTCTGTATGACTCTCCAGAACAGTGTCATCCATCACAATCAGCTCCTACAAACAAAAACCAAAAAAAAACAATCAAGTAAAATTCAACTGACGACGACTCCTACATCTTCACAATCATATAAATAGTCCATACTTTCCAAATATTTCTTTATACAAGCAACAATCAAGACTGCCGGATTGCCTGTATGATAGCGTGGGTGGTTAAGATTATTACGGGATTACGCACGCTTTGGTGTGGGCGTAGGAGTCAGAGCTCTCTTACCCGTATCAATCACCCGGTGGCTGTGACAAATTAACTGGACAGAGTGTGACGAGGGGAGGGGAAAAAAGCAGCAAAAAAAACAATAGACCGGTTTGTACGAGAGGCAGACCACCTGCATTTATACAGCAATGAACACTGAACAGTTGAATGAACTACAAGGATACCTTTCAAAATATTGAACTTGTGGACAGCGGGGAGTTATGTGACTCGGGGTCACTCAGCCAGGGAACCTTACATACGTCCCCTGCCTTCAATTCATTATAACATTATAGCATTATAACATTATTGCACTGTCACATTAATATTGCATTATCACAGTTAAAGCCCTTGAACAGCATTAGTAAGGAATCATCAAACATTGACCTTCATTTATTTATAGGCCTCCAGCAAAAAGATGATTATGGTTAGAAACCTGTCATTGAAATAATGTGAGTTTATTTCAAGTGCTTTCAGCTTGAAAATGGGGTTTCTGAAGGGGAACCTGATTTGAATCACAGTCTTGTAGTGGGAAAAAGAAGTCAGAATTTTCACACACATATGGGAAAATGTACATTTAACAGAAAAATCAGCGGCCTTTAAAAATGGAGTTTTGATCCTAGCAGTACTTGTATGCACTTCTTGCAAAGATAAGATTTATGATATTGTCTAGATTTTTTCCTCTGTCTGGCTTTTTTTTTAGGAGGGGGGAATTATTACATCACAGCAATCATAATGCTGAAGTCCATGGTGAGAGATACCAGGACCAGCCAAATTCCCAGACAGCGTCAGACTTGAGCAATATGCGATTTTGGAGTGTTACAGGGGTCATGAACAATGCATGGTGGGGTCAGAGGTCGACTGTGTGAGAACCACTTCACAACATCATGCATGCCTAGCCGCTGGGGTGAGGCTTTTTTATAACAAGGAGGTGGGTATACGTGACAATGACATCCTTTGTTCTAGGCTTGGCTGGCTGGGTCTGGGCAGCCTTGCTCATAATTTGCTGGGGACCCATTATTTTATTGGTTCCCGAAACTGAGGTCCATATTTCATACTTGCCTTGATTCCCTGCCATAAATTACACTTCACTGCTTATTTGGGTTTTATACCAGCAAAAAAAACCAGTAACCCCTCCAAAAATAGAATAGAGTAGAACGCTGCTATGACAAACACTGTATCCACAACATTTGCTTGGTTGAGCGACTGTTTGGTAAAGCTATTTTAAGCTACAAGGTGTTTCAGTGCCATATTGGGCATGCACACTCTTTGGATATTATGTCTATGTTCACATATATTGAATCTCCCCAAAATGCTGCCACACTTGACAGGGCAATCTCACAAACAGTACAAGTAGCATGAGATATTTAATTGTTATATATTTCCTGTTAAAGTAAAATCTTTCAATTTTTGTTTATTCAAGAGCAGAGTTCGATAGGTTTTGCATAAAAAATTGGAGCCAAGTATCATGGTATTGTTATGGCCACATGACCGTTTATATGGCAGTGTTCTACTGTTAATTAAAAAAATTAGTAACTTTTCTTTGCTTCAATTCAAAGCAAGAAAAAGACATGTAATAAACTGCTGCAAACTGCTCATTGGCCAAAATTATCACCTGAAATTTATAAACTGCTTGGAATTAGGAGGGCCTGACACGTTTCAATCCTAGCAGGATCTTTATTTTTAGCCTTCGATAAACATCCTGCTAAGATCGAAATGCATCAGCCCTCCTAACTCCAAGCAAGAAAAAGACCAATTGAATTAAAACAAACAATGACAATGTCCGTTTCGATACCTCTTCACCAAAACAGAGTCAGAAACATACGTGAAATCACGCTGTTTATCTCCCTCAATTATCCTTCAAAATAACCCCTAAACCAATCGTAATGATAAACCATTTTTATACCCATTACTTCAAACATGTACATGACTTCTATCATGCGACACCATCACATGTAAACCGATTCTAAACCAATCAATCAGCCTTATCAGGGTCAATCTATTTTTATTACCCTCAGAAATAATATTGACCGGGTGCTAATACAACACCCAGAGATCGGGTATGTGACAAATGTCCTTGGCATGATCCTTTTCTCACTTTCTTTCACATTGATTTGAATTTTTTTTTGGAGGATGGAGACCTTCGCATCTATCTGCTGGTTCCAGGAGATGCGAGAGAGATAGAGAGATGTGTGGTGAATTGAACGGCAAGCCTAAGAGTAGGAGGAGGATGATGGGGCATTCCATAGGCCAAATACAGTCAGGCAGATGGGCCTCTCACAGACATTCCTGGGATTCTCAGCCTGGCAAGATACCCAGTAACATGGCATTCTTGGAGAGGACATGGGAAGGTAAGAAGGGGGGAGGAGGGATATAGGGAGATGACCCAACACAGTTTACGTCAGTGCAAGCGACATGAAGACTAAACGGCCAAGGATTCTGATTGCCTAGCATGATAATATTAACCCTCCTCAACGACCGATCATTGAGTCGCATTAAGTGCCTCCTTTTTATATGAAATCATATCCATTGGTGATGACTGACAGGACGACGTCTTAGCGTGCATCCTGCGCAGTGCACCACCACCGGGACAGCACTGGTACCGCATCTGGTTGTAATGCAGCTATTCTGTCCAGGTCATGGATTGAGAGAATGCATCCTGACAGCGAGGTGGGACATTTACATACAAATACCTCAACATGTACACCACATGTATTAAGGATAATAATACGACAATCAATCCTATACAACAGTCACCCAAACAAAATCTCAACCAACATACGTTATCTCCTAAAAGAATGTATCCTTTTCTTTCAACTGAGACAAGCATGGGGGAATTTGAAGTATGAGGTCAAACCATGAATCAGACAGCTTAAAAAAAAAACACAGAAAAAAACCCCACATTCACGAACATCTGATAAAATATAACACTGACGGAGTAAACGCCCTCTTGAAGATGAAACATGATGAAAGGAGATGGACATGTATCTTGATGTTTAAGAGAATCCTACAAGGAGACTAACCAGTCACTCTGACGGTGCCTTCCTTATTCGCCTGTAAATATAGGCTAATTTATGTAACCTACTTGGATGCAAGTATTGAGTAAACTCTGCCAAAGGGAAGAGGGGGGACTAGTGAAGCTGACGAGAGAGCCTCTACGAGACTTCCGTCAGTTTGTCTCAGCGTTTGTTTGTCTCTCTTCCTCAATCTCACTCTCTCTTGACGATCAGGTTCACAGACCTCTTGGCTCAGCGCTTGGCTTGCTAGCTACGAGGGAGGGAGGAAGGGAGTCCGGCATAGTGCATGTACAGGTAGACGTGCTCTTCTTTTTTTAACCAGTCACTGGGACAAGATGCGCGCACATGCAGCAGGTGCTGCGAGCCAATCCATGGCCCAATCATTGATAGCTGAGCTATCTCAGCCTTGTAAACAATCCTTCTCCGCCTACCTACCTACCTACCCCCCTTTGCCCCTGCCTTGCCTACGTAGCCAACCAATATCCACTTAGGAATTAGCTTTATCACAATAATATCGAAAGAAAGAGCGAGAGAAAGAGGAGGGGGGTGGTCTCTCTCAGCTTGTCATAACACCTAGGTCAATCTGTCTGTTTCCCCGGTACAGAAACCGTTGGAATTGGGGACCGTATTAAATATTAATCTGCCGGAGCAGGTAGCAATTTGAGAACAAACAACTGGCGTGCTGTACTTAGCTGTGCAGGATACAAGTACTTTCATCCCGTTTGACGAGGCAGCTCTGATTGCGGCTGACAGGTAATAACACCTTTTTGGGGGCCCGATAGTCAAAAACAGCTCGGGCCTTCGCCACTAATGGCTTCCTTTAATTCGCGCCAGGTACTCAGTCCCAAATAAAGGCGTTTTTGGGGAGAATAAAGGAAAACCTTTTTTTCTTTTTCTCTTTCGCATTCACGGACTGAAATTACAATTTAATACTCCCACTTATTGACTGCATACAATTTATTTTATAAGAGTTTATAACAAATTTTGCCCCGAGCACTGTAAAAAAAAAAAATATAAAAAAAACAGGAACGCAAATCTAAATTCACCTTTTCAGATAGACTTCATGATTATGATTGAAAATTATCCTGGGCCACACATTTTTTTTTCGTCCAATTTTTTTCTCCCATTTTTTTTTTAAAGGCTATTTCATCATTTCATTTATTTACCGTATTTATTTATTTATTCAATTTACTTTTCTGTATTTTTTTTTTTTTTCAGGGGAGTGTTTCATACCTTCAGTGTCATTCATGATCACATAACAACATGCAACGACCTTGAGGGTTTCTTTCTCAACAAATTCTTTTCAACTCAACTTTAATCTTATCAAAAAACCCAGACCAAAGGAACGAGAGGAAAAAAATACCCAGCATTGTACTCTGGAAAAGGTCACAAAGTACTCCGATCCTTGCAGCATTTTTCTCCCCCCACCTTAATTCAGACACACACACAAAGCCGATTTGGACAACTTGAAGCAGTTTTCCTCTTGCTTGTTTATTTCAATTCCGCAAAGCCGATACTTGGCCAAAAGATTTGTACTTTTCCATCAGCCACTATTTTTCCCCCCAAACCAAACCCACCACCCCCCCTCCCCTCCTATCCCAACAGACTATATCGCTGCCTGTTATCTTTGAAAATGATGAACTCTGATATTTATGAAGGACTTGGCGGTACTACTGGAGCCCCGGCCGGCCGGCCGGCCGCATGCACAAATCTCATCCCTCAGGTTTTGCATATCCTATCAGAATTTCCAATCAGCACGATTTCTATCCATCGCACTTTCCCTTTCCTCCCCACTAACCTCCCATTTTTCTTTTTTTTTTCCTTTTTTTTCCTTCATGTCGTTTCCTAATCTGTTATTTTTTATTCATTTCATATTTTCATCTATTTTTGTAGGGGGTGGGGGTGGATGGGGGGGGGGGAGGTGGTTGCCTCATGCACCCACTCAAACTCATCATCAGAGAAAAATATTGCATTCTCGACTCAATATTATAGTAGAGGCCCCAGGGTGCATTATGCATACAGTTTAGACTGTAAACTAAGCTCTTTCCATGCATAATATTTCTGGGAGGATAACAAGGCGTGCTTGTCCGACAGGAAGGGGAGGGGAAGAGGGAAGCGAGGTGAGGCAGAGAGAAAAAAAAAACGGGAGGAAAAAAAAAAACGCTTGGGATATATATATGCCTGGGAGCAAAGTCCCCTGTGTTGCACCCCCCCCCCTGCAATCCAGTCAGGACCAAGACTGCCACGGTGAACATTGCTAAGACAACAACATCCATGGCTTCATTTACCTCCGTGTGTCAACAAAGCCCAGGGTGCACTACACTTTTTCCCCCCTTTCCATCCTGGACGACTCGTCCGTCCCCGCGACTTGCAGCACAGCGCGCCACAGAAATTCCTGGAATGATTTTTTTTTTTCTTTTTAACTCTGCAACACCAGCCCCCTCCCCCCTCCCCCCTAATTCCTTGTGAAATTTGCCACTCATTTGAACCAAGCAGAAATAATTGGATCAAGAAATTTTTTGTCCTGTGAATGAGTCAAGATGTATGAAAGAGTGTTGTATTATCAGATGCTCATAATACAACCACAAAAAAAAAAAACTTCATTACACCTCGAACGACGCAGTCTGCCAGCAACTGTACGTTACGAGACGTCTTTTTTTTATTTTGGTAACACGTTTTAAGGAGACCATAATACTCTTGATGTATCTTATTATATTTGACGAGGGCACACGTACTGTTCACAGTGCAAAGGGATTTCACATTTGCCTTTTTTACACAATTTCATGGTGCCACAATTTTGTTCTTTGTGCTTTTTCTGGCAGTATTATTGCATTTCATTTGGTTTATTTCATTTTATTTTTTTGGAGGCGGGGGATATTTGTCCAGTTGTTGGATTATCAGTTTTTATACAGACTCAGCTTTATATAGTACGTATAGATATTTGCTTGAGAAAAATTTACTTTTTTCGTAATAATACGACTTTTCACATATTTTATAAACAAAGACAATTCCCATGCATTTTGCAATATTATGCCTCACAAGGCCGTTAACATCACTGGTGAAACCATCTCAACTAACTGGGACGAATACAGCCCATCCACCGGGTGAAGCACATTAAATTCAAACACCTAGCCATCTACATAATTACAGTAGGTACTTTAACCCTTGGTGGAGGTGAGCACTTTGTGAGAAAAGTGTCTTGCCTAAGGACATGAGCACACAGGTTGCCATTTGTTTGACCTTTAATAACCCACAATGTATCATATTAGTGGCAGGATTCCTGCCATGTGACATTTTTCTTTAATGTTCAACAATTGTTACATGTTGATTGTTTTACATTACTTAAAAGGTTTACGAAGACAAACACATTATGAGTGTAACCAGTTTGCATGCTGCCACCACCAAGCATGAAACCATCCAACATCTTGCCCTGATGCCAAAACTATACATGTAGTCTAGATGTGTCCAAACTTGTTGGCTATGGCTTAAAATCACACATGTCACTATGGTAGTGGCTGCAGCCGCTTCCATTTCCAACAGACTTGTGTGTAATCTCAAGCCGTAGCCATGATGTATTAAGTCAGACGCAGCCTTAGTGAATGGCTAGAGCCCCCTGGATTCTCTCAGCATTTTGAATTTGTCCACAATCCCTCTTAAGGTTTTGAAGGATCTTCAGAGGACCGATGCAGCGGAGGGTGATTTACCATGCTAACGTCTAGAAATGCTGCACTTGATTCTTAAGAGACAGCGGGTATAGTACTTGTGCATCCTATCAAACAGGGCTTAGGACCCCCCCCTTAGGTAAATCTAAATCAGTAGGCAGCAAGCAAGCTAGCTGGGAGGGTATAACAGGGATGGGTTGATCTCAGAACATCTTACCCTTGTGTAGAGATCATGTCCAGTAATGACAGCCGAGAACCACTGAGTCGTTGAGCCGAGGCGGTAGACCTGAACGCGATAGCCAGTCAGGGAGTAAGGTGCTTTCATCAATATGTGCTGCACTTTCTGCTCATGCAGCCACTGGTCCACCTGGGCTTTGACCTCTGTGTAGCGCTGGAATACGGGATGCTGGGCAGTCTTAGGGTTGTCCTCCTGAGAAAGCGAAAAATACAAGACGATGACACGTTAGCATCCTACAGTTAAAATTATGTTAGTCTGGGGCCAATTTCATAGAGCTGCTTAATTAAGCTCACAAAAATTGCTAAGCATTAAAAGTCTTCCTTTATCAAAACAGGACTACCAACCAAATTTTCATGTGATGTTTACTGCTTTTGACTTGTATTCGGCCATTGTTTGCTGAGCATAACATTCACAAGGAGTTTTGGCTGGCATACTGATTTTATTTACCAAGATTTAAAGTGCTTGAACAAAATTTGGTGCTTAAGCAGCTCTTTGAAATTGGCCCTTGATCTTTGTAGTACTTTGGCTAATCTGCTTGAAGACGTCATTTCTTTACTTAAGACAAAATCAGGGCTGATGATGTTTCTGTTTATTCATTTATTTATTCATCTCTACTTTGTGTATGTTATTCTTATTAACTCTTGTCTAAATTAATACTTAATGGTGTTATCTTACAAATTAATGTGAGAACAATTAAAAGAAATATTTGATGATATCTAATCCAACTGCAAGGTGACGAGTCAGATAGACCCAATCCTTGGTGTGCTGATCTGAGGTCGATGGCAGTTGATTACATTATTCAACCGTGGGATTCTTAATCCTCCCAAGGATCGAACGGTGTCAGGCAGAGGGGAAAGAAGGGTCAAGAAGAGTTACAAGAGGATGAAAGCGGCGTATCAGATCAATCTCATTAGCAGATGAAATGAGGTGACTACATCTGGCTTCAAGATCCTGACAAGTAGCTCTCTCTCATCTCAGAGGGAGAGGGTCATCGACCAAGGTGTCCTCCTCTGTGTGTGTACCGGCCCAGCATCAGCGTCCATCCACGAAGGATGAGGATGGCAAGGTCCTAAGACACATCCTGCATTATTGATGATATTGGCCAGAGGTGATGTCCATGGCTTTCCGAGGGAGAAGAATCTCGCCATTAATTGGCACTATCAGTCATGGTGTTAACCACCTCCCATGACAGCATTATCATAGACAAGGAGAGGCAAGGTTTGTAGTTCGGTGCAGGGGGATGGACCTCTTTCTTCATGTTTGACAGTGAGCTTCCTCGGGGGATGTAGCCATTGACCAAAAAATCAAAGCAGTCCAGGTAATATGGGCCAGCCTCCAGCATCCACTGATGACTGATTCCGTAAAACCCAAACCTCACTTTCTCTGTGTAATTACATGTATTTGTTCTGCAGTCCATCAAAGGTATAATTACATTATATGTAAAGGGCAAAAAATGTTGAATTAGTATTATAATACATGACTGGTTAAGTTCACATACATGTAACACCACTCACATTTTGTCTGATCCAACATGTATTATTTATATAACACACCTGTGAAAATCTGAGCTCAATCGGACATCCGAGTCACTAGAAAATAGCGACTCAACTTTTCTTATAAAACATATAGAATGGTTTTGATCTTACCAACGAGATCAAAACTGTTTTTGGTCTTTGTTTGATTAATTTCTGGATAAAAATACCATTTCAGACAGAAATATTTTAACGGCGTATTTCTACCAGCACCATCTGTATCCTCTGAACATTATAATGTATTAAAATCTGTGAACATTTCTGTTTGGGCATGTTTACAATCCTGTACTTAACCTTTAAAGAAAACAGTCGACAAAAATTACAATCAACTGATTACAGTTTTGCTTTCATGAAACAAAATCTGTATGGACACAGTGACTGACCCTTTGTATTTTGTCTTATAGTGACAGAAAATCCTGATCAGAAAGAATCTTGAAAAAATGACATTTTGGCACAACACCAACTTTCATACTGAGTACATTTTACCTACAAGTCGAGAACAATGCAACACTGTTAAAGAAATAATATTTTGAAATACTGTATGTGCATGTTTCAAAACTAAATAACACAATATAATGTGTCCATAACATTTACATTGTTTCATATTCAACTCAATGTTTTCTACACAAGCGAAACAAAGAAATTATTTCTAAGCGAGCTGCACCTCATGAAGAAAGCAGAGCAGGCTTCCGTGGTGCGAAACATAAATTGTATTATTCCACTTCCTGGTCAGACTAATAGCTTAAACGGCAATCTGTGAAAAGCGCAGCCATCCCTCACACCTCCGCACAGTGTCAAGCTCTCACAGCGTCAATAACCCGAGGATGATCATGTCGGCGGGTTGTACATGTACATGTACAAAGACACTCCGCCCACACATAACACAAAATGCCAATGACACCATCTCCTCAACCACCAATCCAACTTCCCATGCATTCTTCCACCTAACCATGTTCCTAAATGAGGTAACCATATCCATCCTCAAATCCTAAAGCCCGATTTCCTCATTGCCGCGACAAAAAAAAAAAAAAAAAACGAGCGAGGAAAAACAAATATGACTTTGCAAAAGCATGGACCATAACATGAAGGGAAAGACTCAATCAGGAAAAAAGAGAAACTGCACATACACAATAATTCAAGGCTGCGTGGGAAAAAAACCGAGGCGAAAAAAAAAAAAAATAAAGGTCAGCGGTTTCCCGTACTATAGCACCAGGTTTTTTGTCCAACACAATAGAAAAGAAAAATGTCACTTGTAACAAAAAAAAAGTGCAGTGCTTTCTACCCTTTTCCTGTAGTGTAGGACGCAGATCGTTGTTTCTCTTTCCATTAGGAAGTACATATGGTTCATAGCAGGGCAAGCAACAGCCATGGGGACAAATAGTGCATGTCCTTATTTTTCTCTAACTTCCGATGCTACCTTCTGCTATAGGGTGAAAATGACACATCGGTCAATCTCGGCCACATTTTTTTTTTCCCCACAGTTGCTTGGAGTAATGACCGTTTCAATTGAGATAATCAATGTAAACAAATTACAAGGTTTCTGCACAATTAAATTGGAATCGTGTCTGGTGCGGTTTTGGAAGTGTCACTGATGCCATTTTTGGTTTGCGGGCAGACTGATTACAACAAAGCATTCTCATACAGTGACCTCTTAGGTGTTGGATGATCTGATGTTGTCTTAATGCAATTGTCACCTATTGTAATGTACAAAACTACAACATAGGCTTGGGCGATTCCAGCATTTTCATAATCGATTCCGATTCCAGGCTGGAATCGCGATTCCACTCGGAATCGTTTCCAATTTTTGCCGGCAAATATAACATTGAAATACATGTAAATGGCAAACTTTGGGAGGTGACGTGTCGAGCTCATATCGAAACAGCACTATTTGTGGTTTTGCAGACAAAACACTGACAGTGCTTCACGCAGTTTCATTCTTCAATGCGTTAAAATCAGCCAGACTTTATTATTTCGTTGAAGAATGTCGGAATTGTTTTAGTTCAACAATCCAACAACCCAAGAACGGCTCAGCGCATTTGAGAATCGAAACTCAAAACTCAAAATTGATCAATTCACAGAATCGATTCCTCAACAAAGTGGAATCGCTATTCCGATTCCAAATTTGGAATCGATTCTCATTGATTCCAACATGGAATCGCCCAAGCCTAGTACAACAAGGTATTAGAGCTAGCGGTCTATTTTACGTAATTCAGCAACAGCTTGATATTGATCGTGTAAGTAAGAGTGTTAATTAATACAGGGAATCAATTATGATGATGGATGCATAGGTCTGCAATTAGCACAGACTGTCTGTCTGTGTATGCATCACTCCAACTCAATTGGCTCATTTCAGAGGCATTAATAATTTCCTAATTACTAGAAAGCTAATTAGTTGGTGATCCACTGATAATATTCAGATAACTCAATATTATACACACAAACCAAAAAGACTAATGGAATCCATTTTTTATTCTATGGGGGATTACGAAATTCAGGCTTCGGCTCTGTCATCCTTATGATGAAAATATAGGTTGTGGTTTGGTTTTTCATTGAAGCTGAAGCTCTGTTTTCCTTTTCAAACCAGAGAATCTACTTCTCAACCGCAGCCAAAAGCCTCTTTTTTGATACCCGTTATTTTAGAATGGATTCACGAAATGGAGCAGGAGCCTAATAGCCTGTTTTGTAAATGCCCTATATTTTGTTCTCAATTCATCTGGAACATCTTCAATGTAATAAATTCTTTATTCAGATATTTGGAATAAAAAAATAACAATAATATAGAATAAAAAATGGCTTCCATTAGTCTTTTTGGAGTGTGTATATAATATTGAGCTATTCATACTACAGCAATCAAGTTTGGTACGCTGATGGCTATTCCTCGATGAAATACAATTTTATATGTCAAGTCAATACCTCATATACATCACGCCATAGAGATTCCATGCGAACCAGGTGCATTATTGAAATGAATTTTTCAACCTAACATTTAAAAAAAAAAAAATTAATTAATACAAAATTTAAAATACATGTGCATGTACAATCTGACTCTACAGCAATAAATGTGTGGAACAACATCTGCATCAATAACCACAAAAAAAAACCCAAAAATCGAATCAGATCCCAAAATGTCAAAATTCTTCTGAATAGCCTGGACAAAAAAAAAATCTGGATGATTAAACACGACAGTTGGCACATCCTCCGATATTGATCGCATTTCCCAACGAGGCTCTGTAATTTCATGTATTGAGGTCAGCCAGATTCTACAGTGCTCGAGGCAATAGGTAGCCTTCATGAGAACAAAAGCCAAGCAATATAATGGAATAGAATGGAACGCGCTTCAGATGCACTGAGGATGCTCAACAAGCCACACATGCATATTTTGGACATTTAGGGTTATCACAAAATGTTTCATGAAAGCAAAGCTGTAGTCAGTTGATTGTAATTTTTGTTGACTGTTTTCTTTAAAGGTTAAGTACAGAACAGTACCCAAACAGAACTGTTCAAAGATTTACATATAACTTTCAGGAAATGAAGATGGTGCTGGTAGAAACATACCATAAAAATATTTCCACCTGAAATGCTGTATTTATCCAGAAATTAGTCAAATAAAAGACCGAAAACAGTTTTGATCTCGAGGTAAGATCAAAACCATTCTTTATGTTTTATAAGAAAAATTTAGTCGGGTTTTCGCTATTTTTTCGTGACTCAGATGTCCAATTGAGCTCAAATCTTCACAGGGTTATTATTTCATAATGTACCGGTAAATGCTGGATCAGACAAAGTGTGAGTGCTGTTCTGTGACCATTACCGATCATGAATTAAACTTTTAAATAATAACGAAAGAAGACTGATGAAAATTTTGCTGGACTGGTATGACTTCTTGATTATGACAGACGCACGAATCAAACTTATCAGGGGAAAAAAAGGAGAACAAGGTTGCGTTTGACATACAATTTCAGTCCAGCCAAAAATTTGTAAGCCAGGGACGCCGCTATTTGGATAAACATGGGGGAAGGAGAAGGGCCAGAAACCCAGTTGAGCAAATGAAATAACAGGGGCACCTCCTGCACAAGCAAGACTGGCAAATTTGTTTGAACAATCCTTGTACTCATACAGGTGGATTGGGTCCCTATCTACCCTGGCCCAGATAAAACAAGCTAGGTAGAGACATCTGAAAAGGTGTAGACCCAAAAAAAAACAAGAAAAAACTAGACCTGTGTTTGTTGACAAACACTGAGCTGTTTCGCGTATGTTTTATAAATAAAATGAAAAACAAACATGAACGCAATTGGCCCAGTACAGAGAAATAGCGGTGTTTTAATTGTTGTAAACAACTATCAGGAGCGTCGTCACTCGTCCATAAATACACGTATACAGATTCGTGTACATACACATGCCCATGAGAAACACAGAAATGGCCGAGTCTATTACAGACCAGCATGCGTAGTATGTATGGTTGTGCATGGGCGGTGGAAACAGCAAAATGATTGATTTTCTAGCGATGTCGTGCTCCGTTCACGTGTACAAAATTGGCCCACTACTATAGATAGCCATATCAGCGGTCCAAAAAGTTCCAAAGACCGTGTTTTGTGTTATTTTTGACTCTAAATGGCAAAATTAATTATTTAAAAAAATCAGTCGATGACGTCATCGTGACGTCACTTCACATTTGGGATAGTAATAGCGTTTCCTACCTACCCACCAAGTTTCATCAAGATCGGATATTCGCTTATATGTGTTTCTGTGAAAAAATGGCAACATTAATTATTCAAAAATCAATAAAAAATAAACCGATGACGTCATTGTGACGTCACTTCACATTTCGGATACTAGTACCATTCCCTACCTACCCACCAAGTTTCATCACCATCGGATATTCCCTTATATGTGAATCAGAAAATCAGCTTTTTGATGACGTCATCATGACGTCACACCTTTTTGATATTTTGTGACATGTGCCTATAGCCTAACAAACATATTGCCGAAAGAATTTCGAAAATACAATTTGTCGTTCATGAGATATAAAGAAAAGGTCCAAAAATTGAATAATTCGTATAAAATCACATGATGACGTCATCAACACGTGACTGCAATTTTTGTCTATAACACGTCCCCATATACTTACATACCAAGTTTGAGCTGCATCGGACTTGCCATTCCGGAGATAAAGAGCCCTAAAATTTGCACTTTTATGATGACGTAATTGTGCACGTGATGACGTCACGATGACGTACATACGCGGGACACTATTCGGGGTGTTGGTCTAACTGTGTGCCAAGTATGAAGTTGATCGGAATTTGCATAATGGTAGAAGTGGCTCTTAGAAAACCCCTGTGTTATGTCTATGGGAAAAAAGTGGAAAAAGAAGAAAAAAAAAAAGAAAGAAAAAAAAAATAAGAAAAACAAAAGCTGTTCCGCTGCATGCGAAACAACTAAAAACGCATTGATTTCTTCAGTGGCATGCATTGTCTAAGTAGAATTTGATAGAAAAATATTTCAATATTTTTGAAACACTATAGGTACAAACATGCATGAGGGTTTCACCAAAATATTCAATATTGAATGCAGAAGATAGCAGGATTTTAAGTGCAACTAAAAGGTTATTTTTTGTCATGTTTTGGTATTCTGTTTAGTTTGGAATGTATAAACATAATAAAATGTTACAATATTAGGTATCTTTATAACATTTTTTATCATTTATTATTTTGTATGTGTATATGCAGGCCTGGAATTACATGTAAGTTCTGAAAGGGGCAAGGCCACTTTTGCATTGCAAGGGGCACTTCCATTGGAAAATCATATTGTCTATGGAAATATGTAAAGGGGCACCAAGGCTAAGAACCAGGGCAACGAATGCCATGGCCTCCGTGGCCTCCGTTCACTTCCAGGCTTGTATATGTATCCACATATATAAACAAATTAGAATAAATTGTTAATACTGAAAAGATGCAACTTAAAGGTAGTATCATACTTTGGTATCATACCGAAACAGAAATCGTCACAGATTTACCTATAACTTACAGGGTATAAAGATGGTGATGTTAGAAACATACCAGTAAAATTTGTTCTGCCTGAAATGCTGTATTTATCCAGAAAAGAGAATCTGCATTTCTTGGACAAAAACCAAAAGTATGATATTACCTTTAAAAAGATTTAATAATGCTAATAATAATATTAATACTGAAAATCTAAAAATGGGCATTCATGTTTTTTCAGGTGACATTTGAAGTTCCCTGTGCAAACATAATCTTTGTTCCGGCATTCCAAAGTCTCCCCATAATCAATATAGCCTACGTGTTTTCTTCTGAGGCAGGTGATCTTTGCCACGGCGACGGAGCGAGATTTACAGTGCCACAAAGGTTTCATTGTTGGTAAAGTCGTTTTTGCTTTCAATTTTGGTAACAGTGCGTGTCGGTTGGCAGTTCACGTATACCTGTGTGCACTATTTTACTGCTTTGCAAATGATGCCTTTTTACAACATTAATCCACACACACTATTTATGGTATCATATCACATTAGCGCAGTATTGTTTGCTATTAACATTTTAAGAGGTTCAGACTGATGTGAAAGTACAGATGTATGGTGATATGGGCTGGTCTGCCACACACACCACCAAAATGATAAATTTGATGTAAGATTATACCAGCCCTGCAAAGAGAGCTTACATTCACTACCCCCCCCCCCTTCCCTCCTCCTTAAAGGTATAATACATGATTGGTAAAGGTTACAGAACAGCACTTTGTCTAATCCAACATCAACATGGAGGCCCCACATAAAAAAAAATGCAGACATCTGAGTCACGAGGCAATAGCTAAAAACCTACTCAATTTTTCTAATATTAAAACAGAAAGAATGGTTTTGATCTCACCCCGAGATTGAGAAATCAAAACTGTTTTCGGTTTTTTTTTTTTTGTTTTTTTTTTAATTTCTGGATAAATACACCATAACAGGCAGAAATATTTCAACGGTATGTTTTTTACCAGCACCATCTTCATACCCTAAAAGTTATATATAAATCTGTGAACATTTCTGTTTGGGTATGTTACCAATCCTGTACTGTAGCTTTATTATTTATGAAGCAGAAACGATATATCAAATTTGAGTAACCCAGGGCCCCTATTGCCTGTCTAGCAAGGCCATCTGTTATTAACTGTATGTTTGCTGTTCTCTTTTTCCATGTCTTTCAATCTTTTTTTCCCCCTTTTTGTCAATGAGGACAAGACTACAGGCCTAGACATTAATGCCATCAATTGCCATGCATATGTAAATAGTTGCGCTGGTGACTCGGTAAAGCATGGCTACCATGCTATTAAGCCGTTGCTGTTGTTGGTTGTTTTGAGGCCGAGACTGACTGCATGGTGTCAGAGCACAATGTGCCAGCGTGTAGCGGGGTTCAATCCGGGTTCAATTCCATCCCTCACTTCATTCCAACAAAACACACCCCCCAAAAAGGTCAAAGAGATTTAGTCTATCGCTTTGTTCCTCTTGATTTTCAAATGAGGGTTCAGCACAAGGCTTCGGCATACGCATATTTCGAAGAGGAATATCGGCAAAAAGTGAAAGAGATCTGTACCCCCCACCCCCTCTCCCACTGCAAAAAAAACCCCCAAAACACCATATTATCACCCATTATTGATAAGAATAAAAGGTGAAAACCCTGCCTTGAACAGCTTCGCATGACTGAGCATAACAACAGTGAACAGTTCATCATAAATTTTCATTTCCGTGACTGAGACGGGTGAGGGTATTTTTTTGTTAACACACCAGACAACAGTTGCTAAAACATTTGGTAGAAGAATTCAAGACATAAATATACACACATATGTACAAAAGGTTGGATGCAGACGTAAACTAATAAATGCAAAAATTAAGACAAAAGTTTTTTCCGCTTGATGAAGTTTGAGAACCAAAAAAATTAACAAAATGCAAGGAATTGCAATTACCAATCCAGATCTGGATACTGGGGTAGATTAAAGGCCAACTTAGTGTTTGACAAGGTGCAATCTGTACAGTCATCTAAATGTGTTCAAAAGTTTGATAACCCTGAATGATACAATTATAAACCAGCAATGGTGTCCTAGTCTACACATGTAGGCCCTACATACTAGTGCATATGGCTAGTTGAGCCTACCAGTACCATAACGAATAATAACAGTGAGTATTATGGCTACTTTCAACAAATGTCTACACATCAACCCAAAACCATGTAGGCCTATCTTTAGCATATGGTCCCTAGTGAGTACAATAACACAACCAAAAACAAAGCAACGGAGAGGTATCATGTGAAATTAAACACACAAATCCTCTTGTTCACTACTCAAGTAGTACTCAAGTAAATAGGATCCAGCTAGATTACCCCTGCTGCTAGTTGGATCTAAAAATTGATCATTGTTAGGGTTCAAGAACTGAAAGGTCAGACGGGTTCCAATTGAAGTCCCGACCCCTCTACCAGACACTTATTGTTTCCAATTCCCTTCACTGGTTACCCCCCTTACCCCCTTGGCACACCACATCGGTTGCTCTGACAACACAGTTTACCAGCCAAGTTACTGACTGACCTTTGGCAAGTCAGACACAAAAAAACCTCAAGAACACCAACTGACTGCCATGACCTCGTATTTATCAATCATAAGTATGCATTGGGCAGAAACTGATTGCTCCATCCAGCCAGTCATTCATTCACTGATGCACTAGGCAGCTGCGGCTGTTAGTCTCTCTCAGCTAGCTAGCTGAAGGACAAAGGTTAGTGTCTCAAGTGTTGACATAGCCGCTTATTAATACATTACATTCATAATCAGCAGGAGCTAACAGGGCATATTGTAATTGTCTGCCCGCACTGTATGGTACACAGTATGCATGGCAAACAGTATGGTACACGTACTAGCTCGAGAGCAAGGTCTGTTTCTTGCCTGTTTGTTAATATTATACGGCCCAGATTTAAGGCTTAACATTCTGGACTTTGATCAAGCTTCTTTTTTTATATACCCAAAGGCTGTCTCATTTTGATTGCCAAAGGCTGAAGTTGGGACTGAGACTGATGAGACAGGGTTTGTTTGTTTGTTAAGGTGGGATGATGGGGGAGTCATATCCACTTGGAAATGTAGGAGATAGGTCTACTTGGTAAATTCCGCTGTTGTTGATCAAACTTGGCGAATGGAAATGTTGTCTTAAAAGTTAAAATGTACAATTCAAGCCTGGAATTAAATGGAGGCTACGGAGGTCATGGCCTTTGTTGCCCTGGTTCTTGGCCTTGGTGCCCCTTCAAATGTTTCCAAGGACATTATGATTTTCCAATGGAAGTGCCCCTTGCAATGAAAAAGTGGCCTTGCCTTTTTCAGAACTTAATTCCAGACCTGCAACTCCTGTAACAGTATGTCACTCCATCTCCTAATAAATACCGGTACTGCTAAAATATACAGAAAGCTTGTGTCTTTACAAGGCTTGATATTAAAGTTTCTGTATGCTGTAAGACAAGAGCAAGTTGTATCATCACAAAGAAACATGGGGACAAAATAAAAAACACTGTAAGGCAATATTCTTTTGGAAGACAGTCATTTACGCGCCAGAATAATCTAGGCAAGCCATAAAAGATCAAAACAATGAACCCGCTGTGCAACTTCAGACACACAACAATTTTTGAAATGCTAATATCGGTTTAATGCTCAAAAAGAAAATAAATAAATAAACGAATGACAAGAAGTATGTGGATTGGTTTGCGGAAACGCCATGTAATATTTGTTCGTACTTTCGCACTTCTATTTCGTCACACTTCTCTTAAGGTCTGACCGTTTCGACAAGCCTGCTCTAGTCCTCATCAGGAGACAAGAAGTCAAAATTAATCTGGGCAATATATGAGAGTAAGTAGCTGACAGGTATCAAACGTTGATACTTAGTCATACAGCTATTTGGATCAAGACACACGGGGGCGGGCTAGAAACACACCATGCTGATGAGAAACACTTCACCCAGAGTGCCCGACTTCTCCCCTCCCCTCCACCTACATAATAGTACATGCCCTCGTAGATGCCCCCTGTTCGATTGACCTACAAACAGGACTCAAGAGATAAACAGATTTCATACGCACCCCTTGTGCCGCCAACCAACCATCTCCAAGTCTTCCCACACTTCAAGTCCAACTGGCAGCTATGAATCCCTAGTACTAATACTTCCACGGGTATCGCTTGCTCCACTTATGTCAGTAATTCAAAGGCTAAACAGATCCAGTGATCCTCCACTCCATTAGGGAACCGGTGTAACCCTAAACACTTGATGCGCCACAGTTCCACAATTTAAAGCTTGGATCCTGCTGACCTGCTGTGGCTTTATAACAAGCTTAGGCATCAATGGCCGATCACTCCCCCAACCACTTTATGAAAAAAACAAAAATAGTCTGGCAGGAACGATTCAACCGCAATCAAATGGAGGGATGTGTGCGCGGGCCAGGGCAATAAAATAGCAAGCCAGCAGTGTGTGTGTGTGTACAGCCTGTATCTATGAAGGGGAACAATGAACGAAGCCAGACAGTAAAAGCACATTGGTGCTGCATTAGAATGAGTGTGGCTAAGTAAACACACCAGGACCATAAGGCAACAATCCCCTCTTGAACTTTGGGCTTTATACTGCTGTGGCTGGATGACTTCAGTGTACACATATTACACACCTCACAGTGCATGCATTGCACACCATGGCAAGATTTTGCAAGCATTTCAAGGTATCCAACTGGAGTTAATAACACAACACACACACATACAGCATCTTGTCCTATGACAGATTGTACACATGTAGGCCTACATTGTACATACACTAAGTCATGATAACAGTGCTAAACCATTAATCCCAACACAAGGTCTGAACTGTAACCCACAATGTTTAACCAGAAACCCACAGGTCTTGATTTGCATGTAACTGGGCACAGGCAACAGATAAGGCCACTTCTAGTACCAATTGTGTACACAATGCTGGGCAACAGGACAGTAAAGCACATCCGGCCATTAAAAAAATCCCTCCAGTGTGCATCTACTAGCTTGTAAAACTGGCCTTGAAACAGCCAAGTAACAAAACTGATGAAAGGGCAGTTTAGTTTTTGATTGATGGATCGCTTTTATGATATTGATGGGAAGTGAAGGCGGCCCCCTTATCCACTGGTTGAGTCATGAATGCACTAAAAGCTCACAACAGATCAACCAGATGATTGACTATGATAAGTATTTTTCTGTCTGAAAGGGGAGGAGAGAGAGAGAAGGGGGGGGGGGGTTGCAGCAAATTTCAAGGAAATGGAATCGAGAGTATGTTGTGTGTTACTGCTGAGGTCTAGTACTTAGTAGTTTAGAGTGATACTATACAGCCTTGACCCCACATTGCACTGAGCCTTAAGACGGGCTGGGAAACCTGGAGGAGGAACCTGAATGGTTTCCGTGGCAATGGTGGATGAGGTCACTTGCCAGGCTGGGATCATAAAATGGCTCCACAGAAACAATTACAGTCAAGGAAATTCACTATGGCAGTGAAGTATCTTGTGAACGAAAATGTGTATCTTTGTGTTGGTTACTGTCACGTCGGTGTGGCCTGCCCCACACAGGGGCAAAATGGAACAGTAAATGGTTTCAATTGACAAAACCGAGGTTTATGTAGGCCTATCTATAATCATGAAATAATCACAAGGGAAATTGACTGGATTATTTTTTACAATCCAAGTAATAAACTGCTGCAAACTGCTCATCAGCCAAAATAAGTTAGGAGTGAGGAGGGCCAGATGCATTTCAAATCCTGGAGGATCTTTATCAAAGGCTAAATGAATTAATTTGAAGTCTTTGAAAAGTGAACAAAGACAAATTGACTGGAGTGACTACCAGAATACATTACCGGCGGCGCTCTACCAACTGACCTATCCAGCCCTATGTTGCCAGTGTCCCTAATAGTCAATTATCTTTGTGCATTTGGCAGTCCGAAGCCATGAGACCACTCACATACCGCTAAATCCCAAGGATCGTTTAAGCTTATATAAATGTGCACTTTAAATGGAGTGACCAGACTAACTGAGCAAACCCAACATGCCAACCAATGTCAAAGACAAGTCAGACTGACCCAGACAGGAGGACAAAGGCCAAAGAGAAACTGACCTTCCCCCCACTGGACACACTGAGACTGATCAATCTACCTATCTAGCCCCCCAGGCAGTGTGAGGTTAAACTGCTTCAGGTCTGAACTGCCTAATAATATTAGGGTTGATCTCCCATACCAGGTTTTGGCATCAAGTACTGACAAAAGCCCAAACAAAAACAACAAATAGAAGAAAAGTCCTCCCCAAATGGTGACAGCTGAGGTTACAACCTACTTGTCCAATTCACTGCTGATGCCGTGCACACTCATAATAAGTACATTCTGCCTACATTTCTAGTTTTGTCTGGGTTTTCTTTCGCCCCCTATTTGGAAAGAGATGGCCAGACAATCATGAATGCGCACATACAAGGCTTCATCAGTGTCTACAATGAACCCCGGTATGAAAACACATCATCATTATCATCTCTCCCAGCGCCATGTCCTCATATTGTCAATGTTTGTCTGCTCAGCCTGCAGGCTTCCCAACACCTGCTGTACCCACTGCATTGATTCCTGGATGTTAGGAGTCCCAGGAGTAATCCAGGGGAGAGCAGTCTACCTTTTCACTTCTTCTTCAGCTCTGTACTCTTTATCTTCGGGGAGCATCGGCCCAGGCCAGGCCATCCCCAGGCTCATCATGAGCATGGTAAATGAGGATGTCTCCCCACCACCAGCTACTCTCCACTCTTCTGTCTTCTGTCTACGCTGATTGAGGCATTAATCAAACCCAAGGCATACATACATGTACATACATACTGTGTATGTTGCCCTTTTTTCATGTGCATGTACAGGCTTGGTGGAATGGGACATTATTGCATCCCGCCGCTGCCACCATCAGCCTAGAGAAATCTACATCTACTCGCAGTGCAGCAAAACAACAACGCCCGACCACGTCTCCAGCTTGGCTAGCATTTAAAGTACCCCTCATGTTTCTTTCAGTACATCCAGACAAGAGACACTTACTCATCACAGTTAAGAAAGCAAGGGTTCTAACTACTTACAATAAAAAGAACATCACATAAAGATTTGAAAGAAAAAAAGCTTTGAATTCAACAGGGATGGCAAAGGATCTGAACAATGCTGTAAGGTTATTTATACCGACTGTTGAGGAGATAAATAACGCACAATTTGAAAGGCCGTGATATTTTTGCAGACAAGTGAACATACATCATTATCTCTGGCACCATGAAATGCATGTTAACACACTATTATGTCAAATAAATAGGCACAGTGCATACCAGCGATGTTTAACGTATGGATTATTTATAAATCCCATTGTACTATTACAATGCGCCCCCCTTTGAATGTGAGTTTGCATGTGCGCCACAAACAGTTAAATCCTACATGATAAATGTTTTCTTGTTGCCAAACTATGAATGAAAAAAAATTGTATTGAACTGGTTAACAAAAATAAAAAGATAAACAAATTTACGGGGGGTAATTGTTTTTTTGGTTGTTTTTTTTTGTTGTTTTTTTCAGGCCAATCGTCCCCCCCCCCCCCAAAAAAAATAAAAATTAAAATATGCCGATAACTTTGCATCCGCCACAAACCCTCAGTAAGTATTAAGCAGAATTGTCTTTTTTTAGCACTGCCGTCATCGAATCGCTTAAGTAGAAATGAACTTGCTAAATTTAAGCATGACCTTTACGGTATCGATTTTCCCAGAACTGTTATTGACTCAGGACTGTCTGTGTAGTACAGCGTACGAAGCTGACGGCTCGTAAAATAATCAGTCTACTTCTGGTTTATAGGTAGTGGAGTTCTTCTACAGGTTCCTGTGAAATGTTTCATCTACAAGAGTTTTGTATTTCAGTGAAACAGGATATCATAGGGCAGTACGGCATTGACATTCCAGCTTGAATACTACTACTAGTCCTGAACTCTTTTTTGTCCTTCCGGAGGAGTTCCTGTCTCTCAGTTTTCCCTCTCTTTGTTCACCTCTGCTTTCCCGGAGCAACTTGTTTGTTTCGATTTATCCGAATCAACATGATGTCGGCTTCAAGGGCGGCTTACTATGAAAGCCTTCCCAGATATTGGACCCTGAATCTAAGCAAGTTCAAGACTTCAGAACATGAGCAAGGAGAGGCTATTTCATTCTATTATTGAGGGCCTTCGGAGGGCCTTTCTATTTTTATTTAAAGGGGAAAACCAAGGCCACAAGAAGGTCTAATGAAGGCTTATTTCACAGTGAAAATCAAGGCTTGCTATAAATTTCAATGTTCCCCAAATCTGATGCCGTTTTGTTCATAATTTGGTGTTAAATACACATTGACTAGCATCAGACACTTCCTCTTTAAAAGGCACTGTAATCACACATGTACTATGCGACCCAACTGGGCAAAATGAGTCATAAACTCACCTATACAAGCTGATTTTGAGTTACAGTGTTTGGCACAAGAAAAAGATGTCGAATGAAGCTAATCGATTAGAATTTCTGGTGTTTGTAACGTACAGATGCCCGGTATTGTCCGCAAATACACCTGTTTGATATCACATAATACACAACTGAACAGGCTCAGATTTCTGAAGCATGAGGACAATACAAAAGAAATATAATTAACCTTAAGACTAATTTTGTAGGCCCACTCACAAAATATTCCCTACGTGTAACAAATGGATAGCAACAATACGACACCCCCGCATATATTGTTGGCTTCAAAGGGAAACATCAACTACTTTGAGAAACGGGCAGACCTTCCAGTTCCACAGCATTGCCCAGAGGAGATGTGAGACACACAGGATAAAAGATCATAGGTCAGAAAAACAACCTCTTTCAGAATCCCACCTTGCATAAAGACTACGTGTATAACCCGGCCTACAATACTTATCATTTTAATGCAAAAATGCACAAGTAAAAGGCACAAACAAATGCTGACTTTCTCTCTCCAGAATGTGTTCAAGGACAATTGTGATGTTGTCTTTGTGCTGCCGAGGTTAAATCATTTCAAAAAAAGAAAGGAAAATGCGAAACCATTGAATGGAACAGCTACACATTACACCCTATTATGCATTCTTTTGTTAATTGTAGATACATACATTGTACAGTAGGAATGCATGTAACTATTGAGATCAGGGGCCGATTTCACTAACGCTTTGCGATCATCGTAAAGCCCAAATCCATCGCTAAACGGAAAATCGATCGCTACTTTGCATGGCAATTTTCCGTTAAGCGATGGATTTAGGCTTTACGATGGTCGCAAAGCGTTAGTGAAATCGGCCCCTGGACCAATTTCATGGAGCTGCTGGAGCACAAAAATTGCTCTTAAAGCGTGAAAAGTCTTCCTTGATCAAACATGACCAACCAAATTTTTAAAGTGACGTTTACTGCTTTTGACTTGTATTCTGCCATTGTTTGCTGAGCATAACATTCACAAGGAGTTTTGGCTGGAATACTGATTTTATTTACCAAGGTTTTTGGTGCTTAAGCAAATTTTGGTGCTGAAAAGCAGCTCTATGAGCTCAATGTCTCAAATTTTCCTAAAATGTTCCTTATGTTTCCCATTAATGTTCACATGCACATATGCTAACCTGTGTTCCTAGTAATACCCAACCCAAATTGTGGTTGTACATGTACACCATGTATTTACCCTAAAGTAATGCTTTCATGCAGTCTAGTGTACAGGGACAAGGTCTATAAAAATCTAACCAGTGGGGTATAATACGTCAATAGCAAAATCTTCCATAGCAGCAAATCACAACAATTCCTTTCTGTAAGGGAATTGCGATGGGTTTGTTCTCAAGGCCGACAATTCTATGAGACTGGTATAGACCTGTATGTACAATCACTCAGGTATGGTCCAGGAGCAAAAAATACTCCATTGTGAAATAGTCCCAAACCAATTACAGACTTTGTATAGCAATACATGCAAAGAGGATAGATTGTACAAACTTGGGTAGTTGTGGTGTTGTTGTGTTTCTTTTACACGGATATGGTTCACATTGTGTTACTGGAGTCTGGTTCTCCATGTAAAGCAGTCACTGGGACATGTGCAGCAAAAATTAGCTTTTTAACTGAATTGAAGCGTCACACAATGTTTGGTTCTGAGTGGTAGTTCGTTCACTCATAGCCCGGTCAATCCTCCCAACCGCCCTACCAAAAGGCCCCCTTCAGCTTGGCCGACGGCCCGCCAGGCTGCCATGGATAGGCATTACTTATCACTGACAGGGTACCGGGGAAATGATTAGACTTCAAATCAAGTCAGACAAGACTCCCGAAGCTTCGGCGCTCATATTCGCTGCTCGACGCTGAGAAACGCGCAAGTGAACTTCAGTAACCCAGCAACAACTATAAAAGCTGAAAAACTTCACTCAGTGAAAATGTTGTCGGTTCTGCTGAGCAAACTTTCAAAAAAAAAATTTGCAGGTTGTTTTCTTTGGCCCCTGGCAATTGTTGCACGGCAACAGTATGGAAAAACAACGTTGTTGTTTGGGCGGGCACAGTCGACAATCCTCATGATTCCCGCCAATTATTGGCCGTGATCCGTCCCAGTCATCAACCCATAGACTCGAAATGAGTCTACTACAGAGCCCGAGTTGACCATGGGGCAGATTCCACGAATTCCATTCATTTTCCAGAAGAGTGGGGAAATTAGTGACCTTGCCCTGCATGAAGTCTGCTTTGAAAAGAAAACAAAAATATGGCGCTTCAAAAGTTCACCCCTTGTGTGTGAGGGACGTGTACAATTATTTTGTAGGAATCAAAAGAAATGTTTTACAATATACATACCGACACGCAGCTTTCATTATATCTTTTTGAAGGCACTTTGAAACATGTAGCGCATTTGCATATTGAATTCGAGAAAAAATATATTACGTACAGTACATGCACATTACATTGCATGAAACATCGGCACATTGATTTTGAACTAGAACGGCAGAATACAATTACACGATCGAGTTACATTTATTTGTCCGTTATTGATGATAGTCCCATCACGTGCAATTCACTTATCATGAACTTGAAGCGTGCCGACTTGACAACACGTTAACAAAGAGCCGCGGATCCATCATTCATGCATCTCTAAACATAATCATCAGCGACATTTTCTTCTTTTTTTTTTTAAAAGAGTGTACTGAATGGCTCATTAAGCTTTGCTCAACTAGATATCGCCTTTAAAAAACAAAGATATCGGAGAAGAGACACAGTCACGAATGTGGGTACGCGCAGCTGAGAATGAGACTTAGAAATAGGTCACGGCATTAAATATTAACAATCCTGTAGCGTCGACTGGGAAGGTTACTGGTTTACATTGCAAGCAAGCCCTTGCCAATCCTCTGTGCTCTTTTTTTTGCATACAATCGCATGTTTTGCCACTGACCGGGTTTTCTTTTTTTATGAGCCATCCCAGAACCAAGGCATAAAACACTTGAGTGGCTCCAATAACATTTGCCGGTAGGCCTTACCTGTACACCCAGCTACGGTATGCAAATATTTCTGATGATGGCACGGTGTGATTATAATAACAGACAGGTCGTGTTGACGAGACGAGACCTTCGGGTAAATTTGTCCATTTTATTGCTCTCTGTCTCTTCTTTTATTTCTTTTTTTTTTTTTTTCATTTTTATTTCAATTGTTGAAATTCAAAAATCTATAAAAAAAAATCCAGTTTTTATTTCTCTCAATTTTTCTTTCTTAAATTTTTTTTCCTAATTTTTTTCTTAATTGTTGAAATTTAAAATTCTAATCAGCTTGCCAAAAGGTTCACAGGGTCTGGGAAAAAATCCAGTTTTTATTTCTCTCTGTTTCTCAATATTTCTTTCTTAAATCTTTTTTTGTTCAAAAATTTAAAAAGCTAATCAGCTTTCCAAAAAGTTCATAAGGCCGAACAAAAAATCCAGTTCTTATTTCTCTCTGTCTCTCAATTTTTCTTTCTTTCATTTTTTTTCTCCAATTATTTTTTTAATTGTTGAAATTTAAAAATCTAATCAGCTTGCCAAAAGGTTCACAAGGTCGAAAACAAATTCCAGTTTTTATTTCTCTCTGTCTCTCAATTTTAATTTCTTAAAATATTTTCCCCCCATTTTCTTTTAATTGTTGACATTTAAAATTCTAATCAGCTTGCCAAAAGCTTCACAGGGTCAGAAAAAAATTCCACTTTTTATTTCTCTCTGTCTCTCAATTTTGTCTTTCTTTCATTTTGTTTCTCCAATTGTTTTTTTTAATTGTTGAAACTTAAAAATCTAATCAGCTTGCCAAAAGGTTCACAAGGTTGAAAAAAAAAACAATTCAGTTTTCTTTCTCCCTATATCATATTTATAATGTTGTCCCTCAAAGATAAACATTTTCATGACATTTAAAATGGGACTACTCAAGGATATAACCTCTAGGCATATTACACTAATGCAATGCTTAATGCATATCTGCTATCAAGGGTATACATAATGGGAGGGGGGATGCATAAACGAGAGCAAGTACTCAGTGAAGAATTAAAGTAAGATTTGAGAATGGGAAATGTCAGGAGATGTGTGTGTACGTGCAATGCTTTTGCTTTTGTTGTTTTTTATTCATCAGAAGTCATCAGAAACTAAACTTTCAAAACATTTTATGTAGGCCTTACCAGTGTCTACCCATCACACTCGCATTGCATGTGCCAGCTTTGAGAATGGAATTTGTTCGATGCAAAGACCAACAAAATAATAATGATATTTGAAATTGGTCCGAAAAGTACTGACAAAATTTCTCCACATTCTGCATATGACAAAGAGACACCCGTTCCTTTCCAAACGCTGATTAATAAACATGTAACAAGTCTGAAGTTTGAAAGGTAAACATAGAATTGCAATTGTCTTGCATATAATTTGAGAGTTTTTCCCGAAGGATCCTTCAAGGGGTAATTTGACCAATTTCACGGCCCTGCTTGGCACAAACATTTGCTAGCCATGAAATTTCTGTCTTAACAAAAACAGTAATTAACAGCCAAATGTGTTGTGTCTCACTTGTGATTGTTCTTTGGCTGTTGTTTGCTGACCATGAACATAAAAGTAGGCCTAAAAATGGATTTTTTGATGGTACATGTAGCTTGTTTCCATTTTGTACTAAGCATTTTATTTCTTTGTGTTTAACAGCTCCATAAAATTGGCCTCTGGTACATCCAACAGTAATGAATTATGAAGTATCAGTTCTGCGATGAGTTGACCAGGCCAAGGTTCAATCTGGGGGACTGAGCTGGGACGGAAGAGGAGAGACAAGACTCAAACTTACCTCAAACGGACGAATGTCCTCCTTCTTCAGGAACAACAAGTGCTTGTCCAGAAAGAACTCCAGGGGATGGGAGTTGCAGTTGGTCAGGCCCACACGGTCAACCAAGATCTCAAAATTCTGCAGAAAAAAAAACAGGAAACAAAAACACTCAGTCTCCTTGCAGTCAAGATAAATTGTAACTCCTACGTGACCTACTTCGTTCTTGACAAGATTCAGACAAGGAGGAATAACCATATACAGTGAAGCGCCGCTATAACAAACTTGCCGGGATGCACAGAAATTGTTTGTTATAGTGCACAATGTTCAACAGGCCTATACATTGTCACTTCATGAAGATTGGGAGCCAAGGATGATGTTCGGTATAGCCAATTGCCAAATGTGCGGTATAGCGGTGTTCGTTATAGTGACGTTCCACTGTACTGAAAAGCAGGATTACTTACATGTGTAAAGCAATAATTTAACGGCAATTAAGGTCGGATCTGATTGACCGGCTATGGCTGTGTGAAGATACCCACCTACATATATATGAAGCAGCAAGCCATAGCTTCTAGCCTTTTAACCAGGCCAATGTTTGCCCTAAGAAGGAGGCCTTCTGATCACGAACACTGCATATCAATATCTCAGATCTGGGCCTATGTACAATCACAGGCCCAAAGGCTTGCGTGCATGTCTGCATACAAAATTCTCGCCACCAACTGCACGTCAATAATACCAGCCAATATGTATCTTCTAATAATGCATTTCCCAAAAGCTGAGCAAATCTGAAATGCACTTTTTCTTACATAATCTTCTGGTAAAAATTTACCAATCCCACATCACGTCCGAATTCCCCAAGGAGTATATAGCCCTTGTATTGGAGGCTGGTTGCTCCTAAACGCACTACTATACATACATGTAGCAGGGCATTTTCTGTTGTTTGGAGCCTATTTTGTAATGTTTAACATTTTTGTGCATATTTGCATGCATTTTAAGGAATCTCAAGTGGTATACTTGCTGATTCCAATAACACATTTCTTAATTGGAGTCCTTCAACCTTCAACAAGAATGATTGATCAAGGAATGGGTCAAAGTAAGCATGGACGTTCTAAGTTATCGGCAACTATCGCCAAAAACCTACTCAGAGTAGGTTACCGATACCGATGAAAAGGCGATGGAGTTGATTTCTACAGAAATGAAATGCCCTGTTTTAGCGTTATTCAGCGGTAACGTGGCTCTGTGGAAATCCAGGAATTGCCCAGCTACAAGTATCTCTACTCTAGCATCATGGCTAGGCTCTCCAGATAGGGGACTACTGGACTGATGAAGTTAACAACTTGCTCAAGGAAAGTACCAGGATCACTACAAGCCCATAAATTTAATCAGTCAGTGCCTGATGATTTCCACAAGATCTCTACTTAAATGCCCCAGAAAGCTCATGGCCAGGGCACTTACTGCACCAAGTTGAACAGGCAGGTACTGTATCTTTACAAAAATAGGCCTACTAGCATGAATGGGTCTGTACAGCATCACATACATGCATAGTGCCATTCACAGTCTGGTTTCCATCACTACAAATGGCTGGGCTAGCCAAGACTGTAAGATAAACCCAGGGTTCAAGGTTGGCCACAGTTAAAGGAAACATACACCGCAACCCATCAAACATAATAATGTGGCAACCCATCAAACATAATAACGTGGCAACCCATAAAACGTAATAACGTGGCTGGCAGGACTCATAATACAGACATTTTCCCATTGTTTGATCACTTTGATGAATGAAAAGGATACCGAAATGGTCTTTTGCATTTATGTGATTCACAATGTACAAAAGCCAGAAAAATAAAGACAGGAAAAGAGGTCAGACAGATTGTGAGGTAATTTCAAACGTCTGCTGTACGTTATTTCTCCGACCACAACATGTCTGGTTTACATGTAGAGGCCTACAGTACATAAGATGAAAATAAGCTATAAAAAGTATGTATTGTATGCCCCTACATGTAATTACTGTATGTCTAAAAATACAAGTAATATGGACAGAGCCTCCATAATTAGAACATTGTGGTCCAATATAAACTACCCACACAAAAGACAAAGCATTTAAGGCTATGTACAGTACATGTAGGCCTATATGTACATGTACATGTAGCTTTGAAACATGCTACAGACCTAGCGATATCCAAACAATCCACTATGTCATCATTAGTGATGATTAATGATGTAATAAGTGGCACGCACCACCAGCCTAATAATATCTGTGTAAGTAGGCCAAGCTAGGCCAGCATTGTAATTCAGATTGTTCTCACATTGTCAGTATTCATATATTCAAGTACCATTCATGTAGCATTCCATCAAACCCTCCTATTCAAACTGCAACAATCTAGTGTCATTGTTTTGGAGTGTTGGGGGGGGGGGGTATGTAGGAGGGGGGGGGGGGGTTGACAAATATGAGTCACTGATATGGAGACTGAGAGAGTGGTATAAATGTGAGTGTGGGCGGGACTTGAAAAACAAAACAAAAAACCATCCAGAAATTATCCGCTAACCGAAAAGTCGTGCTTACGGATACCATGAAATAGATTTTAGGCATAGCAGTGCCCATAAGCACAAAAATAGGCCGTAACGGATTCCATGAAATTGGGTCCATGTTGGTTTCAAAACCTCGACATCCAGTGTATATAGAAGCTGGTGTGGATAACGAACTAGCGCATGATTCCTAAGGTACATTGGAATTCTGCGCCAACAGAGTTGCAATGTGGATGGGCGGTCATCATTGTAAAGGATCTAAGAGGCACAAACTCCTCCACGGTGAAACTCTGTAATAGTAAGTCTTTCACATAGCTGAGAGTTGTCATTTTAAGCCAGTCCAGGCCTGGGCCTTCCCCCTCCTCCCTTCCACAGAGGGGATGTCAGTTGCCTGATGAGTCAGCTACAGGGGGCAGGTAGTTCACTTCCCAGCCCAAGTGGTCTGCACATCACCACCTCCTGTATATTATTAAACCAGGTATCCACCTAGTAAGAGGGGCCCAGCCAGTCAAGGTCACAGCTCCACCACTGCATCAATCATCACATTAATCCAAAAGGAAAAAGCTCTTTCCAAGTTCGGAATTTTCAAATAAACTCCAAGCTCTCTCTCTCTGGCTGGGGCCCTTCTACTCCCTCTTTAAAACAGGGGAAAAGGTATGTCTGGGACTGACACTAAGCAAAATATTTGTCTGAGCCACTGACATTGAGAACATTCATCAAAGGGGTGGGAACGAGAAGAGCGTGTGACCTTCATTTGCTTGGGCAACAGAGGACGGCCTTTACAAGGTGCCTTCTGTCACTGGTGAGCTGGACTGATTTTGAGGATGCGCTGTTTTCAAGCATGGACAATTTATGTTTCTGACCATCCTTCCCCATCTGTCAAACGAATGTGTTCATCTGAGCTGGTTGGCCTGGACCCTCTGAGCTGAAACCAGCCAATCGTTTTCGGGTTTTGCTTAGCCGAAATGAAGAGAACTCCCTACAAGTCACAACAAACCCTTCATGCCCTGCTGACCTAAAAAATGACATAAACTTCTGAATAAGATTGTTACAAATCATCTTCTCAATTTCCTAAAACAATTTGTTTTATCAGGACTTACAAAGTCTTGTCCATTCGGTCATCACAGTTCAGGGGAATTTTTTCTTTCTTTTATTTGAAACAACAGATTAGCGTATGCAGTAGACAAAAAAGGCCCTAACCCCTCTCTCAGCATAACTCCATAGCTGGAACTCCCCTGACAGAAAATAATGACCCTCAACTGTGCTTTCGTCTTCCCCTCCTTCATATTAATGCAACTCCAACAAAACCACATGTGACAAAATCAGCAATTTCCCGTACAAAAAAAGAAAAGAAAACGGTAGACGCCTCCCCCCCCCCCCCCCTCCTCCCTCGGTCCTAATCAGAAAAAAAAAATTGCTTACTCAAGCTGCAGGGTGGCGGTGCACTTTCTTCCCCTCAAATGCTAGCCAGGGAGGGAGTGAGTGTGGTGGGGGTATGTTCCCCATGGGAACATGACACAGACTGCGTGCTCCGCGTGCAAGAACATAACTCATGTTGAACTTGAGGGGAGGGGGGGGGGGGTACAACTTGGACATTTTTTTTTTGGTTTGGCATGGTTGAGAGAGATAAAACAGGTATGTTTAATCAAAAATGACAAGCTGGATTCGGGGAGCTGGAGAGAGGGAAAGGGGTTTTAAAAAAAAAAACTGGTGCCCAAAGTTGCTGGTTATTTTCATTTGCAAGCTTTTTCAGGAGGAGCTGTGCGGGTGTTTGGTTTCACAGAAAGCCATACCCCCTGCGCCTGCCTCGGAAAAAGAGGTCAAAGCCACCACATTTTTGGTAAACCTTCAAGCTGGCTCGGATTGCCGATGAAATAGTGCTTCCAATTGCCAAAATGGAAAAAGAAAATGTGGTCATGTAAAGGAAGAGAGCAAGAGTTTCTATGTTGAGGTCCCCTCAGAAGAGAGGGAAGGGGGTGGGGGTGCAATGGACTATTTGAAACTTCCTGACCAAACAAGTCACAATAGCCAAATGCATGAGTGCCATTATTACCCAGGTCAAGTAACTATCAAACACACACACACACACTGGGTGGCTCTTCTGAGCGTAGCTCGTGAAAACTGTAGACACACATCGTTGGGAATTGCCCCGGACAATGTCTGAACCCATCCACTGATACCACCCTTTATTGTTTGCATTTGTACAGTGCAGCAGTATATCTAGCATCAATTGGCATTCATATGTCCTGATGGACAGATGGCGTACACTCTCCCGTATAATAGGAGGCCTTATGTATGTGTACCAATTCAATTTCATGAGTGCACAGGACACCCTTCGCTTAGCCGTGCGTACTTACATACAATGTGTTCTGGGTGCTCAAACATTCACTGATCCTGGGCAGCAGCTTGCTAGCCCCTCTAAAGGACATGAACCTTTATAGTGCTACATGCAGCCAAGGTAATACTCACTATGTAACATTTGGGTATGTGCATACATGTGCATACATGTATATCTGAGTACATGTATGTTGGCCTACATGTACGAGCAGGTGCATTTCAGGGTAGGCCTACACGTATCTCTAATTATTTGTCTTGCAGTATTTTATTTTTGAGTACATGTAGGCATATACATGTACACTATACAAGTAGGCCTACATCAATCTCTGCTTGCATTATCATATTGTGCCTTCGAGTGGACAGTGATTACAGAATCTGAGATCAAACAAAGTGTATCTCTGTACATGTAGGCCTACATTTGAGTCCAGTATGTAGGCCTATTCAGAATACATTCAATCCTTCAAGTACTGTAATGGTACCAGTATCTCTGAGTATTATGGTTTGAATGTATGAATGGCTCAATGGCTTCTGACTGCTAAAAAAACAAAGATAATTGACTATAATGTGGGACATCGCCAACATAGGGCTGGATAGCTTAGCCGGTAAGAGCACCTGTACGGTATTCCGGAGGTCGCTGGTTCCAATCCAGCTCCAGTCAATTTTCCTTTGTTCACTTTCAATTCATGGCTAAAAGAAAAGTATAACATTTTGGTACCCTTGCCTTACATTTAAATTTTAACAAGTTCAACAGATAAAAGGGGCATCCTTCTTCAGTCTGGCATCCAGCTCGCTCCAATGCTTCATTAATCAGTCAAAGCACAGGGTACCTTGCTATTGATTATAATAGCGTAGCCAAAAAAAAAAAAAAAACCTCATGCATCAGCAAGAGAAATGCAAATCAACCGTCAGCGCCCATGCATGCATGCATGTGATATGGAACATGGAGCACAAAGCCCCTAGCATCAGATGAACCCATTATCATGATGATGGATGTGTATGTGTAGCCTACAGACAGTGTATTCACTTGCTCACATTCAGAGTGTCACAACATCCCAGTCCCCTCCCCCACCCACAGTCAACTATTATAACTGCCTTATTTTGGTCAGGGACATCTGTGCTTTCCCTTTCACAGACACACACAGTCAGTCACAAAGGGGAGCGAAAGAATGAGAGAAACAAAATCGTGTCACAGATTGATAAGTGAAAACGCAGCTTTTTAATATAATGTGGTGCTGGTACTACCAGTAGAATAAAAAAAAGAAGACATAGACTGACATGGACTATTTATAGCACTGGCTGGGTTTGATCGTCATTGATTATTGCACTGGAACGCTTGATGCCATGACGTGACGTAGGAATAGTAAGTATTATTAACAAAGGAAGGTGCCCAGGCATAAAATGTGCTTTGGTGATTGCATAGCAATTAATATCAGGTGTATAAAACACACAACGACTTGCTCAGCGTGATATAGGGCCTACATTTTTACCATAAGGGAATTAAATTCTGTAACACTGTCCAGTATCAACATTATAAATTTGTTTTAGTATTACAGAGGAATGTCGCAATAACGAAAATTGACGGGATGTACAGATATTGTCCGTTATAGTGGTCGTTCGTTATAGTGAATTAAAGAACCATATTGGGTATGTATTATACAGGAATGAAATTGATCAATGATTAGACTACATGTACATGTATCTGAAAACAACTAACAGAGGGCATAACAAATCTGAAAATCTTTTGAAAAAAAAAGATCTTCTGAAAAAAGACTTTTGTACACAGCCAGTGAAGAAAAAATCTGAAATCAGATACAAATCTGAGAAATCTCATCCCTGATTGTAAACAAAACTTGGGAGCCAAAGATGATGTTGAGTATAGCCAACCAACGGTACAGCGGTGATCGTTATAGTGGCATTCCATTGTAGGCCTATTTAACAGCCGAAAAAAGGTCAAATATTGTGTGTCTTGTTCTGTTCTCAGCAATAGAGAAAAAAAAACAAATCCGTAAAATTTTGCCATGCTTGGGCAAAGTGCCTACCTGCAAAAAAAAAAAAAAATGTGTGTGGGCATTCAATATTTAACCAGAGAATTGGCCATGGAAACAAACAAGCTGTGCACACAGGAACCATAAATATTTCATCTGTTGTGGAATTGGTGCTGTGTGGCATTGAGGCAGGCAGGGCACTGGCAATAAGCCCAGTTTAGTTTGTGGTGATGTAGAGTGTAGGTCTATCCACAACAACCACTCACCAGCCAGCCTGAAGGATGACACTTGACCCCCAACCACTGAGCATTTTGGGAGTAGGAGGGTTATAATTACCTGCACTACACCTTGCACCAGACTCTCTTGCCAATGCCAAGCCTTGGATGGCCAGGGGGATATTTTACACCACCGGGGCTTAGTCAGAGAAGCCAATTCAAAACCAGGCCAAATATTGCATCAATCACTGGGTTGAAATCAGAGTCTCTGGGTTCAAACGAGCTCTGCTGGTGTGAGGTGGAGTGAGATGAAAAAAAGAGGGCAGTCTGGATGCTGGATGCAGTTGATATCAGGCCACAGGGAAGAGAGAGAGAGAGAGAGGGGGGAGAGGCCTGGCCATCACCTCCAGCCTGGCTAGGGAATTCAGGCTATTGGCACTGCTGGGTCATAACGATGATTATGGCGGGCGATGACAAGCCGGAATGACTCTCAGTGGCCAGCCTGCAAACTCCCCCAGCGGATTTTTTTATTGTTGTTGGCAGGAAAAATATGGTCAGAGGTTACAAGTCACTTGGTTGAAAAAAAAAAGGGTTGCTAAAAGGTAAAGGTGTGGACAGACTACACTGAGTGAAACTCTCTGTGCTCTACATTTTCAACTTGAACCATCACTCCAACCTTTGTACAATGGGCGATGGTCAAAGATTAAAACATACAATATTACAATTCAAAAGGTGGTCTTTTGTTCTTGTATTTTTTGTAACAATTCAGCCTATTTCATTCAAACAAGAATGAATTCTTGACTTGATTTTGCCGGACATTTGAGCCCAGTGACCAGATATACATGTAAGGGCAATAATTTGTTTGCATTGTCCAGTGCAAGTCTGCCCAGGTTGAATACACACTGAATTCATCTTTAGATTTTTTTAATTTTCTTTCAAGGACAAACTGGGCCATTCATACTCCTTACTTCAGAAATAAGACCCTGCTTCTTGCCTTTTCCAATCACCAGCTTATTGAATCCAAGGTCGGAACATGATGCAAAGGATCTGATCAATGGCTTGCCCCTACACTACAGTACAAAACTACATGAAAGCATGCCTTGTGAGGACCGATCACAATAGATTGAATATGTCTCCACAGGGAAATTCTTAAGGTGTTGGCCTATTTATAGGTCTCCACAAGGTTTTCAATTTTCTTTTTCACTTGGAATTTCTGAGGTATACTTATCTCGCAATGAGAAGATTTTCAGGGACATTCACCAGAAATGTCAAGTCAACCCAGGAAAGTGATTCTGGTTCAATTGGAAGTGATTTCAATTCTGCTCTTTCGGAAGTGTTCATATTAGTACACAAAAACAAAGCCATGTCTCCACAAGGATACGTATTCCGGTATGTCGTGTCCATGTATGGCACTGGCCAATCACATGGTACACCCTAATCTTATTCATTTACTGTATTTACCCAGTTAATAATCCCAGTTTAATCTGTGCTTTATCAGCAATTGTACATATACGTGTACATAGTTGCATGAAGGTCATCCACTGTACATGTACAGCATGCAAACTACACACTGGTACATGTAAATTTACATACAGAAAAGGCTTGATTTCAACATCTGTACTTTGCGTATTAGTTACGCAACATTTCGTGAAATCGGCTCAGCATTCTGATGGCCAGTTGGGCATTCACGCAACCAGTAGAGAACATAAACCGATGTATACCGATCTCGGAAACAGTAAGAGCCAAGAAGGCAACGACTGCATTGCACACTCCTCATGACCTCATTCAAGAGAGAGAGTAGTCCCTTTAAATATCAGCTCAAACGCTGGCTCTTCTCCCTCGCCAAGTCCAACCACTAAAGATTGATTTAAATAGACCACAGCGCCATGAATTGAAAATGCATGCAAGTCAGGGTATAGGCCTACATATGCAGAATCCATGAGGGGCCTTGGGCTGGACTTGCCCGCAATCAGCTCTTTACTAGGTCAATTCCCCCCTCTCTCTCTCTTATCCTTGTTATCAAGGTAATATTTCATTGCCATTGGGACAGATCTAGGGTGGCTGATTAGCCGGGCAAATGTGGATGCCAAAGGAGATTCATGTACAGATCCATACGACCAGGGCTGCTGTGGTGGGGTGTGGGGGTCAGCATTAAATGATTTGCGAGGTCGGTCAAAAGCTAGTTTCTCTTCCCCCATCGCCTTACTCTGGATTTACAAACTAGTTCAGGAGTTCGCTAATGAGGTTCATGAATCTGACCAGGCTTCCTTATAGTTCAAGGCTATATCGTCCAAATGGCTTGAAATATGTTCGTAGTTGCGTTTAAAGCAAAGCGGGCAAAATGTAAGCTACTGCTTGAATAAATGTGAATAACACTTTAGTAAAAGGTGTATTCTTATGCAAACAATTAATTACCCTTCACCGGTGTAGATAAGCATGTCACTAAATGCTTTTTGCGAGCATATGAAAAAATCATGCACTGGCTCAGGTGGGATTCGAACCATGACCTCCTGCTTACTAGTGCAGATGCTATTCCCGCTTGGCCACCAAGCTAGCTGGGGTCAGCGGAGTGAATCAAATCAAGAGGTATATTCTTTTAGGCCAGGGCAAAATCGGGTTTTTCGGTAACTGGGAACCCAAATGTTCAGATTATCAGGTACCCAGACACCAGCAATTCAACGTAAAACATGAGGAAATAAGAACCTGGAAGTACGAAATGAATCTATTTATAGTTCCACTCCTGCTTTACATATAGGATAAACAGTTCAGACCCAGTTAAGCCTGACAACTACGGTAAGTGCTAAGGCAGCTTGATTCTGACCAGATTACAACTGGCTGAGCTAGAGACACTAACCAAAACCTGAACTCCTCCATCTCACTACACCTGGGTCCCCGCCAAGACCTCTGGACAACTCCTGAAACACAACAGGTGCACCGGCTGTAAGGGGACAGACCCCGGTGCTGCATTTACACAACAGGAAAAAAGTTGTCAGAAGTTGTTTGTGACTCACGGAGCAAAAAGGGACCAGTCCCTCCAGCAAGAACTGAACGGCTGGCTTGTGGTTGGAACGGAGTCAGCACGAGAGGAAGGGAGGTCGAGAGGACAAGGGCTTCCTCTACTCATTTGGACGTTATTTCTTGGAGGGGGAAGAAGAGGGGTGCATCTGTATAATATCATCATCATCCACTAGCTTGTGAGATGCTTTCCATCAATTTGTCCCACGGATGCTTCTTCTCAAAGCCCCTAAATCAGAAAATGAAGAAGACTTCATTCGGTCCCCCTCAGGATTGAGACTTACCAAAGCCGGCCAGAGGATGTTGCTCGGGCGTGAGCTGTATGGATCCACTCGGTGTCCCCACACGATGGTCTTCTCTACCAGGAAGACCTGATGGGCTTCATCCTGGACTCGTACCCACTCGCGCTTCTCCCAGTCTAGACCATCAAACTCCACGTACACCTGTGCAGGAGATGAGAGAGAAAGAGAGACTAAGTTTTAAACATGGCTGATATTAGAAACAGTCCAACCAAGAAATACTTGGGCAAGGCCGCTGAGGGTAACTGAAGTCTAGCCTGTGACCCTCATTCAGCTGTTGATGGATAGGAGAAGGGATACAAAATAATAAATTGACATAGTTCCAGCTTCACCTCTTAAAGCAGGCACCATGCATTCAACTTTGTACCAGTGGAAAGCACAAGCAAAAGGTACAGCTTCTATAAGATTCAAATTATCAGGACCACCATACAGAATGGCCTTGACCGTCGAGGTTCATAAATATAATATCCATCATACCAACAGGTGTGCACCAAGACCAAGTACATGTACCTATAAAAGTCTGTACAAATCCAATGTCTCCAGCAGAAGGTGCAAGTTTCTGTTCACTGTATTCCCTAGACATCTCCGTATGTGGTAACCTGTAATCCCACACTAAGCCAAACCCCTGATCACACTCTTTTTCCCTTTCTCTGAGACTGCTGCTAGTGCCAGGGGTACATACAGGTCACACAAGAAAATATAGCCTACGATGACAATGTACAGTACAAGGCAGGCATACAGCGCTAGTATGACTGAGTCAGGCTGGGTGGGTTCATGGCTTGCAAAACAGCCCAAAGGGCTTGGGTCCCAGTACATTACAAGTATTATATACTCCTACATCAGCCAGTGCGAAGTTCAAGGATTGTGTTTTTCTTCTAGTGCAGGCTGGTTTGGGGGGGGGGGGGGGGGGGTGTTGCATGAGACTGCACACAATGGTGGTCTTTGTGTTGGCGGGGTCACACAGATGTGTCAAACGCTGCCTATTGGTTAGGTGATTGGCTGAGCAAATGGTGGCTGGGATCTGCTTTCATGTTATGACTTAGGGGATCACCTCCAAATATTCTCATTTATAAATAAACTGTTCTTTTCTTCCTTTCTTTCCACCTCAAACAAGTTATTTTCTCTTCAAATCATGAACAAATGTCCAGTGCCGGGACAAGCATTCAGACAATATTGTACAAATCATTACCAGCAATATGATTTTCAATTGCATGAAAACACGACATTGTAAAAATCGTAAACAGCATTGTGATTTAACACACCTGTCTGAAAACAGACTTGTCTCAAAGATCTCTCAAAATCTGTACTGTAGTCCATTTGCCGGTCTACAATTTTGGATTTTGGAAATATGCTGCCAGTACTAGTAAAATAAAAACCAAGAATACATGTACGGGTATCTCCTTACATAGGCCTACTACGTTTATCAGTGAATTTACTGTACACAGGAAGAAGCTGCCTAGTGATCAAGCCGTGTTGAAAGAGTTATCGCCACGAATAGCAGAGCAGGGGAATGTGTGGAGAATGCAGTTAAGAGATTGCTTCAGATTGTGAATACCATACGCCAGGGCCTTCCACGGCCAACGATCTAAGAACCATGCTGTGTGCCTCTACCCCTCTCTCTCAAAAGATGAAAAAAGCGAGGATTCCAATCGCCGCCGCCTCTTTTCACATGGCGCATAACAAGGAGCGGTAGTACAAAAACCCACAAGGCCTGCTCGCTAAGCGCCGCTTAAAAGTTAACCCAATCCCGTTCCTTTATCAACTCCCCACAGAGCATCTCTCAACTCTCCCTCCCCTTCTTATGGTATTTTTTTTTTCCTCCCCAGTCTTCTGTAAAGCACGGCAGGGCCATTGAATCTGGATCAATTATGCCCAGCGCATTTAGTGTCTGAATAGGGGGTGCCATTTACGGCCCAATGCACGGCTGGACTGCGTTGCATGCAGCAGCAGCAAAGCGGGTTGGGTTGAATTGAATTGAATCGGCTAGACTCCCATGTTTGTCTATCTGCGGCTAATCCTGAACAACAACCCAAGAGTAGAGGGGGGAGGTGGGGGTGAGTGAGTGAGGGGAAATGAAACTGGTAGGCAACATGCCTTCTAGTGCAAAAACACCCACTTCAATACGGAGCCTGTTTTGATTAGCAATGGTAGAGACTAGAGAGGCAAGAAGACCATGTGAGGGACTGGGTGAGAGGAATACAGCAATTAAGTTACCCCTAAAGATCATTCGTCCTGGCACAAACATTTAAATGTTTGGTTTGGTTTTCTCCACACAAAATCACAACAATCACAAAGAAAAACAGAAATAATGCCCTAAATAAATATAATTTATGACAGACAAGCAAATAAATAGGCCCTCTATTGACTGATTTTTTTTTTTTTTTTTTTTTTTTTTTTTAGAAATTAGGGTCAAGGCCTATTTGTGCCATTGGAACCACTTTTATGAAATCAATTTCTTCTTTGGGTTTTTCCATTCATTCATAAAATTGAAAAATTAGCAAAACCTTAATAAAAATTTAAAACACTGATGTGAATGTAAAATAAATAAACTGAAAAATTATTGACGAGACATGGTGCAGTAAAAAAACAACAACTAACTTCATTCTTTAATACTAGAATGCTTTGTGAATCTGCGCATGTCCCTTTGTAATTATGAAAAGGGCATCCGTGTTATCATTATGAAATAAGCATTGATTCACGTACAAAATAAAACCTTTGGTTTCAAGTATTTGTAAAGGTCTACTAATTAGCCTAATATAAAAATGTACACCCTCGATCTGGGGGCATAGGGGGCGTATGTGGCCGACTTCCTCATAAGCACTCCGTGGTGAAATTAAGACATGTACAGAACAGCCTAAACATGTGGTTAGACGGTCTACTCAGTGTGAAATAATGTACAACTGCATGTATTTATGTTGATCAAGTCCACTTCCCAAGACCCTATTTCATCAATTAGGTCACTAGTACATAACCGCACTGAAAATGCATTGATGCTCTGCTTCGCCTGGCCTGGCCTAAGCAGCGCAGGCATGCAGGCATGGCATTCCACTAATTACTTCCCCAGACCTGAAAGGTCCTCCTGATATTTGATTGAAAATCAGACCCTCCCTCCTCCAGTCTCTGTTTAGCAAGTCATCCCTGTGTCCCCTCCCCTTGAATCTTCAAGGTTTCATGTTGTAGAAGGCCATTGATGCAGGAGATATAATTCTTTATCACAGGGCTGGCTGGATGACTGACTCGGCTGGCTGGCTCGGCATTTGAGTGGAATGAACAAGATTATACGGGCTACAAGGTTATTTTACCCAGCACAATACGCAGTCTGGAATGACTCAATAGAGTGTTCATGTTCATGTGCAAGCTCCTCGAACGTCAGCCTGATGCTTGATCAAGAATGCCACTGATCCGACCGATGTACGGTTCACTAAAAATCCTCCGACCTAAGTTCTCTCAGTCAGTCATAGATTCTTAAAATGAGGTCACTTTTACCACAAGGAATGATATCAAACTAGCGTACTATTCAGATGCTTGCATCATTGACCTTGTAGCCCTACACCTGTAATTTAAAGTTGGATTCAAAATTGAAAAAAAAACACAAAGCAGGCAAACACGCTGAATAACCATGGCTCCACAGAGGCTAGTACTGGTACAAATTTAGTCCATAAACAAACAGTACTTTTTAATCATTCTCCAGTGGTTAGGCCCCCAAATGCCCTCCGGTGGCGATGGCTGGTAATGTTTACCAGTAAAATACCATCAGTCGTACCTTCTACTACCACGACCCAGCAAATTATTAATAATGTCAACCACCTCCCCAAATCAATGAAAATTCCTAGAATTTTAATGGTGGGTCGGTGGCAACCCGCAATTTTTGTGAGCTTGTTTAATCCGGAGTCCAGCATGATCTCACCTCTTACCGCTCGGAACCGGAACCGCAAAGCCTGAACAATTGCAAAGCCTGGAGTTCATGAACTTACAAACTCCACCCAATCCAAACAGATCAAGGAAACAAGCAAAACACACACACAGTACACACAAAAACATCATTCATTACTTCTCCATAACACTGTGCATCATAGCATGAAGTTTATAAGTACTATGAAAGAACTGGTCATGTTGTTTTGTTGGTGAGTTTTTTTTTAAAGCAAGCAATCCTTCCTAATATCATCTGGTTTATAAAAAAAGGGGCCAGTAGAAATTTATCAAGATCAGTGTACACATTTTTGAGATAAATGAGATACATGTACTAACAAATACTGTTATAGTTTAAGTTTTTATTGAATGAAGTTATGCACAATACAATCAGGTTTAATTTAGTTGCAATTGAAATCCGCTCACGTAGGCCTACATGTAACTTACATGTAGTTATTTAATACAGTATAGTAATGCCCGGAAGGGCTGTGATCGTACTTGCATAAAAAACTTGAAAACATTTCACGTTTCCTATACTTTTGTACAGACAAAGTGAGACCAAAAAACCTGAAATCTGTTTTTTTTTTCCTGAGAAAAATCACACCCCTGCAATGGTGAATTCACTCACAGGGAGTCTAAATCGCGACGGAAGATTTGCATGAAATCCAGTTAAAATTCATTCATTTTTACGAGTCCAGACATTTAAATTCTATTTCCAAAGGGCTTGCACAACCCTGGTACATGTATAATGGACAATGCTTTTATTTTTCCTCAACTCTTTTTTTCTTTCTTCTTTAACAGGTTATACATCCGGACTTCCTGTGTGCCGAGGAATAAGACATTAACCTTTTGACCCTGGTTGCTCCAGGAACAAACTTGCACAATGGCAGCCCAGCGGAAGCCCTTTGACTGCGTACAAGACCAGTCTTGATCAGTAACATGTGTTTTTCAGACAATAAAATTCTTAATTCGCTTCGGGCACATTATGTACGCTACTGACCGAAGTGGTTCAGTGGCAAAAAGCGCCACAGACATAGAAAATCAAAAGAAGTCGAGGTGGAGTCGAGGTACAGTAGGTCATTGGTAATCTAATGACCGCTGACTGAAAATACAATACAGTACTTCGAGTGCAAACAAAAACCCAGTAGCTATGGGGGTAGGCCCTACAGGATGAAGGATTCTGGGCATTTGAAAGAAACGGAGAAATCCACTAAACAGCTCCAATAAGCAAAAGTCGGCCAGGTTGCTTTTTTAATCTTCAAACATAGAATTCATCTTAAACTTCCAATTAAAATAATAAATCAATGTAAAAAACAACAGAACTTCCGTCTAATAGCTGATGAGAGTGTGCTGATTTTGTCTTTGTTTGTTTTGTTGTCATTGTTGTGTTAAAGTAAGGTTGGTTTGCGATGACACCATGCAATCTCTTTTTTGAGAATGTGTGGTTCTGAGAAAAACCGGTGGTATTAACTAGACGTTCCGAACAGTGTGTTCTGTTCGTCCTCAGGAGAGTGACTGGACTGGAGTTGTTGTGTTGTTGTTGTTGTTGTGTTTCGTTGTTGCGTTATGAGAGGCTTTAGAGATGACATGCTGCCGTAAGATCTTAACATGAAAGACACGACTCTGCCAGTCTGCCAAGAGTGCAAAATCTATTACCTAAGCAAGGAACGGCCGGCCGGCCATATGCTATTGCAATCATCACACATGGAAAACATTCTCCGAATGTTAAGATTCCTCCCCTGACAAAATGCCAAGCATTAATGACAGAGAGGGAGGGAGGGAGGGCCCTTTTGTTGGCCATCTGCCAAGAGTAGTGAATCACTGGCTAGTAGTAACTAACTAAACAAGGCAGACAGAGCCATCATACAAGCTCATGAATGTGACACAGGGATCTCATGTGCAAATTGCTGCGGAAGAAAAAAAGCCCGGCTGATCAAATATAATGCCAAATGTAATTGTAAACGGCAAGTCAATCATCGGCTTCCATCATTTCCACAACATATCCTCCAGTACATAAAATTACAAGGTCACAGACACTACCAGCAACAATATACCAGCTCTAGGTATTAGATAGACCTCTTCCCCAGACAGGGTATGGCAGACCTTGGGCGAGAGAATATCCACTAACTGCCATTTTCCTTTCTTTTTCTGGGAATTCAAATTGCATGTACCCTTGAAGTCATTCAGAATAATGGTTCTGGGGTTGATGTCTGATCACTTATTAGGTTTAACTGGCACAAAAGTAATTAACAGTTAATATTTTATAGGCACAGACAATTGATCTGTTGATGACATGATCACTGTGGGCTATTATTACATGTAGGCCTATATGTAGCAATAAGATCAATTTGTGTGTATATTCATGATATCCTCTTTTGTATCCAAGAAGATAAAACGTTCAGTACAGTTCGAAATCCAAAGTTGTAGGCCTTTGTGCATAATTTACAAACAAACAAAATATTCTACAAAAAGAAACAATGCATTTTAAGTTAAAGGTATAATATATGATTGATAAAGGTCACAGAACAGTATTCACACTTTGTCTGATTCAACATGTATAAAACAACTCACCTGTGAAAATTTGAGCTAAAATTATTGGACATCTGAGTCCAACTCAATTTTTCTTATAAAATATAAAGAATGGTTTTGATCTCACCCCAAGATCAAAACTGTTTTCAGTCTTTGTTTTACTAATTTCTGGATAAATACACCATTTTGGGTGGAAATATTTCAACGGTATGTTTCTACCACCACCATCCTCATACATGTGTACCCTAAAAGTTATACATAAATCTGTGAACATTTCTATTTGGGGATGTTACCAATCCTGTATTGAACCTTTTAAAAAATTGAACTCTTATAACTTCAGGCCTAAACCTTGTACTTTAACCTGTTTTTCAGACAGAAACACCCACTCAATCATGGTGAAAATAAACCAGTTGAACAACGAAGTTCCAACTCCATACAACAAACATCAAGATTGGCAAGAAGTGACTGTGTACAGCAATTAATCAATAGGCCTATGTGGAAACTCTCTATGATTGGGTCATACACAATGTGACCTCTCCTGATGAAAGCAACTAAAGAAACAGGGCAGCTGATGATTAGAATGTAAGCCATTGTAGCCGGAATCTATGGTCCAGACCTTCCTCTATGGTATTACTGAGCATTTGACAGTCATCATGACAGTATGTTGCCTACATGGCAAATAAAGACCTTGAAATAACAGGACAAGAATCAACAACAATTCAAGGATATCAAGAAAGACAGGCAAGTCGGCTAATTAACCCTCACTTGGCAAACGATACACAAAATACACAAATGAACTTTTAACAGGATTCACCAAGTAGCTACTCGATCTGAAAGACACGGTTTTGAGAGGCACAAGGAACGGTGGTGTTGTTACAAGGAGATTTAGGCTTACGGTTTGATGCAGTCAATAGCAGCTGGTTACTGGCAGTAGACAAACATGGCCGTCTTTGTTAGCGTAGCGCGGTGTGAAATCCCCACTGTGTATTCAACGAGAGTATGTAGACAAGCTCGCCCCGTCTTTGCTATCCAACGGTACACAAACACACAGGGCTATTACTATAGCACTACAGACATGTACAGCGTGCAATGTGGGAAGGACAACCCAGAGTTGTGCACATGATAATGCTATACACACCGCGCATAGCACGCTTGTATACCATACATGCACAAACACATGTAGAGGGGGGAGTCTCTAATACACAGTACAGTACACATGTGCTAGCATACACCCTATCTCCCCTCGCCCAGTGTTGTAGGATAACTACCTCATATTGGGACAGCCAGGGCCATTCAGAGTTGAATGCCCTAGGGCATACTGTACATTGCCACAGCTTATGCTATTCCTTCATATTGGCTGTAATTTATCATGCCTAGGATTTTACACACAGTCTGTCACCACATTACACATGCTCTACAGTTGATCTGGGATTAGGATCCAGCTTTTTTGTCCTGCTGCAACCATCTTTCCTTGTAAAACATGAATATATAATGATGTAATTATTTTGCAAAGCAATGACCTGCCAAAAATGGCAATTTACTTCAAACATGCTCCCTGAAATTGCTATAAAAAATAACATTAAGCCAGAGTAAAAACTTGAAAAATAATCGGTTCAGCTGAGCTTTGTACTTCTTTATAACTTGCACTTTTTTTTCGTTTTTGTATGGAATCTTAATATAACATCTAAATTGTTTCTTCCTTTATTTTTAGAGGGAAATTATTTATTTGCATAATAAGAGGTGGTCATTAAGTTTGAAGTGTTGAGTTTCCCGGTAATAACAAGAAATGACCAGTAAAATACAATTGGACCAGCGAAGAATTTACATACAAAAGTATACTAGCCTGTTAAGGGTCAGTGCACAATTTATACATACAGTACCCACATAAATGCATTGTATCTTTGTGATTATGCGGGTAAATTCATTGTGCGCTGCTAGTGATCTGTACAAAACACATCTGGCAGTTCCTCCATTAAATCATCATATTTCCAATTATGCAAGAGTCATACACAATGCTATTAATTTGTGGTTTTTTTTTTGGTCTTGTTACGTAATTCAATACTGGTGTTACATGTACAGTATGCATTACACTATCTAGGCCTACATGTAGGCCAACATGTATTTGTTTTGGTTAATACAGCATATGGCCCAATGTTTGGGCTAAGTTAATAGCAATTATATTTGTCTTGCGCAAACAAGTACAATAATGTATATGTACATGTAAAACAAACTGTAGCGTGTAGTGTACACCAAGACTCAAATTCAAATTTCAAGAAATATTTCTACTTGACAAGGAAAGCCATGCTAACTCAAAACAAAACTACATTGTAGCTCAACAAAAAAGGGCAGTAAATCAAAATTGAAATTGATGCAAATTTGGTGAACTATTGAACTGAAACATTCCTATGTCCATGTTTCATCGTTAAAGGTACAGTACAGGATTGGTAACATACCCAAACAGAAATCATCACAGATTTATGTATAACTTTAAGGATATGAAGATGGTGCAGGTTGAAACATACCATTATAATATTTCCACCTGAAATGGTGAATTTATCCAGAAAGTGGTAAAACAAAGACTGAAAACAGTTTTGATCTCGGGGTAAGATCCAAAACATTCTTTATGTTTTACATGTGTATAAGAAAAATTGAGTCGGGTTTTCTTGTGACTCAGACATGTCCAATTGAGCTCCAATTTTCACAGGTGTGTTATTTTATGTACATGTTGGATCAGACAAAGTGCAAGTGCTCTTCTGTGACCATTATCAATGATGTATTATACCTTTAAATCCTGTTCAATTACAGTCACATGTCAGATTAGCATTTATTATATATGTTTACCTGTCCTGTTTTTGGAAGTCTCTATTTTCAAGGCCAAACCCCAAGCAGGTCACGTGAATTTTGTTTGAATGTAACATGTTGAACTTATTTTTTATAAGTGAACAAAGAAAAATAGACTGGAGCGGGATTCGAATCGGCGACCTCCTGAATACCGTACAGGCGCTCTACCATCGGAGCTAGAGCAAATGGTAATTCAAGTATCCTGAAAAGGTTTTCATTCCCTTTTTTTTCTATTTCCCAGTCAAGATTTACAAACCCCAAATTGGTTTTTAAGTCTTAAATTGGTCAAATTCTGTACACAACAAAAAGTTTTGCAAGCAAGCCAAACTGGTTTTGATTGTAGGGGAAAAAAAGATTATAGAAGATTAGATGGGTCTAATCAGCTAAGAATTCCTCTACAAATCTCTACTCAATGAGGTAAGGACAAACAAGCTGGATTATAAATTTTGAACTCTGACACCTCAACTCAAGCGAAAAAAAAACGACTGCAAAGTGGCTTCCACAGACTGCATTTCTTGGGAAAAAAAAATAAATCATCAAAAAAGAATCCTTATGAGTTGATTGTATTCATAAGATGAAACCACAAGACAGGTATCAGTGGTTGAGCAGTGGGGGCTTAATCGCATCCAGGGGAAAGTAATGATTGCACTAGGGTATTATAAAGAGGTATAGACCTTGAGAGGAGAATGGAGCATCCCTCTTTCCTGGACTCTTGTGGAGAATAAGCCCCAACACAATGGGACCCTGCCATCAGATCAGTCTGGGCAAGCCTAGATTATCATGACAATGGGTGTTTATCCCTTGGAAAAACAGGCCTGGAAAGCTGTTGAGGGTCAGGGAGCAATTGTGTTGCTGAGTAGGGGGATACACATGTGAGTGGGTTGCGATTAGAGCACCCAAGTGTTGGTTGGTGGGGTAGGGATCAATATAATCCCCTGTTGGAAATTTCGTCAATGACTTGCATTCTTGGGTACATTACGCACCGCTGAGCTAGACAAATAGCAATCAATGACATAATGACAATAAAGTGTAATAACTAAATGCAACTGATCTATAACTGGTGAATGCAACATTTGTTGTTTCTTCTGGTTCTACAATCACTCGAAGGCCATCCACTGCTAGGAGTAGGACATGAAGACCTAGTGGGTTGGGGTAGGCCAACCAGACTGTATCTTCCATAACCTTCTTGCCCATAGACGCAGGATTATCAATTCAAAGAAACTCCTCGCACATGCATATAACATGTGGAATATGTAGGCCTACATGTACCATACACGGTACATGCCTTTGGCTCGCCAGTTTGTGTACTTGCCGGAACTATTTTTGACCTCTTGCATTATGCAAGATGTCACTGACCCTTATTTATTAAGAGGGCAACTGGCAAAGTCACACCAGTGGGTTGTTGAGCGGCAACACTGTATAGTAGTCAGTACTGGAATCTTGGACCCTGGCCTCATGCAATTAATAAATTGCAGCTAACCAGCCACAGCCTGGGGCAAAATATCCTCACTGACAACCAGGAATGTACATAAATATGTAACCTAGACCCCAAATTTTGCTTTTAGTAACCATTTTAATCAGAGATGAATTTCTGCATATTTCAGTGATTGATATACATTTGATGAAATTAGCGGAATACCACATCTATTTTTTTTTCTTCTGCTGATCGTTTTTGCTCCAACAGTCGTCGGCAGATTCAAAGCAACTTAACAACCTCCAGCTAGATCTTTCAAAAAATTCCAAACTTAAGAAGAAATACCAAACAACACAGGTAATAATTTGAGTGTAAAGAAATTTTAATTCCATTTTAAATTGACAGCCCTAATTTTCCAAAATCCTCCCAAATCAGGGCAGCTACTGAAAGCCTCACAAAGTTATTAGCTGCTAAACTCAGCGAAGTGCACATTATTTTTATCTGACAGTGACTTTCTCTAAATCAGCCATTCGTGTATGCTTTTTATCCGAGGCAAAAATAGAATTGGGACACTTGATTCTGAAAGACCATATAATTGAAGGCCGAGTTTCAAATCCTGCGAGGACTTTGACGTTGTGCGAGCATGACCATTCAAGGGAAAACCATCAAGGATCAATACCTACCGAGTGGCCTCCATTATCAGACAGTTTTTCTTATCAAAACAACATTGCATGAGTCCCACTCCAAATAGTGACTGGTATTAGATGTTACTGAAAGCTTACGTTTCAAAATTGGAAATCAGTTTGGCAGCTCCGCCACAAAAAAAAAAAAAATTGTCAAATTACAGCCAGTCTAACCTTTGGAAAATGAGGGAAACAGCTGCCGTCACCAAATGAAAACCTTCAAGAGGACTGGCAAGGGGGGTGGGGGGGGGGGGAAAGTATAGAGTCCCTGGATGTTGTCAGCAGTTCCTGTTGGCTGTTCCCATCCCAGGGGGGAAATGACTGTCATTCATAAACCAGAGGAAATGGGAAGATGATGGTATGGGTGCTGGAGTGTAGAGGGGTCAAAGTACTGTTGGCCACAGTTAGGATTGAAAGAAGAAAGGGGTGGACCCAATAATATACAAGTACCTACATACATGTAGGGACTGATGCACTACGGTTTGTATATACAGCCACTCTGTCTAACAAAATGGAGAGGGGGGAGGGTTCCTGTCCCATTGAGATCTCAATGTAGATCTTCACTCTAACAGCCTAAGGGCAAGTTCGACACTAAGGACATGTTGGCTGCTCAATTCTTTTCTTTTATAATGACAAAAATCTAGACATGTAGGTCAAACTTCAGACTGCACTGCAATTCTGCTGGCAGAGTTACAATGAGGGAAAACTCAAATCTCAAATGGATTCTTAATACCATTACCAATGTACATACATCAATCATGTTATACGACAACATCTTTACATTCAGAACAGACATTCTCCTTTCAGGGATTTCAAAGAGAAACCGAGGGCAATGAAATTTGAAACCTCCGTGAGATTTGTTTTCATAACTCGCCAGACTGAAGTAAAAGCACTTGACTTGTACAAAACACATACATTTACATACAGACAGCAAATGGTTTGCACAAAAAAAGTTGCCACATATGGAAAATATGATTCCTTTTGTACATGTATGTACATGAACCTCTTATGATGATGCAATTTCTTCCATGTTCAGTGTGAAGTGGGTAGTACAAGTAGTGTGACAGTGTCGGTCCCTACTTCAGTTGATCAATCATAGCACATAACATGCGAACAACCTGTTCAATATCCCTGGCACGCTGCAAAGGAGAAAATCCGTTCATGTCTCATTCTAATTCTCGCCCCAGCGTGGGCCGAGATTGAACGTGTATCAAATCCACAGCAGCATTTAACTTTGTTAGTGGAGCGGGTCAAAGTACTTTCCTGTACTCCTGCCTTGCACTTCGGTGCAGCAGTTTGGGGCACAACAATTTAGTATCAGCATTCAGCGCCCCGAGCATAGTTTATGCTCTTTGTACTTTTTTTTTTTTTTTTGTGCCTTCATATTATTATTTTCATTTATCTGTCAGGGTTGAGATTAAAGTGCTGCTGTAGCCCTACCTTTATACACATCCTGTCGAGTTTAATATGCATACATTAAATCTTCAGTACTCTATTGCTATGGTCACGGTCCACTTACGTGGCGCTCATCAAACATGAATAGACTTCAATTAATCAAAAGAAAAAAACCTACTCAAGCAATATATAGGCCTATATATATATATATATATACATGTTCATTTGCTCAAATGAGCGAGCGAGGGAACTAGCAGTGATTGGTCCTTTGTAAACATGCCGCTGCTGGTACATGTACATAATACAAGAAGAAAGTAAACAAACCACAAATTGGCTACTGGTCACCCCGAATAGCGCCCTCGTGGGATCATGCACAACCTAAATTGTGTATCTATAGAACAATGGATTTTTTTTTCTCAGAAATCCAAAGTTTTGCCACTTATTCAGCGAGAAAATATCACATTATGAACAACGCCAACAACAAATAAAAATAACTTCCTTTGGTATTTTTTATGGGAGGGAAAAAACAGGAGGCGGGCTAATGATTTCACATCCATTCTATTGATGCGATTTACTGCATCTTTGTAATGTAATAAATAAACCATAACAATACTGCATTTCTGTTCAAGCTCAAGTGGACATGGTATGTGCTTTATTTAACAAACACGTTGCCATCATACATGTAATAGACCTTCTTCTTCTTGACTAAACATGCGTTTCGTTTCGCTTGCTACATCCCTTGCAAAAAAAAAAGTCAATAAAAAGGGAAAAATCAATTCCGGCTATAAATGCAGACTGTCACACACCCTTGCCGATACATAGAATCTGTCCAACAATAAATAATACAGGGCAAGGCAATATATATAAAGGCCCTAGTGGTACGTACAGTCATGAATGACTAAACTGTTTTTGTCCAGCACATACATGTAAGTCATGAAACTCATTTCAATCCGATACTGCCAACCGCTGACAATTTTGGCAATGATGTTGAGGGTAGGCCAAAGTGCAAAGCACTGAAGGGGGGGGGGGGGGGGGGAGCAAAAGCGAGCGAGGGGAGAAGGATTGCTTCCCCCGGACGGACGGACAGAGCCACATGTCAGCGCGCACCGTAAGAATCGCTGCGCTAGCGGGGGAGGGGAGGGGGGGTGTAGGGGATGGGAGAGACAAAAATCGATGTTAAATCAAGTTCCGCATGCTGTCAAGCAGGCTCTCTGCAACCTCAGCATTGCAGAATGACATTCCCTCAGCAGACAACGTGTCTACTTGCACACAAAAGCAGTATAAATTCACAAACTAGATTCATTTGCGTGGTGGCACCAATGAATATTTTTTCTCGGCTGTTAAGTCGGCTAGAGGTAGGTTTGAAGGAAACAAAAGTGCAGAATGTCAAAAAAAGGGCGGTTTACTTTAGGAGGGAAGAAATTCACTACAAATTTTAACGCAAGATATATCTGACTGCGTTTCTCAGGGAATAGCTAGCTGACATTTTGTGGGTGGCTTGGGGGATTGGAACAGGTGGGAAGGATATTAATTAGGCTCAGAATCGGGAAAGTACTTTTGAGTCGCTAAGATGATCAATGATGATCTAAACCTCACTTCCACTAATCATATAACAACCTGCTATTAGTAGCATTGCAAGCAACTTAACATGCTTACTAACAATAGGCCTTTTCACACTATCTCCTTTTCGATCCCTGTTAAAACCACTAACACGGATCCGCCACGGTTTTTAAACCGGATCGAGGAGACGCAACGTTCACACTATGCTTAAGAGAACCGGCTCATATGACGCAGATCACGGCGCAGTGCAGTTTGGAACTGGGTTGAGATTTTTCCCATTTTTGTGCCATGAGTCGTAATATGACCAAATGCCAATAGTCAAATAGAGCCATACGTGTAGGCCTACAAGTACAATAGCAGAGACCATGTGGATTGGTTTGCAGACACACCATGTAAGAATCATTTGTACTTTCGCACTTCTCATTTCGTTGCACTTCTTGTAAGGTCTCAACATTTCAACAAGCCTGCTCTAGTCATATCATCAGGAGACAGACCGTCTTGTTTATTAAAAAGTGGAGACAATCATTGTGAATTCTAACTCTAACATTTCAGACTCAGACATTTTGCCCCTAGAGAAGATTGAACTGTTCTGCTATTCTAAAGCAACAGACAAGTCTCAACGTGTTTTAACTGCATACAAAAACACGACTCAGCTGCTCAAGTGATGTTAAATTCTTACCAGTTGCACTTCCAATATGCTTCCCTAAGCAAGGAAGTGTATTATCCTAAGCCCACGCATGGAAACCGGCCTTGCTTTTTGATGATCAGGGCAAAACTAAAAATCTTGAGGCGTGAATATCCCTGGAAGCCAGTCATATGAAAAAAACAAATGCAATCGTCCAGAATCTTTTATTTGGTGTCTCTAAAGGCTTTCCCCCAAAAAAACAAAAAACGTGAAGTATTCCTTCAACACTTGATGCATGTACACAACAAATATAAAGTGGCTGTGATTTTACCTTTAAAGGTACTGTACAGTACAGGATTGGTAACATACCCAAACAGAAATGTTCACAGATTTACGTACATAACTTTCAGGGTATGAAGATGGTGCTGGTAGAAACATACCATTAAAATATTTCCGCCTGAAATGCTGTATTATCCAGAAATTAGTCAAACAAAGACCGAAAACAGTTTTGATATCGGGGTAAGATCAAAATCATTCTTTATGTTTTATAAGAAAAATAGAGTCAGGTTTTGGCAATTTTCTCTTGACTCAGATGTATGTTTAAGTTCAAATTTTCACAGGTTTATTATTTCATGTACATGTACATGTACATGTTTGATCAGACAAAGTGTGAGTGCTGTTCTGTGACCTTTACCAATCATGTATTATACCTCTAAACAAGAAAAGTTCAGTTAAATGCTTTCATTACAAAGGGTCAATTCAGAACACTAAAACAAATCCTTGAACAAGATAAATTTAAGAGGTTCTGCAGCAATCCTTGCCTGTTCATTTTCAGGCTCTCAAGTATGACTGTGAAAAGATGAAATTGAGCAACCATTTGAGCAATGGGCCCTAATAATCTTACTATTCAGGATACAAGAAATTCTAACCTACAAGTTTCTAAACCTGAGTGGATAAGATCTGACAAGAAGCTTTCTCATTTTGACGCTAATCCTGCAGCATCAGGGGAAGTTGTTTACTGCAAGAGTAAAACTAAGTCTACCTCCAAGGGACAGATGACCTCTAGGTGTATGCATGAGGAATGTATGACCTTGTGGAGCAGGCATCTGGGCAGGTGCGACTGCTCTGAACAGACCTAGGGGTTGATTGAAGGTGCCACAAGGTGCTTGGTAGGAAGACACCTGACAAACTGATTGCATTTGGCCCTGTGAACCCATGGCTTGTGGAGGCTACTACCCAACCACTACAGGTACAAGCTTAGCCTCTCATGCCACTGATAGGGTTAATAATGAATTACATGGACAGCATCAATTGGGGACTGTATTATTCCATCCTGTTCATGATAATCTGATCTAAATGCAATATTTTTTGGTATTACATTTTGATGAAAACCTAGACAACCATATAAACATCTGGTTTATGCACAATGATTGAATAAAGTGCACATGACATAGGACACCATGATTGCCATGAAACAATGATAATTTATTTCACATTAAACAATTTTTTGGGGGGTATACTAAACATAGAGCTCTTTTCTTGCGGAATTCTAATGAATCAGTTGAATTTGTTAGGTCAGCTTCGCAAATTTGGCCAAAGGAAAACAAAAGCGCAGGGATGGTTGCATCTTTAAGTGCACTACTACTTTACACTGTCCCTTTCAGATGTTAGCAATTTACAGCTCACTCACAGTGGCAGGTTTGCTAAATGTGATGGATTACCCAAGCAGTGAACTGCGGATAGACTGTGTGGAGCATAAACAGGCTCAGGCTAGGTTGCCTAAGTCGCTAGTTCCTATCTACATGTAGCTGCAAGGATGACTGATGTACATAATGTATCTTCCTACTGTACATGAGATATTTTGGGCTAGGGCTTAAAATAGCATGCTGGTGGATAGGATGGAGGGGATGATTTATAACTTGTGCTTTATTGAAAAGCCGTCATGATTTACGTGATTTTTGTGTGTAAAATATACTGAAATTTCAAGATGACTCAAATTTTCTCAAGCCTTTCTGATTTTGTTTTTGCAGTCCACTAAATACAAGAAACCTGAACAAAAGCACTTGACCCTTTTCATTCAAGCATCAGAAAACTACACATTCAGCAACTTCATCTGTTCATCATAGTAATTTCATTCAGGTATAAATCCTGTATGTACATGTAAAAGGCAAAACCTTAGCGATTTCAAAGTGATTGGCATTGTGCAGTCACCATTAAAACTCTTGTAATCCAACATCAGATAATTTGGCTTCTTACAAGCGACCTACATATTTTACCTGGTTGGGTTAGAATTCAACTGGTACCCTTATCCTTATCATAACAGCGGATCAGTTTATATATTACATGCATAATACATTCAGGGTACATTTCAATGTTATTTGCATATGTACTTATTCATGCATACAGGTTGTAACCTTAGATCTTCAGACAATCTCAGATATCCCTAAATGACCCTTCAAGCACAGGTGTGTTGCAGTACAGTACATGCAATGTATGACACACCTTCATAAAGGGCCCTTTGTTCTCCTATCAGGGTAATAATAAGGCAGGATGTTGCAAATTTCTGAGCGGGAGTTTGTTCAGGTTGAACCGTGGGCTGGTTGTACTGGGTTGAACTAAGGTCAAGACAACATTAAGTACTGATGAAGCATGCCAGTTACATGGTTACGTATTGTACATATGCCTAAGAGTGAACAAATACATGTAGGCCTACACGTACAGTATGTATGTAGGCCTACAGCCTAAATAGCCAAACACTTAATGTACATGTAAGCATCAAAGTTAATGTAGGGCCTATAAGATTTCGAAAGAAAAAAACGATACAATTTTCATTTCGGGAAACCAAGAATTGTAATCATTCTCGGCTACTGAAGCATTCATTCCCTGTGAATACAGACATTTCAACACATACCTTGATCTGGAATTCATCTACGCCCAACGCTAACTTTACAGAAAAACCAACCCACGATCTGATCGGGCAGTCAGTATTCAGACAGTCCCACACCAAACTTAAAGCTCCGGCTGGTAATTCCTAAAATTTATCCAACATCCTGCTAATCTGACAACATGTAATGAGACAAATCATCAGCACATTTCAAGCTTAGACACCGACACTCACTACCCGGGCCAACTCCTTCACTTCAGTTATCAGGAACTACAGGAAGGTTGTGTGTTATTATTACTTCAGTGTACATCAACACTGGATGATAAGCCCAATGGTTTGGCTGGATGGATGGAAAGAGAGGGGGCTGGGGTTGAGTGTGTTTTTTTCTCTCTCTAAAGTCTGATCATGTTTCCAGTTAGGAGTTGGTTTGACCTTGACCTTAAGGTGAGGAATGACAAGTCTGTGAGTAAACACCTCTACTATGCAAAGGCTGCTCTTCAAGCAGCATTAAAGGGCAAACCCAGGGCTGCCTGTATTTTTTACAAATACATAAATGAAATATTTTCTGTCTTTTTTTCAAATAAATCAACAAAAAACCAAAAGGAAAACTGACTGGATTAATTTTGAAGCCATTGTAAGGGTGTTCAAACAAAGAAAAATTGACTGGATTTTTAAAATTGGTTGTTGATAATGTAAAAACATGCTTAATATCCATGTGTATTAATTCACTTCAAGAGACCATGCCATTGTTTTAAAGAAATATGAACCGTTACTGCTAATTAAACTCATCAATATGTTATTTCTGGGGTTGATTTCACAAAGCCCTACGATCGAATTTAACTCGAGTTGCGAAGGATAACCCATCATATCCTACATAGGGCTGCAATGCATCATAAGTCCAACGATTGATAGTAAGTTACGACGAGTTTGGTGAAATCGACCCATTGTCGAGTTGTTAGTTTATTTCACTATATTTTGTAGCTTGACTTAAACATCTTGATGACACTCAGTAATTTAGTCAAGTCTTAAAATCATGGCTCGACATGTAACGTGATATTTCTTTTTCTTCCAAAAACAGCATATCAAAGAAGTCTTTCCATCAAATGTATTTCAATTACCCCTCTGGAATTTTTTTTTCTCTCAGATATCGAAAGTAGAAACACAAGTTCAACCATCCTCTAGAATTTCAAGACACAGTATCCGCTGGGGTATTGCTGGCACTCCTAAGATAAGCACCACCAAGTGTTTCCTCCCACCAAGCCAGGGAGACAAATTCCCACTAGCAATGGGAAAGGACCCCCCCCAACCAACACGCTCCCACCCTAAAAAGAAAACAACTTAAGTGGCACAAAAAACCTTGATAACACTCTTAGGCCAATTCGATGGACCACTCAAGCACACTGATAACCTTGCCTAATGCAGGATGCACTGTGTGCATGTATAGTGTAACAAGCACACTGTGCATGTTTTGCATCATGTCTGGCTGCTGTGGAGTTGTTTACCACAAATTTTTCATCCCTCACAGTTCATCACGAATCTCCTCATGCTAAATTTGGCCTTGGTTTGATGTCTGTCACTTCTCTCAACTCAAGGTACTAGTCCTGAGGTAATGGGTCTGCTTCTTCAGCCCTGTGCTGCTCTCTTGTTTGGGTACATAGTGGGGAAGCTTTTTTTTAAGTCTACCAGGCGAATCAATCCCAGGAACCCTGGGTGTGACCCTGACTTGACCTCAGCATAAGCCTGGGATGTTTAGACAGCCTGCCACATGATACGCATGGTGTGTTTTTTAGTCATTCCTTTATTTCCTTTACAATTGGCTTATTTTTTTTCCCCTTTCCTCTTTTCCCATAGCAACTAGTGTTACAATCTCACATGTAGTAAAATGAAGGTCTTTGTCCTGCCATGATCAATTTGTAAACTGACAAATTGTACAATTTGAAACAGATTCTGAACAAAAAAAGCAAATTTGGTTTTCAAGGACAATGTCTAGGGGCACCTCAGATATAATATGCGACAAATAAAACTGTAATCCTAACAGACATTTCAGAACAGAAATGCTAGCAAGTTGAAATTCAAATGAAATTAAAGTTCATTTTTTATCACATCGTTTCAATGCTTATAAAAACAATCAAGAATGTAGGCCTACATTTTCACATAAAAATAGAAATATTAAAACACTTTCTCAAAGAATGAAAGAAACCACAGCAAGCTTGTTTTTCTCACTTTACTCCACTTGATCTTTGGTGAATTTTAAAACCCAGTCCCAGACCCAAATCCCAGCTTTGACCCCAGTGCTGGTTTCAACTTCATTTTGATAGTTGCCTTGGTATCAAAACAAAGGCCTTTGGTTGTTGTTTTGATGTAGATACTTCACTGTTTTACTCATAATACTTTTCCAAAAAGAGCCCAACAAATTGCAGATGTTCAATGAAAAGCCAAAAAATCTGCATTCTCAGTTTTCAAGCTGATGGACACGAAAGCTGGAAACTGAGATTTCAAACAAGACTAACACTCAACAGGCAAATGGAATACATGTAGCAGGAAAAACTGGCCCTCTAGAGGACAAAATGGTCCAGTCTATGCTGATACAACACAAATACAGCCATCCTAAACAAACAAACAAACTCCAATAATAAATCTGAATTTCTTTCCAGTAGCAGCAGAATACACATTAAAAAAAAAACACCCGAAATAGTTCCCACTGGTAAATGTGTGTGAAATCTGCTCCCATACAAGCCCCATATCTTGATATATGCTATCCTTTCAATCTTGCCATTGCATTGTTCGGAATGCATGCAAATTGCTTAGCCCAGCCAGGACTGCCACAAACCACAACGCTAGCCTTCTGATCAATAGCCTGTACATATAGGCCCCTACCCAGTGCATATTTCTAAACAAGACCGAGTGCCTTCCATACTGGGTATGACTATGATGAATGCACTAGGCCAGGAGATGCAAGCTACAACCACATTCAAAATCCAGATCTAGCACTGTGTGTACAAAGCTTTCAACTCCTGGCCCTGTACTTTTTTTTAAACCTCTGTCATCCCAGCCGGGTCGGGCAACAGAGAACTGACTCAACAGAGGCGAATATCGGAGAGACACACGCATGCAAGCACACACCCATAACAGCTTCAGAGCCTTCAGAATGGTACTATTATGCTTCATGAAATATCCCCCAGGGCATTCTGTGAATTCAAAGTTGTTGTGTGTTTTTTTTTTATTCTGTAGAATCAAATCAATTGGATCTCATTCACAGCAAGCAGAGACACCGAAGCAGGAGTCTATTCCTAGCTACATGTTCTACTATGCATTGAAACTTCATTTAGATATTTTATTCAAAAGCAAGAGTGTGGAGCTCAAACCCAGGGGGAGTTGGGCTGACCCAGACAGGGTCAGTTAGCTTGCTTAAATCATCATCCCCCTGCTTGTCAACAACTTATGATCTGGCTCTTATTCATGCACATATCATCCAAGGCTCTACCCAGCATTAATGGGTTGGGGTCCTCAGTAGGCCTACCAAGGGATTCATTTTCCCATTTCATTGCACAAATATACTACAAAATACAAAGGGTATCAGTAAGGCATGGTGGCAGAGTTATAAAAGACAGACAGTGCTCTATCATAACGTTATTCTCACTGTACAATGTAACTTAATACACATGAAATCCTTCAACTGAAGAATCAAAGAAACATGACCAGATTACAATGCACATTATAAGTAACTGGAAATAATAACAAAAAAGGAAATTGCAAAAGTAAAACGAGAAAGAAAGAGAGAAAAGGGACAGGAAATTGACCTACATTAAAAAGAAGCAATACAAGCTGACATACTCCCAACGTATCCTTAGAATTATACATGTTTTCCCCATAGGAAGACACTGACCTATAGTAACCTTGCTATTTAAATGTGCTGAAGCCCATTCTCATGTCTGGCATTATTCAGCCATAGGCCATGTACTGCAGACACTCATAATGGCACAACCATACTAGGACCCACAGTACAAACATCATTAGTTGCCATGTTGCCCACAATCTGTTGCCCTGCAAAATCTGTGAACCCATGCATTAGTTTATAGGTCATTTCCTGACCGAGAGCCGCCTTGTGATGGCGCCCTAACCACAACACAGCTCACACGCAAACTTGATCTGTATACATAAATACACAGTCAGTCAGTCACACAAATACACCACACACACTGTACCCAGACAGTGCAGGCGCACAGTGGATAAATACTGTACAGTACATTCAGGGATCAGCTCCAAATCGCCCTCACATGAAAATGTTTGTCTGCCAAATATTATGGTGGCTTACACATACATTGTACATAAATTGAATATGTTCATGAATGTATAATAGTATAAATTCACTATCAAACAAAGGGGGCACTGCTTCAAATATGATTTTCATATAAAATATCTCATATAGGCCTACACTGTATAACATCCCCAACACAAATTAAGATGGCAAAAAATGTACAAGCTCAAAATGGTAAACCTAACCCTACAATATTTGTTCAAGATGTGCAGGCTCCTATTTAACGAAGATCTTCAATTAACAAATGAAAACGAAGTGTTCCTAGAAGAAGAATTCCTTGAGAATACATGAAGTTGTTTTTTTTGTTTTTATTTTTGGATCACTGATTTCCTTAATTTTTAACCACCTTTCAAGATCAAGCATGCTAAACAACACAATATGAACTTTTTTACTTATGCCACTTGTTAACAATTTTAAACATCAAAATTCACCAACTGACCCAAGACTTGACTTCCAAATACAAATTCATGTATAATGTGATCAGCATCTCTTAAATTAATAAATTATCTTGAACCTTAACCCTTCTACAGCTTGTGGCAATAGGAGGATTAGTCCATTAAAACCTCTACCTGGGCCGTTCAGTGCTCTAGGTCCATGTAGCCTGCATGTTTACATGTACATTTGTATACATAAATGTTTATATTTGTGTATGTCAAAATCCAACCAAAACATGGAACAAATTTCTGAACAGGTTGGAGTTGTTTAGGTTACAGTACCTCACCCCAAAAAAATAATAATCATTCATAATAATTCATTTCAAATTAATTCAGAAAAATTTGAGAATAAACCTTCAGTTGAGAATGTAGTACATGTAAATGAGACGAAGTTAAATAAGATATAGATTTTCAAGAATGAAAATCCCATTGTCACACAATGTTTATACTGTGATTTATATCATTTCACAAGTGGATTTGTTTTCCTTTCTGTCTGTTTTTTTTTTTTTTCAAGGATAAACGTACCGAAAATCTCCAGCACTGCCTTTGATTAACACTAATAGCTGCAAGGCACGTTCTGTTCCTTGAACCATATTCCATTCGATTTTACAGCAGGTCCTTTCTGAGTAATGCATCAAGTTTGAATAGGGGAAAAGGGCAGTGTACTTTCCCCCCAACTGTATGTAATGTAGGGCCTACTCAATGATCAACCCAGCCGGCCTGTCTATGGCAGTGTGTGTGTAGGTGTGGAACTGCGTGACAGGGGTTTTTATATCTCTTCTCTTTTACCCTGGTACCCCCCTTCAGTAATGCATTGCATATTCACCATTATGCCTAGTGGATAAAAAAAAAGCGGTACCACCAGTCACAGTGTGCGAGTGTGTGAAAAGCAGATAAAAAGGAACGATAAGGCCAATTGAGTCAGCTGCTTCCTATTTAAAGGGATATGCACTGTCCTTTAATAATGGACTATCGATTTTACAACTAGGGAAGGGAGATTGGAATTCAATCATTGAGCGATCAGGAATCATCTTGATACAGTTGTAGAAAAATACCATTATAATAATACAATAAATGCATATTTAAAATACTTTCCTACCCCAAATAAATAAATAAGCGAAATACAAAATGTTAGCCAACTGTTGTGAATTCATGACCTATGTACATGTCGCATGTGTGGAGATTCTGGGCCTTTCGGAATATTTGTTTTATAATTTTACTCTGCTAATCTGACATTATTTCATTGTAAAATTATGTTAAATAGGATGAGAGGTACCAGGACCTGTTGCAAAAATACCAAAAAGGCAGTAGGGCCTACATGTAAGCCTATATGATGAATGTTGTTGTAGACATAAATTTCTTGACAATTCCCGTTTTATTCTGGGTCAGGGCCGGCAACTTTTGTTTAACATTGGGAGCACTTCAATGCCTTAAGAATAACTATAGGGTCTATATACATGTAGGTCTATAGGGGCCTACCAGCCTACAGTGTAAGAATATTTCAAGGGCCAATACCAGGGCACCGAGGCCATGGCCTATGCAGCCTTTGTGAAATTCAACGCCCAATGTAATCTTTGTCTTTCACTGTAACTGAGGAAGACAGATTGCCAAAAATCCACTCTGTCCATGTAAAGCACACTGCGCACACGGTATGCTGAGGAGAGTGCCACTTACTGTAATGGCATGAAATCCTCTCCAACCAATTGCAGCTTATGTTTATAGTGCTCAAAAGGACTGGCCTGGCCTCAGATACGCTGGAGAGTTCAGGCAACAAAACCACCCAAGCCTGGTGGTGAATTGTCTCCCACGAGGTCAAATCCAGGTTCGGAATTCATAATCAAAACTGCAGTACAGCAGGGAGAACAAATCTCAATTCCATAAAACGCACACCCCCGCTGCACGATGATTAAAGGTACAGTACATGATTGGTAACATATCCAAAACAGAAGTGTTCACAGATTTACGTATAACTTTCAGGGTATGAAGATGGTGCTTGTACAAACATACCATTAAAATATTTCCGCCTGAAATGGTGTAGGCCTATTTATCCAGAAATGAGTAAAACAAAGACCGAAAACAGCTTTGATCTCAGGGTAAGATACAAAAAAAAAAATTATAAGAAAAACTGAGTCGGGTTTTCGCTGTTTTCCCGTAGCTCAGATGTCCGATTGAGCTCAAGTTTTCACAGGTTTATTATTTCATGTACATGCTGGATCAGACAAAATGTGAGTGCTGTTCTGTGACATTTACCAATCATGTATTATACCTTTAAAGCAAACTCCATTTGTTCCTGCATTTATAAATAACCCATGGTGCCGTGTACACACAGTCTGCCACAATACAGGCAGAGAGCCGTGAAAACCCATCAAACAGCAGGCGGCATGCCTTTGTAGTCATTTTCCTTTTCTATAATTCAAGGTTGTCAGTTGGGGAGAATTTTTTTTTGTTGCTGCTCCCCACAGTATTACTACAACTCAACATTTGTCTTCCTGAAATCACTTAGTGACATTGGTGGTGAGGTAGGATGGGATGGCATGGGGGGGAGGGAAGGACCGAGCTAGCAAGGGAGGTTGCTTGGTATTACATTATTAATCAATGGCTTGAACAAGTGACTAGGAATCAGCATATTCATTCAAGAATGAAATTGATAATTCAGTTAAGAATTTACAATCACGGCATGGGAGCTTTAAGCTTTGTAAATGCACCACACTATAAAGCATTCACTGCGGTTTTTAGTGGTGGTACTCATCTACATAATTATCAAGAAAAAGCATCCAAAAAGCGGCCAATCTGTCAACTAATCCCTTCCACCAACAGAATGAATCCTACAGCAAGTCAAAAAGCAGAAGACGCTGGAAATCTATTCAAGGCTCGTACCAATAAATACCACAAATCATTCATCCCCCATTCCATTCATGTCCTTATTTCAATTGATACATCCAACTTGAGGTTTTTTAATACTACATTTCTAATATTCTGTTCTTCTTAGTTATTTGCAATAAATTTGGTCATAAAAATTTTCTCAATCCATGGAGAGCAATGGTAATTGTGTAATGTAACAGCACAAGGCGGCTTTGCAAAAAAGACAAAATATGTTGTGCATATATATGGAGATGTGAGTGGCCATACAAAAAATCTGAAAATACCACCCAAAAAAATTAAATTTAAAAGTTCCTATTTATACATTTTTTACAGAGCTGGTGTACAAAAAGCTGAAATTTGGAGTTAAAATCTTAACAAAAAAATCTGAAATCCAATGTACATCTGGAGTCTGACTTGTATAAAATATCACAGAATTTAACAATCATTATATGAAATAATTCAAATCAAATGTACATAGGGATATGCATGTGTTTAAGAAGTGATGCACAGGTATTTGTTTATTACAACAATGCCATGCATACATTAAGCCTACTTGTGTAGCGTAAACAAACATGACCTACTAAAGGGATAGGCCTATATTATAATGATTGATTTCCCCTCGGCAACGTTGTATTTTTTCAAAACGAAACACCTCCAGCTGACATTGACAAACAGGTGTGCCAGAGTGGTTACATGCCAATGTGTACTACACGTAGGCCTACAGAGTACATGTATCTAAAGCCTGAGATTTGTGCCTTGTGCCTTCACTAACCTCACTATAAACAGGGCCTGCCTGGCCTGACTCTCATTGGTGATATGCAATTTCCTGAAGACTTGTGACTTACAGGAAAGGCGCACCACCTGTTTCTCTGGGTCTGTGCATGGGCCTTGTTCCTGCCAAATACATGTAGGACTGACCTCATCTTAGGACTCTCAATTCCTGTAAAGCTCAGGACCCCCCCCCCCCCCCCCCCCCCAACACATACACACAGGCATGATCACTTTTATAGTACAAGTTACACTTTCCCAATTCATATGAACAAATGAGTGTACTGAACAGATTGGTACAGACTACAAGCGTGTATGAATAAAGCATTGGTGTTACGAACAAACAATGAGACGTGAATCCTTTAAAAAGTTAAGATTTGTTTTTAAATTACATCTACCGTAATCAAACAAGAAACATCAAGCAAATATATTGTACAAACTCGAAGGATTCCGAGACAGAAGCTCCAGGCGCGGTTCTACGGGGGGGCTAGGGGGGGCTGTAGCCCCCCCAAAAGTTTGTCTAGCCCCCCCAAAAAAATGCAAGTGAAAAAAAAACATTCTTGAAAATACTGGATTTTTTCAGTTATTAAGCGCCAATTACATAAAAACGCGTTGTGTGGGCTATAATGTGCATGTTTTTCGACCCCTAATAAGACATAGCAGAAGCGAGTGTTAGAAGAACCCAAAATATTGGGTCTTCTAGCCCCCCCCCCCCCAAAAAAAATGATGGCTCTTCTAGCCCCCCAAAAAATCTAATGGCTCTTCTAGCCCCCCAAAAATTTTGGCTCTAGAACCGCGCCTGAGAAGCTCGTTGTCACAAATCAGTCAAAACTGACATTCTTTATGCATTTGTCTTAGAAAGGAGTTAGGGTTGGGGTTAGAGTTAGGGTTAAAAAGTACTCTTTTACTTTACCAGTAAGACAAAACAGAATGGGTTGGAGTACATGTACATCATGTAACTTACACAATCAAGAAGTTGAAGACGAGCAGCAAGTCTGGCAATGGACTCATCAAGTCATCAAGGACACAGACATCTGAAAGAAGGGCACTTCAATTTGGAGACAGTCCCCTACACAAGTCTGAGCAACAATAATGCTCCCCACAGACTCAGACTAGACAAGCTGTGCTCCAGCCAAAATACAAACCAGGGGAGTAGGAGGAGGGAGGGGGGGGGGGGTCGCTGGGGTCGCTGGTGGATGGATAGGATATATGAGCACTTGATCAATCCTTGGGTCTAGACCTCTTGTTGCAGACTGTTGGACTGGACGCTGGGAGTTAATCAAGAACCACTAGGCAGCACTTCAGGGGTTTTATGGAAATCCCCGACATACTCTCGAAAGATTCTGGCACCTTTGGTCGGGGCAGGATTTCGTGCACTTCTGACGCAATCAGTTCTTACATGTATAGGCCTACATTACATGCACCTGACGGATTTCACATTTTTGCAGGATTTGTGTTACAACAACTTGGCCTGATGTGTGGCGCTGCCTTCAGACGAACATGCCCAGACAACAGAAGATTCTCCCAAATGCTATAAAACATCACATAAGGGGGTTGACTTGCCATCTAGTGCCTTGATGCTTACAACACCACAAACTCTCTGCCTATTCTTGTACTACCATCTGCCAGGCCGCCCGGGCAGGCACCCCATTCATTCCAGTAGTAATCCCACTGTCATTTCCTTCTCATGTTGACTTTGGCAGGGATTCCTGCCTCAATACCTCACCAAAATAACTCGGCCTTCCTCCCCTAGATCCCAGCATTCAGGAATTTGACCCTGGATACCAACATGAAGCTGCCTTAATAGACCTCTCTTTCACTTTCTGTCAGATCAAGTAGGCCTATACTGTACATTGTCCTTGCATTCACTGTACTGCAATTTTAACACTGTTTTGACATGATTGGTAAAAAGTCCGCCCATACACTATTTTTTGCAATAAGATGTTTTTTTCAGACATTGATTATCTTGGTGTATGGGCCCTAAATGAAAAATGACCAACAGGTTTCAAAATACTACATGGTCTGCATTCATGTAGCTACCCTAAATAGGCTAGGCCCCTAATTAGTCAAATAATGATGCTGTTTGGATAATGTACCGGTAATCTACACCCACATACATGATCAATTTGGCACGCATTAATTAATGAATTAACAAGGCTAAGGCATAAAATATTCAACAAATATTTGTATTCTTAAATTCATGAATAATAACAAAGCATGTACAGTAATCACTCCAAGCTGTACATGTACAGGTACAGTAGGACGGTACAAGGGACTAGCCAACATTTCAGTGGCTGCATTTCATGTAATTATCAGGGAATGAAGGGACTAGCCCACATTTCAGTGGCTGCATTTCATGTAATTATCAGGGAAATGATTAGCACACGTATTGTAGCCTACATTACTACACTTCCAACATGTGCCCATCCAAATATGAACATGTGCCCCTTCGGTCCATTCACCCTCTGTTCCGACTCTGGCGTCAAGACAAAAACTGGAGTGCAATTACTTAATGCTTCCTGGCCAATATTTGCTCATACAATCCGTCATGCTTCAGATGATTCCCTCGGCGATGTATTCCGTTCATTTCCGAGGGAGATCCTGGCAAATCACGAGCCCTTTTTTTGCCCATTCTCCCGTCTCCCTGGTGTGACAAATCCATCATGAGGAGTTGTCCTCCTACTTTCTCTCTCTCTATCTGCCTCTTTGCATCCCTGCTAAGCGAACTTGTTAGGCTCGGCTTGCATTGTCCAATCCACAGATGAGACAATATGGACGGGGCCCGAGGACGAAGGCACCCTTTAAAGGTAGTATCATACTTTGGTAAGAAACCAAAACAGAAATGTTCACAGATTTACCTACTGTATAACTTACAGGGTATGAAGATGGTGGTGATAGAAACATACCGTTAAAATAAATATGCTTACACATTTAAAACCTCATTTGACAATGCAGAATTATTCAGCAATTGACGTCTTCCTACGGCATTTTGAGAAAAAAAAAAGGAATTCACTCAACAAATTTTCAAATTTCAACTCTTTATGCAAATTGGGTCAAAAACACTCCCTTTAATACGTTTTTTTTGCACCACAATTCCTACAAGTCAGCAACTTTTACTGTATACATCACAGGGTACCCTCACTTTCCTTGGCTAGAAATGAAAATGTGTATTAAAACCCCCAGGGCCATCTGGCTGACCTCGAATGACCTCCACTTGTGGTGTGAGTAATCTTGCTAGACTGGCAACAACCAGCCACTCAATGGTATAATAAACCATGGAGGCCTCCATGAATAAACACACAAGTGCACTTCTAATGGCATGCATGGTGGCTCATTATGAATTACAGTTAGCATTTGTGTGTCCTTTTTTTTTTTTAACTGGCCTTGTTACTGTTAGTTGTGCAGTAAGGCTAAGACACTGCAGGCCAGTGCAATTGAAGAACTAACAGTTTACAGGAGGTCAAAAGGAAAATCAACACAAGGTCAGGCCAAATTAACACACAAACACTTTTATTTAAAGGCCTGTATTTTAGGTATAAAAAAATTGGCACTCTGCCAAACAGCAATTTATATAGACTCAATTTTTTTAAAATCGGAATACTGTGTGACCATGATACCACTGCCATCTCCCATGTGGTTGCTGTATCCCACAAAACCCCAAAATGGAGTTATTATTGGCACTGCATTGAGCTGAGTGCAGTCCGTACACTTTAAACTACATGTACATGAAGTAAATTACACTACGTCTCTTCCTATGGCTATGTGGAAAGCCAGGGTAAATTTCACCAAACTCATCGTAACTTATTATCAATCGTAGGACTTGTGATGCATTGCAGTCCTACGTAGGAAAGGGCCCCCTACGATGGGTTATCCTTCGTAACTCGAGTTATGATCTATCGTAGGGCTTCGTGAAATTGACCCAAAGTGACTTCAACTCATTCCGTGTACATCAAGTCGCACACATTACAAATTAACAATTTGGTCTGATCCATTATAACATATGGATATAAATAGGACAAACGGGTTTTCAATAATACATTAGCCTCTTCCCCCATAACTGCACCGGCGTGGCCGAATACTTGTTCCATACTCGTATTAAGGGCAACGTGCCTTCATTTAAGAATATTTACAAGAAAAAAAGCACTGGGGACTTGGGGATTTCCATGGAATTGCTTCGGTTGGACATAAAAGAAGATGTAGGATGACAGAGCACAAAGCACAAATCAGCTGTATACATACAGATGCTGACCAGCTTTATACATGTAGCTCTTATCTTAGTATTAGTCTATGCTAATAGAGCAGATGCTCTGACTGATATTATTATTGACTGGAGATAATATGCGAGAGGAATCGTGCACTGCACTCTGGAACAAACTGCAAAGATCAATTGCTTATGTCATCCAGCTTTATGCAAAGCTCGGGTACATGTGTACTAGTACTTCAAACTACTAGCCACACAGGTTCCAGCCAGTACCAGTTAATAGTCTAGTGGTGTCACATACTAGTCCAAATGGTCTGGTCAATTTGTTACTCTCCCCATACGATACATCGATTCGGAAAACAAATCTTAAATAATTTCATTGAAAGGTGAACACAAAGAAAAATTGACTGGAGCGGGATTCGAACCGGCGACCTCCTGAATACCGTACAGGTTACATCAATAATTTCCCTCATTTTCCCTCAAACAAACCAAGATAACCGATTAATAGGGACACCACCAACATAGGGCTGATAGCTCAGTTGGTACTAGCATCGGTATGGTACATGTATTCCGGATGTTGATGGTTCAAATCCAGCTCCAGTCAATTTTTCTTTAAATAATAATGATAATAATAATAATAACATTTCAAATAGGCAGTAATTCCAGATTTGTTGAAGAAGACTTCTGTATGGGTTGGCAAAATAACAAATGAACTTTCGAAAATGTATTAACCTACATGTACATGTATATACAGTAGGTGTATATTTTGTGCAAAACTAGGTTTAGAAGTGAAATAACAGGCATTAATTTAACCTCTTTTTTCCCTGAGCACCTAGGCTAGGAATGGATTGCTACCGCACATTCTAGCTCGGAGCTTGTCCCTCTAATTACTTCATCAACTAAACTAGGCCAATTGAATTATTTCACAGCAGCAAATGAGATTATTGCAGCTCCTGCTCCACTCTATGAAGGCACTACTCTATCGTGTAGGCCTATATTTAGGCTATCCCAATGGCTCCAACCATAGGGTTTGCATAAATGGGGATGGCTACAGCCAAAGGTTAATGTGGATGCACCACTTAGTGCAGTGCCATAGCATTATTGCTGCCTAATGTTTGAGTTACGACCGTTCTATTTCTAATTCTCAATATGCAACTAGCTTAGTGCAAACAAACCATTAGGCTTAATAAACCTGATGGCCGGCTGTCATCTAACCATGCAAATCCATACATCAATGTTAGCAGCTCTAGTCCTTACTGTGCCTACATTACCAACTAGTACCATTCTTTATTTGGCTACACTTACAGTTTAATAGGAAGGCATGGCCATCAATAACCAGATCCAGAAATAAACAGGTTGGCAACAAGACAAGGCAATATCTGGAGTCCAAGTCAAGTTACTCTAGCTACATGTCACCACTAGGCCTAGTCAACACAGTTATTGTGAAACAAAGGTAGTTTTTTCTGCAGGCTAACATCATGAATACATGTTGCCTTGTTCTGTACAAATTTTGTGAGGTTGTCAAAGTCCATGCATTCATAAGCAAACTCCACATTTTGCACTAATAATGTCTTCAAATTCATTGAATCACAATCCTTTGCCATCTACATGTACATGTACAGTACATGTAGGCTAAAATAAATGTTTGTGTTAATTAATAAAATACGTGTTTTCCACAATTTCCGGTATACAGCCTTACAGGTATATGCATGTTTGTACAGGTATGCATTTAGCATGCTATTAAGACTGGTAGCACTTGGCTTTTTATGGCATAAAATTTAATAATGCTGGGTAATTTGTAAAGGTATCAGTATATTTCTATCAATACATGTATCCTGTAGGCCTACACTTATTCAGGTTAAGTGGATTTAAATGCATTTACTGAAGCACAGACATAAGGTATGGTAACAGTCAGCCCAAAGACTGAAAGGCTACAACCATGCAACACACAGACTGCATGTCTACTAAAAAACGACAAAAACCCACAGATTATGCATGCATATGCCTGAAACAATGATGTTTTTACTAGACATTTAATGTGCATACACACATGTTTTACACACACCCAGCATTCTGAGCAATGCACACTGTACAGAGGTCACTGAACTTCAATTTGAACACAGAGGGCGCCACACAGGCCTGTGACTTGCAAGAAAAACCACAACACACAAAGAATAGTGAGGTATCATTATAGAGCCCCAATGCAGCTGGACCTCCATACAAGAAGCTGGATGTGGTTTTGAGAGAGCATGACAAGCAGAAACAATTCTTGGAAGTAGACACAATCCCTTCCTCTAATCAATCATGGACAATCGAATCAGGACAGAGTTAGGAAAGAAAGAAAAAATCATGAGAGAAAAAGAGGGGCAAGAAAAGTTTGGAACAGTAGAGACCCAGACAAAAAAAATGGACTGGCACCCAACCGCACTACACCCCAAAGGCATGTATACTGCAGGCCCCTGGAGGTCGGTCGGTCCTCTTGCAATGCACCGCAATATATTGAAATATTTATAGCTCAGGCAACATAAGACTTTTGAGATTTCCGCGCGGCAAAGAGTGCAGGCGGACGGGTGGCGAGAACCCTCCAAGCCCCCAGCCATTTGTGTCGCCTTCCTGTCGCAGGCTTCCCTTCCGCCTCTCTGAGTCCAAACAAACTCCACCGGCTTGGATGGAGAGAGAGAGAGAGAGAGAGAGAGCTAGCTAGCTGCAAGCTCAGCCGAGGGAGGCCGGGGCACGGCACATGGCATGAGATTAACAAACTCCACGCAGACTGATGGATTTCCTATTCTTAGTATTTAGGTCAAGCCTGAAGAGTCTGGTGCTTCTGCTGTGTGGCCACCGTCCTCCTCCTTGTTGACGGATTCTGAAGCTGCCTGAAGTCCACTCGGGCGTTATGATTATTACCAAAAAAAAAGGATCAAGGTTAGGGTGAATGCTACACATTTTATAACAACACTCACCCACAATGACACAGGCTTTATTTAGGTAAATGCAAAGGCATGCGTATGAAGGCCAAGTGTTTATATAGTAACATGTATGGAAACCAGTTAATTCAAGGCTAGGCACAATTTTTGCCATACAATATAAATATGCGTGAATCTGACCTCACCAGCTCAATATCAACAACTGATGCAAGATATAATATGCTGAAATATCCTGTTTTTACATGTAGCCTACATGCTGTTCGACGAGCATACTGTGTTATATATCCCTGTACTCTGTATAAAGAAACATACCTTATGAACTTGTGAAATAACGGCCAATCTTAATAGACGGATTTACACACAAAAACCCTGATAAACATACACTGTACATTTAGGTGAATGAATTTGGAGTATGAATTTCAACATCAGTACTATTACCCTGTAGGCCTACATGTGCAACAAGGTGAACAGTGTACATGTACATCCACCATGCAAAAAGTTATAACATAATGTAGGCAAAAACATAGGCCCCTTCTAGGTTGGGACACAATTTGTTACTCAGCACACGCTAACACCTGGTATTTCTTACTCGTTATTTTCTGGGAGCCAGTGACCCGGATCACTGACAAACACCTTGTTTCTATACTGAGTACAAAAAGGCGAGTGTCACCCACAATCGAGCTTCGTCGATGGTAGACCATGTTCTGAATGAATGTGCCCCGAAACCCAACGGGCAAGAACAACCTCAATCAGTGGTTGTTGCCGAGCTTTCGGTTGCCGGGTGATGATCGGAAAATCCGTCACCCGTTTTGTTTGTTTCTACTGGACACTGCACTCGCAAACACCAATAGATGCTCGGGAACACACTGCAACCTTTCATCAGTAGAATTTATGTATGTCCCTTGTTAGGGGTCAATATATAGGCCTTTTCACACTACGAAAAATCTCCGGGTTGTACACGGGTCCGACACGTGTTGAAGTGACTGACCGTTTCACACTGCAAGATTTCAACACGGCGTCGACCCGTGTAGAGCGCTCGACACGTGTTGAAACCAACCCTGCTCGGGAGGTGGGTTGAGAGCTCTCGACCCGTGTTGAGAAGTCCGACACGTGTTGAAACCTGTAGTGTGAACGTCTGTGGGTTGAGTTCGATCCGTGTATTCGTAGCGGCCGAGTGGAGCTTCGCGGCGCTCATATTTGGTAATGGTTTGCATCCTTGTCAAAAAATTCCTCGCGATTTTTTGTTTGTATATTTCAATATTATATCTCAGGCTTGCTACAACTTGGAGGCCTATAAACTCCCACGCCGAACGTGTAAACAGAGTGAAAACTTCACGTGAACTCAATGGACCTGCAGAAATAGAGACCACGTGGGTTTCAATCTGTCACATGTATTGAGAATTTCGTAAAAAATCCCATTGCATATGTGGCGTACCGCGTGTGCCGAGTGCTTTTCATGGTCAAATTCTCCCTACGTGTAATTCTTGATACTGCTGTTGTTTACAGTTGTAAGGCCGCGTCTAAAATACTTGGCTGTGGCTTGATATTACACACATCTCTATGGCGGTAGCGGCTACAGCCACTTCTCATGAGTTGCATGCGACTTCGATCGGAGCTGAATGACCGAAGTTTCGTGCGCAAAGAACTATGATGGGGCGATTTCATGTACATGTACTAGGATAGTACATGTACCACATGGGAGTCGATCGAGTCGTACGCGTAACCGTAGTGCTTCATTGGCAAGTGCGTAATTAACGTAATTCTAACACGAAACAAATAATAAATTGGAAGTCATAATCATATTGTTTTTTAATTTAAAGGGCTGATTATTCATTATTATGTTGTTCGGGCAATTTGTCCGTGCATATTTGATTTTGTTCGGACAAACACAAAAAGTGCTCGGAAAATGTCCGATATCCGGCCGTAATTTCAGGCCTACTATGAACAACACGAACATCGTCTGAAAATTACTGGGCGCCGCCATATTGGAGAGTGAAGGCCTAAGGTGCAGCAATGCCGCTGTATGGGGAATTTTCTTTTTGTATCCGTGTTGAAAAAGTGTAGTGTGAAACGATCGCGCAATACACGGGTCGAAACATTACACGTGTCGAGCAAATGCCGGTGTTGCGCTGAGTAATGTGAAAACGGAGCGAAAGTGACCCGTGTTGAAATTTTTAAGATTTCAACACGGATCGGACCCGTGTAGATTTCAACACGGGTCGGACGTTATAGTGTGAAAAGGCCTTATGTGTACAATGTGTATACTGGGGTCGATTTCACCGAACTCATCGTAACTTATATCAATCGCAGGAGGGCTGATGCATTTGCAGACCTAGGTGGGATACGACGGGTCATCCTTTGTAACTCGAGTTACGATCGGTCGTAGGGCTTCATGAAATCGACCCCATGCCAGTTTGCTTTTTATTCAGATTTCTAATAAAGTTTCTGTATAAAACATGCAAACTGTCAAATTGTGCAGGGACTAATTGCACTTCACACACGTTAACATAACCTATAGTAAGATCTGCCAATATACTCCACTAATAACATATTAAAATGGCACATGTATTAACCTACATGTACTGTACAACTAATTAGAAACAATGCAACCAATAATACCCCAACTCCTTTTCATTAAGACCCACGGTGAATAGGTACTGTGAAAAACAATGCACACAGCCTCATACATCTCCGGACAATACGGATGCATTTGTTAAGAAAGTTGGGCATGGGTTATTCACTAATCTGCTATAGTGGTTTCAAAGGAAGATGCTCATCAATCAATTTGTGCGCTACACTGCTGTAATGGTGTTCAGGGGATCCCTGGCAAGTACATTATTAATGGCCCTAGTATAGGGGTCATAACACTGTTGGGAAGCCCATACCCCAACCCTAGATGTACTGTAGGAGAGACACTGAGTAATTGCCTATATCACAGCTTGATCACTCATGCAGTTCACGCTCTATGCAGCTTGCAATCCAGGTGCATATTCTCATTAAAAAACAACAGTTTGTCAACAAAATTAATTCCAAACCAAAATAAAATTGTGCAGATTTGACTCAGAAGGGCTTGGCAGTGTATTTTGGCTGCAAATATAACATGTTTACTGTGTAGACCCTAGAACTTAACATCTTTTATGTAGGCCTATCCCATGCACTTTTAAATTATGCGTTTGACTCTGTGACAAGTTAATTTGCATTATCTTATGCTTGAACGTTCTGCAACACACCTTTTTAAAAGTTACCTGCACTGCAAATGTATTCCCTCTACCAGAAATTTAATCTACAATTTGTATTAAATTCTTCCCTACAGAACTGAACATTTTCAAGTAGGATGTTTTAGAACTTATCGTTGTTAATGTCAATGCTAAAAAAGTTTGATGAAATGTTCCCCAAACCTTTGTTACCCATTGAACATTGCAAAACGAGAATAAGTCTGTCGAACCTCCAAAGTTTACATGTTTTGCCCCACCCACTTCAGAAATGGTTAACCAACTCTTCCTCTTGCCATAACTCACGTGGTACTAAAATTGCCATTACCGATTCCGCTCTGAAACGGCTTGGAGTTAGAAGGGCCTGAAACATTTCAAATCCTTGCAGGATCTTTCTCAAAAATGCATCAGGCCCTCCTACTGTATCTCAAAGCATTTGATAAATTTTAGGTCATTATATTTGATTTTTGGCCGAATGAACAGTTTAATTTGCAATCAGTAGGCATAACGACTTGTACCGCTGTGAAACTGTTGACAAGTCCCCTACATCCAGTGCAACATGAAGTAAGGTCACCCATTTGTTGTACTGACCTTTGCTAGTGAGTCATGACAACCATGTAACACCCCCCTCCACTTCAAAGTGTACTGTCTGGGTTGGGATCTGTGGATTGTGTCAACTTCAATCACCAATGTTCAAAGTGTAGAGATTCAAGTGTTTTAAATAACTCCTTCCTTTTAGGAGTTTGGGAAGGATTCCTACGGCCTGGGCTGGCTCATTGCGTGACTCAACAGCCATTGGCCCAGCTACACTTTAACAATACATAAAGTGCACACGTATGTACCACAGTTACTAAACCCAGACCTGCACTATTGTATACAAGCATTGAAATTGTCTAGTGGCAGTCAGCTTCACACAGTGTAAATATGAAACGCTCTTGGGTTACAAATGCTGGTATTAGGTAATATATTAAATGTACATGAAGCACATTGCCCTTACAGTGTACACTTTATAGTACACAAATAGCAGTGCATTACTACAACGGTACTAATACAATGAACGGTTGTGAAACTTAACTGAAAAAAAATGTACACATGAATATAGGCCTACAGTACATTAGGCCTATAGATATGAATAGGCCCTACAAAGTATAAACTTCAAAGGAATAAAAGGTAGCAAACTGATTCGACAACATTCATGCATATTTCTTTTCAGAAGAGAAGGAATCATGGATCACACAAACAGTGCACAATGCACTATACACTGTGATATCTATCATATATGCACAGTACATGCATGTATTCCAGACAGTTAAATACAGAGAAGGTCCCCAACACCTTATGTGTCCTTCAAATATGTATGTTTACTGGCTGAAACTGTTATGTAACTGCAAGGACTGTATGGCTTTGTGATAATACTACAATAGAAGGCAAGGATACAGTGCATGGGTATCTCCAGCCAATGCAAGCAGCTATTGTCCACATTCATTCACTCATTGATTGATTGACACCAAACATGCTCATTTGATTAACCCAAGGACATTATGTGATCCTTACACTCAGTACTATCATACATGTACATGTACTTTGGTGGGAAACCAAAAAACAGAAATGTTCACAGATTTACACATATAACGTGCAGAGTACAAGATGGTGATGGTAGAAATATACTTGTAGGCCTACATGCGTACCATTAAAATATTATGATGTGCTTTTGGAAAACTACAGTGTAAATGATTGGATTACAGCCCTTCCAGGAAAACAAACACCACCAATGATGTAATTGTAATATTCCATTAAAGGGGCAACGTTATGACTTCCTTCCCTATGCTTTAAAGGGACATGTGTAGGCCTACATGTAGGCCTATATTAATAATGATACAAAGCAATTTACATCTGTTGAAACAGGATTCAATTTTCAATCTGACACAATTTTAAACAAAAATCAGTCAGGGGTGTCAAAATGTGACTATGAACAGTCAGTGACTGAATGGAAAAAATGCTCCACATGGACTGCTACATTTTCAACTCAGCAACTGTACATGTAGGCCTACAATATGTACACTCAGAACCATGTGTCTTTTCAAGATGCTGTATGTGTATGTGTCATCAGGTAGGCCAAATAGTGCATACAGTATTATATTCATTCCCTCTAGACAGTGTTGGCATTACATCAAACATGTAAGATGCCATATAACAACTGTCCATGCTCCCTGCTCTAAAGTATTTATACCATTTTGAATAGCCAAACGTACACATTTCAAGCAGTAATATAATGTAAAATGTGAACAATTTGCACAAATCATTCACAATATATTTCCACATAAGAACATCTTTGCACACATGTAGGTACCTACATGCACAAATACAAGTAAAAAAGTGTAATAAACCCTTAAAAAAAATAATAATAATAAAATGGTTTAGGCTTTGTTTAATTCAAAAAAGCTGATGTTTTAATGAGTCACAATGCCATAAACTGCACAAAAATTTGTACAGCAGCTCAAAACAGGAGATCCCTGGATGTGTTTACAATTTACATATATTAATATACCGGTACTTCCAGGGACAAAATTATAATTGCAGTCTCGGTCACATTGTTCAAATTCATCTCTTTTCGGCTGTGTGACAATCTAACAGCTTGAAGCTGGGAGGAAATCTGGCCTCCCATCCACCCCGTCCAGCTGTGACCCACTTATACACACAACGCCATGTGGAGGCTAATAATGAATCTACCATGGGGATGAAAAAAAAATAATGAAAAGAGAACAAGAAAAGAATCTAAAACCTAGTTTCCCAGTGAGGAGTGAGGAGAAAAAAAAACTCCTGTACTTGGCCCATCAGCAAATGACGCTGATCTAGATCGGCGTTCACAAATAATAAACTGGGACAAGAGACAGGAGTCGAGTAATAATAAGTTGTAGGGAGGAGAAAAAGGGGACGGCCAGAGAGCTAGACGGAATAGGAAGCAGCACATGAATGAAGGACGGCCGCTCGGGTTTCAAATGCAATATCTTCACATTCACTCACCTACATGGCTTCTGTTTCTTTTTATTCTACACTCTACGGAATTTTTTTTCTTGGTAAAAGTGTCAGGTTTATATTATACCCTCAAAATGTACGTGTACAATTTTCTTTGCAGGTGTAATTCATGAAAGGACAGCTAGGAAATTGCTTGGGTTTTTGGTCCAAATGAAATTGAAGTGACTTTGGATTACAGAAATCTAGTTCACGACAATTAGGCCTACACTCTGAATACCGGTACATACAATAGTCACTACTAAAAGTAAATATGTAGTAAGTAAAGAAGCTACATGTACTACTAGTAGTAGTACACACTACTACAAGTAGGCCCTATACACAATAACTGTGTTGCTATCTATACGGTAATTGCACAAATAAGCATATTCAAGCAGTAAATTTAGGAATGAAACAACAAACATGTGCAAAACAAGCAGACCGCACAATGTAGGCCTACATGTATGACGGTGACTGTGAATCTCTGATATTACAGGTATTGACTGCATGAGCTCAAACATTCCCCAATTTGTTTCAATTATCTAATCACCAGGAGGTTCCAAGCTCAAATCTCTCTCTCTCTCTCTTTGCTTTCTGCATCTGATGATCTTGCCAAGTTAATTACGGCTGGACTGCAGGGCCAATGTCAGCTGAACTTCCTTCAGATTCACAGGCAGCCTCCCCCCCCCCCCCCTTCTGCCCCCTCCCCTCATCCTGCCTTCAGATACTCGTCCAAACCATCTTGGAATGTCCCCGAGTCATCCAAAGGTCAATCAATGCAAGACAGTTCCCACTTGCACTCTTATCAGATGCACGCTCTTCCTCCGATTTGTTTTCTTCTTCAATATTCCTCTCCTGCCCTTCTCTATCACCCTTCCGTCGTCGGCCTTTACCATGGCCGACACATAGCATCTCATCCCCCCCCCCCAGCGAAAAACTAAATAACAGCAGTGCTTACAATGTACCTTGAGTACTTGTAATGCCTAATGCATTATGCAATGGTGGGATGGTTGTGGTTTCCTCCCCATGTATTAAAATATAAAATTAAGGCCAGGTCCTTGGGGCAACATAAGGCCTTGCATAATTCCACCTGGCACCTGCATGCGTGATTAATTAATTAAGCAATTGGTGCATGTACAGTACATGCATTTCTGAGAGATTCCCCCCCACAGAAGTGTGGTAGGGGTCTACGAACGAGTACTTACCTGTAGAGCCACTACTTATGCATATTTCCCTAGACCGTCAGGTATTCACGCTAAGAATTGATACAACAGCGCCCCCTATTGACCTACCCACAGTGCCCCGCGGCATGTATGCCACGTAAGCATCCTCTTTTCTCGGTTGAACTCAGGGCGGAATGCCCAAACATCGAGAATAGTGGGGAGGAGGGGGGGACGCTCTACAGGTAAGTACTCGTTCGTAGACCCCTACCACACTTCTGTGGGGGGGAGTCTACTTCACTCGTCTTACCTGTAGAGCCACTACTTATGCATAGACTGGCACCGGCAAAAGGCGGTGGGTATGCGAGATGCTATTGTATACAGAGAGGGGCACTGTAACTAAGGCAAACCCTGGCATAACTTGTGTGCCCAACTGAGGGCAGGGCAAGGAGGCCAGGCAAGACATCAAAGTTTCAAAAAACTTATGAAGCAACAGCCTTAGCAAGGAGCAACCAAACACAAGCCCGCCAGGGGCATTTATATGAGGTTGCAACAGCACCCATTGCGCTAACACGAGCGGAAGGGGATAATACGGATAGTAAAAAGCCCGAGGGACGACATATTGAATGATATGAGTACATCGGGGTTCAAAGAAAATGTTTGAACAATTGGGGAACTCGCCTATTTCTGCGAGGCCCCAGGAAAAAAAAAAAAACGGGTCTCGGGATGCAGCTCTGGAGGCCATCTCCAGCACTGCTCTCCCGATCCTGACCTCTGTCCAGAGAGCATCCTTCAGGTAGCACTCCGTAGAGGTGTTTGGGGTTCTCCAGCATGCTGTCTGGATGATACCACCTACAGAAGCACCCCTAAAGAAGGCCCACCCATGGAGGTAGGGAATGGTCCACCAAACGTGGAAGCCGTTCTGACCTCATGCATCTGGGTTGAACTGGCGGCTCATGCCAACAGTACAAGCGCAGATGGGGGTATGGCTGAGACTAGCCAGTGAGCAAACATGTTGCGAGAAGCGAGTCCATACAGCGGGGTTGATGAGATAAATAGCGAGGAATAGGCAGCTCCGAGCGACCTGGTTCAATCGATACACCACTTAAGAGCCATGACCGGGCACCACAAACCGTAGTCCGGCACAGGCGAGAAGGAATAGATGACCGGGACAAAGATATCCGGGGGTCAAATATCCTTGGTCAAGGAACCCCAACCTCGGGGTAAGGCAGGCACCACCTGGTTCCCATGGGATGTGGCATGCCTCCGATGTAAGGGGGTGGTAAAAAGGGCTCGAACAGGGGCCTTAAAAGCGTGGCCAGCACGCTGAAAAGGGTCCCATGCATCAAAAAGCCTGAGCGACAGGGGAACGAGACAGACGTCCCCCTGAACAACAAGTGGAGAGCCCGATTATCCAACACGAAATGAGGGCCTGAGGGCCTCTGTGAACACCTGCTATGGTCGAAAGATGACTCATCGTGTAGGCCGCATGGTCGCTTTCGACTAGGTAGGCTATACCAGAAAATCTGCAACCTCCCCTACAGAAGCATTTAGGGGATGCAGAGATCAGATTCAGCACCATTTGGGAAGGGTGATGGAAACCGCTATCATAGACTTTTCTGGTAGATGCCCTGCGGCTGCAGGCTGCAAGAACCGCAGCTCGCTGTGGAAGGTTAACCGTGTGAAGGGGATGCTTGACACCACCCAGCACGTTAGGTGGAGATCCTGCCGAGCCAGGTGAGGGGAAAAAACCCAAGCTCGTCAGGAGCAGAATGTCTGTTCTATGCAGAACAAAGACCAGCCGATGCATTAGGGGGCTGGGCAGTCTGGAAAAACCAGGACTGGCAGAACCAGAATGGGAGCTATGAGGAGGACTTTACAATCCTGTTCTAGCTTGGTCACCACGCGAGGAATGAGGGAAAGGACAAAAAGGCATAAGCCAGCAGCCCGTCCCTCCGCATCACCAGCGCATGCATCTGACATGCCTGGGGAATGGGGACCCTCGAGATAGACCAGCAGCTGCTGGTAGCCCTGAGCGTAAATAGATCGACATGGGGTCGATCTAATAGCCGGAGGAAAGGCAAGGCAATCTGCGTGCGCAGAGACCACTCTGTCGGCCGGATACACCTGCCTGAGAGAGCAGAGCATCGGCAAAGGCGTTCTCCTCTCCCAAGCGGTGTGCCGCTAAAGGCGTATGCACCGATGGAAGGTGGTTCAAGTGAGTGCACATGGCCGGGCAGACCATGTCTCCCCTCCATGGCACCACGTAAGAAAACACGGATGTGACGTCGCGACGGACGGGACAGATCAATCCGTAAGATAGGACAGAACAGCCGGAGAGCATTGAATGACTCGAACGATGCTCGGGGCTGCACTGGCGTGGGTGGATGGAAGCCCCCAAGCCAGAAAGTGACATGACTGTCGCAACAGATAGAGATAGTTGAGGCCTACAAAAAGGCGCGGCCCGACACAGTGTTGGGGACGTCCGACAAAAATCGAAGGTGCGGGAACGGCCAAGGCGTGACTAGCACGCGATGGCTCAAGGGTTGAGGCCTCGACTGGTAAAGGGAGAGCAGGTGCAGCTGGATGACACTCATCCTTAGCCTGCAGAACATGCCTAACAGACCGGCCATAAGGCCCAGCAGCTTGAGCTAAGCTCGTGCTGGGGGCATCGTCGCCCGGAGACAGGAATATGCATCGGCAAAGGATTTGGCTGCAATCCTACTCGGGCCGGGAAAGCCTTCTCCGCACTCGCATGGAGGTTGGAGACTGGGAGAACCACTGGGATAAAAACAAGGTCCCAAGTAAGGTTGAGAGCTGGCACTGCGGCCACGCAAGACTGTCTTACTATGAGCCACAAGTCGAAGTACATGAGAAACATCATGCTCTGGCGACGCAGTGTGGTCAAAAGGCCAGACACCTACAATGTGGAGGTGGAGCGTCATAAAGTGTTGAAAACAGCAGTTGAAAACTGATCCGGTCTGATAAAGCGAGAAGGTACGCTTCCTTCAGAACTAGGCTTGCTCCCCATGCTGGTGATCGGGTAAGCTCGAGGGTAGATCCGAGTGTACCTATATGAAAGCGACAAGGCAGAATGAATCTGCTGGGAGATAACAGTTTAGAATCGGGCGCCATGTCCCAACCAATAAGGTTGACATGAACCCCGACTGTGGCCCCTCTTGGGGGTAATACATGTACATGAATTGCCCCTTACTCGAGGAGGGACACTTTAAAAGTCTCGAGAGAGAGAGAGGGGCGCCCTGCTATATCGGACAGCACTGGAGTGGGCTGAACGAGCATTTTCAATGGGGTTGGCCAAAAAACCCGCATGCGTAGCCTCGGGAGATCGGGACCAACACGCAACGGTCCGGCCAGCCCTGCAAGTCCTTGGAGGCAGCCTCCTACGGGTCCCACGGCGGGGCCCACAGGAGGCGGGAGAGTAAATGTAATTAACGTCCCGGCCGGGAAAATGGGCGGGGGAGAAACACAGCCTGGCCTCAGCTGACGTTGCCCTGCGGCAGGCTGGGGCTGTCAAGACGAGGTGATTATAGGGCCACCGAAAATAACGCGAGTAGAACCGAGTGGGCTACATCGGGGATTCATGACTGATGGCCTGAATCTGCCCCATGCCGAAAATGGGTGTCGGGGCAGGAAGACTTTTGAGGCTTACCCCATCGGCAGTCCTCAAACTCTTGGCTTTAACCAGCCTGAAGTCTCCAAGCTTCCCTGCAAATGGGAAAAAGACCTCAGCAGGGGAAGGGCTTTGATACTATCGCGGTCGCCCTGACCGAGATGGAGAATCTAGCACATTGTCCAGACGGGGCAAGGTGCAAGTTTGGGAACACGAGTAATAAAAGACTCAGTGAAAATAGGGCAATCAGCGTGTTCAAGGAATCGCTGACTCCTCTTCACAATCAGGAACCCAATATTCCGTGAGGAGCAAGGAGGTGACGCCCAAACAACGGCAGGAGGGGACTGCCTTATCCAGCGCACTGTGGACCTTGACCATGAGGGGCTGCTTGGACACCGAGTGCCTCTCATTCAGCTGTCTACTAATCTTTGTTGTCATCGAGAAAGAAAACTAAAGATAACCGCCGTTGACAATAATAATCGCGCTCCAGAAACGGGTAGGCATGCCATTAAGCAGTGGACATGGACCCAGAAATTCAATTGACAAACCTGGACCAATGGGATGGCCGGGAAAAAGTTGTCACCGGTCATCGCTGGGCCTGTCGATCCTGCGCGTAAATGACCTGTAGTCCCACTGTGAAGGTCCCTCCTCAGTGGGGACTGTAATTGAACGAGTCATTTTTGATTTTTTATGCACGAGACAAAGCTCGGACTCTGTAAAGGAAAAACCACTGCACTGGAGTCACACTCTCGTCTTCAGATAAATACTCTGACGAGACGATTGTGGCGAACAGGGGTATTCCTGGACGGCAGTATGGACAGGCTGAGTACACATACTGTACACCCTGTACATGTGGTGTGGGTTTATGGCTGAATGGCTTAACCAGAGACAATGACTGGTGTAGGCTCAAAACTCAAGGGGACGCCGACGCATAGCTTGCGTGCGGCAAACTCCTTTGTCCCCGAGTCACCCAACCGCGACCAACGATCGTGAGTGACTGAGCGTGGAACACGGGAACACCCTGCCGATCCACGGTGCCTATCCGATTGAAAAGGGCTTAGCAAAAAATTCACTCCGTGAAAACAAGTCGTCGCCAATGCAGCGTTTGCCGCGGTGGGACCACCTAGATCAAAACACGTAGTTGACCGAACCCGGCGAAAATTCGCGCGATCTTCGGTCTGATTTTTTTTTTTTTTTTTTAATACTTATTATTCTTACTTTCGACGGACAGCCCCGCGGGGAGACCGAGGAAAGGATCCAGTGCGGCCCGAGTCATCGGGACGCCGGAGCAACAATAAAATCCGAAGAACCCGATCGAAACGAGCGAGAACGACGGTCCGGGGTAGGCCCAGGCTGGGCCACACGCACCGTCCACAGCCCGTCCGGCCAACGGCGCCCCGAGCCCCGAGGGCTGAGCGTGCGTTGCGCGGTCGGGGAGATCGGACAAAAAGCCAATCCCGACATCGCGTGGCGCTTGTCACCGTGCCGAGAAGGCCAGTGTGCACCGTGTTCACGGAGCCTCGGCGGTCAGTCGGTTGTGACTACCCCGGGTCCGAAGGTGCAGAGGGCGTAGGGCACACGGCCGAGCCGCGTTTGCCCTGGCGACCGCCCTTCTTGGGTTTGGCTCTGGCAGAGCAGGTTAGTTTTACTAGAACCTTGCCAGAGCGCCCCTTCACTTTCTTCGTGCCTTCCGAATTGGCCGCGGACGGGGCCCGGTAGTGGCCCCCGACCAACGGAACTGCCAGCATCCCCGGCCGGTTGTGGCTGGGGTTGCCGACTAGGGGACTGCCGCCCGAGTAACGGGTTGTTGTACCCGGCGGAGTCCGTGCACGACCAAGAGCACCGCGGTCCGCCCCGGGGAATGGTTGTTTTCCCCAGGATTGCGGGACCAGCTCTTTTCCAGACACTTCTGTCCTTCTTGGGTTTGGCTCTGGCACAGGAGGTTAGTTTTATGGGAACCTTGCCAGAGCCACCTTTCACGTGTACCTTCCTTGTTCCGTCCGAGCTGACCGCGGACGGGGACCGGCTGAGGTCCCCGACCGGGCCGACGGAACTGCCCGTGCCTCCGACCGACCGGCTGACGGGCAGGGGACTGCCGCCCGGGTAACGGGGTGTACCCGGCGGAGTCCGTACACGAGAGCACGGACCGCACTGGGGAGTGGTTGTTCACCCCAGGATTTGCGGAACCGGCTCTGTCTGATCGCTCGCACCACAACAACAATACAAACATACACAGAAGAAATACTTACTAAAACTCTACAAACGTTGGTACAAAATACCTTTAATACTGAAAGCTCTTTTGCGTGAAATCACGGATGGAACGTAAACACGTCCTACCCGCCCTGACGCTAAGAGAAAAGAGGATGCTTACGTGGCATACATGCCGCGGGGCACTGTGGGTAGGTCAATAGGGGGCGCTGTTGTATCAATTCTTAGCGTGAATACCTGACGGTCTAGGGAAATATGCATAAGTAGTGGCTCTACAGGTAAGACGAGTGAAGTAGACACATGTGTATCAACTAACCTACATTTCTTTTGCTTTTAAAAAATGAACTTAATTCATTCGACAAAACAACGTTTGAAATGAACCATGACAGATAAAATGTTTTTTTTTTTTAGTAATTATTTTCTAATTGGTTTGAATGGTATAAACATTAGGCCTCTTAGCCTACATGTTAATATTGGTGACATTGTAGCTGAAATTATATAACATTACATACAAAACACTGCAAAGTGAATAGGGCCTTATGTAGGCCTACTGTTTAATGTACATGTGTGTACAGGCAAATATGATGACAACGTTTATATTTTCCAAGGCAACCTTTTGCAATGAACATACATGTAGACCCCATTGTTCGTATGCATGAAAATATGTTTTGAATTTCTGAATTTTTCGTTTTGATAATCAGTATGTTTTTACTACCGGTACTACATGTACCAATAAAATAACAGTAAAAATTTGAAACCTTGTAAAATGTGCCTAAATCCAAAACTGGTGGTTCCATTTTTCTTTTCATGATTTTTGCTTGATAAATTTATGGTTATTGTACTTTGGCCTTGAGAATTACCAGACAGAGTATAAACCAGAAATGAACACTGCCGGGTAGTGTACACAGATTTGTATCCATAGCCATAGTCACATTGTCAGTCTGTACTGCGTTCAGTATTAAGGCTTCTTATTAGTAGTATACTATATCATGTGGCCTTCATCACTTCAACTGAATTGTCAACTTCCAGCCAGCCCACAGAATTCCACCATTGTGCTCAGTAAGCATGTGTGAATCCTGTTAGTCAAAGAGACTGGTTTTGAACAACAGTGGGCACATGCTATTATATTTACAACTTACAAACACCCTGCTCATGCAGTGATCAGCGTTCTCATGGACGCAGGGATCGTGTTGAAAAATCCCTAACTGCAATACAAACATTGAGTTAACCTGTGCACGCACAAACTTTAATTGAAACATACATACGTCAACCTTATAGTGTACCAATGGAAACAAATCTATGCATGCATCACATGCAAATCAGTTTTAACTGTAAATGCAATCATATTTACATTTTATCTGAGACAATTAGACCTACCAAACAACGAATAATTGGTCTAATGGTCCTCCATATACATGTATGTAATGTAACTCATTGCCAGAGGTGTGTACTAATTCTCAATAGACAATACACATGCTGGCATATAATTAAAAGCAACAGATTTGGACAATATTTATGCCATGCAAATTTAACGCCAATAAAATGACTAACTTAGTAACTTAGTAATGACATAGCCCTACATGTAGGCCTATTTATTATTTTCAGTTTTTCACGCATACGAAAATTTTCAAAAAATTAAACAGCTGCATTATACATGTTAACAAGAAGGCCTAGGCCTCAACAGTTTGGGCACATCAGTACTTGTAGGCCTACATGTAGTTGTACCATGTGGGGTCTGTGTTTTGCTGCTGGCTGTAGTAACTATAACAGTACTAACACTGCACAAAAGCTGATTCTTCCTATGAAAGAAGAAACCTACCAGTACCTTTATAATGGACCTTACATTTGTTGTCATTTCCACCATAAAATCAATCAAGCTTTACACAAGTCAAAGGACATTCACCAGCCAACTAGCAAAAGTGAAACCAGACACTTGTTTTTCTCTCTCTCTAATTACGGTTACTTAGCTTCGATCTGGGTCCTATTTCACGGCCCTGCTTAGCACAAAAATTTGCTAACCAGAAAATGTCTGTCTTAATAAAAACAGGATTAACAATCAAATTTCCATAATATGTTATGTATCACTTGTGATTGTTCTTTGGCTGTAGTGCGTTGACCATGAATATCAAAAATGGAATTTTTACGGGAGGTTTGTTTTATTGAGCAAGACAGTTCTGTGCTAAGCAATTTTTGTGTGCTTAATAACAACTCCATGAAATTGACCCCTGATGGTTTGTGGTTGTGAGTCGCCTTGACCGGGCGTTCTCCTTCACAAAAACAGGCACTGTACAACTGATTGATGAATATGCTAGATTAATATGTGGATTACAATAGACATACATGCAGGTGATGCATGGTACTCCATATGTACAGTTTACAGTACTAATAGCCTGCGCTATCGGGTCAAGGTTAACTTGACTTGTGTACTACTGAAAGGTATAGGCCTATACTATAAATGGAATAACAATATTCGTGCCAATATGATGATAAAAACTGATTAGATGGCTCATGAACACTGAGTGTCCTATCAAAATGAAGCCACCAGATGCCATGTTGACTGACAACATTCTACAACTAGGGTAACCTACAGAACTTCTCTAATTCTACCGCCATGCTGAGGCGCAGGCTGATCAGATTTTCATGCATGTAGGCCTATGCATGTACTACATGTACATCTACATGAAGCCTACACAGCAGATTCAATACACAACATATTAAGCATGTGTAATTGGTAGTGGCTGCAGCTATTTCCCAATAGACTCATGTGTATAAATTGTAAGCCATAGACACAGCCATTAACTTGCAAATCTGGTTTTAATTTTAATGCAATTTTACATACACGTACATGTACATGTACGTAATTTGAATACATTTAACATACATACGACACCCGTACATGTACAGTATGTTGAAGTCCTTTTACAAATTTGTCTGTAAACAAATAGGCCCTATTTTCATCCACAATTTACACATAGGCCCTTGCACTAGGCAATGCATCTTTAACGTGTCGTTGATTACAAATCCCCATCTCCCCCTAGTGAATTACTATCATCAGACTGCAGGCTGCCTTTCACCTGCTATTACAAGCCGCCTGTACCCTGACCCTTGCAAGAATTTTAATCAGTGGGTCCAGCAAATTACACGGGAGGCCAAGTGTGGTCAAGTCAACTCAAGAGTACAAGGTAGTCCTGCTTATAATACACGTACACGTACCAGGGGTAAATTTCATAGAGCTGCTTAATAAGCACCAACATTTGCTTAAGCACCAAAATCCTTGGTAAATAAAATCAGTATGTGAGCCAAAATTCCTTGTGAATGTTACGCTCAGCAAACAGTGGCCGAATAAAAGTCGAAAACAGTAAATGTCACATGGTTGGCAATCCTGTTTGATCACGGAAGACTTTTCATGCTTAAGCAAATTCTTTGCTTTACTTAAGCAGCTCAGATATGAAATTGGACCCTGGTCCAGATACATTATCCAAAGTGTCCAAAATCTTAGTTTCACTGGAATCAACTGAAGACCTACAATTTTTCGTTATAAACAAATGATTTTTCTCATCAAGGGATCTGTCAATTCTGACAGCTGGATATTCAACATGTAACCTTCAGGTTGAACACTGCATCAAAAGGACAGCATCTTCATTTAAGTTTTAGTCTTTACAAAAAATACAACATTTTCATTTTTTCCCGACACCGTATTAAAAAAAAAAAGCATTGTACATTATGTACCTGTACATAAATTTACATTTGTAATGTAGGCCTACATGTACAGGTGTGATGTACTATGTATGTAACCTTTTACATGCAAACATATATACAGCCTCTACATGTACACTGCATACATTGCATGCAACCTTGGGCTTCAATACCGTGTTTTTAAGGTTCAATGTACTCGAACCAGACACATGGCAAATCTGCATTTTGTTTCACAAAAAAAGAAAAAACAAACTAACAAAACAGAGTATCCTGCAATTTATATCCATGCATTATTGCATATAAAAGTACAACGTCAAAAACACATATGGTGTCGGCTGATGCGTTACCAACAAATGTCCACTCTGTCTGGGGAATTAGAAAATACATGTACGTATACATTGTACCTGTACATGCTTCATGGACAACTTGTTTTCTGTATTTAATTATTTTCAAAGTGCATTGTACTGTTATGCACAGTGTACGTGTGAGCTCGGCAAACAAAGAATACCATTGTAAAAATATCAGGTCACCAACCAAACTATCATACAATGCATTGCATTATCAACTTGTTCTCAGTCAGTATTTGCTATATTATATTGCAAAGGAGGAGGTTTTAAAGGTTTATCAAGATTGAAATCTTTTGTTTGGGTCCTAGTTTGGGTATTTCCATAGAAAAATGTAAAATACATGTTAGCATATCTATCTTTAAAGGTACTACTGTATCATACTTTTTTCACGTTTTTCACTATCTTCTCAAAAAGCGGGCACTGTATGGAAATGGGAATTTCACAGATGACTGTTAATGTATCTTTCTTGATATTTTTGCCCATGAATCTGTGATTCTTTAACAAACAAAAAAAGTATGATATGTGTACCTTTAAGTATTTATTCAAGGGGTACCAGAACAAAGTCCCGGGCAAAGGAGCCCATGGACTTTATACTAGACAGCCCCTTGACCTGGTGACACGTACTGTCCAACTGTACCAGAATGTGTAACTCCTACTTTGCAGCTCTGAAACCTGACCCCAAGAAAAGTTAATAATAACTGGCCTGGGTTTTATGGCTTGACAGGGAGACTGGATTGAAACTGAGCTCCAGTCATTAAAGGGTATCTCTGTCATTTATCAAGGCTTATCACTTTGCTAGATTCATCAAACTAGTGTCAACATCTGATCAATTAAGCCAGGGCTTTTATCACACAGTCACTTCAAATTTTTTCAATTTACGTTTATTTGTGAAGGTTTTCCATAATTAAGTTCTTTTTTGGCACTTTTCCCATGATTCATTCAATGTTCGTCAGTACACAATTCTCACTATTGGATACATTTCCAAAAATCAAAACATCTTTGCCACAATGTGTTCTGTATAATTTATTCCTTGTTGAAAAAGTAAATCTGAATTTTGATTATTTTCCGCCTGTTGGTACACATCGTTCTTTTTTAATCAGCAGCAAAGTCTGAAGTCCGATTTCGACATTTTTTTTTTGGGGGGGGGGCAACAAGATTCCGACTAGGGTGCCGGGAGCTTGAATCCACATCTGGACAGTTTGTCTGTTCGGTAATCAGACCAGTTCTAACCGGTCGGTTTTAGTTCAGCATATGCACAGAAAACACGTAGAGTTTCATATCCACGATTGTATTGATGAAACTAAGCTCTGCAGCGTCCTTCTTCTTTCTGTTTTTTAATTTACCCCCAAGGACCTGTAGGCATTTCTGTTAGAGTGGTGAGTACAACTGTACTTTATCCAAGTGCCTGAATAGTCAGTTTTCCCTGAGCTGTATTTATTGGAAGGGGACCGGGATAGCGGCCCCAGCTTGACCTATCTCCAGAGCTTGTCTGGGGCAAACCTGAACTTAACTAGGCCAACAAAAAAGATCCAGATACATATTGCATACATATGTGGCCGTTGATGATAAGTGGACACCAAAAAAAAAAAAAAAAAAAAATACCGAGGGGTAGAGAGAGAGACTAGTCTACAGTTGAGATGTTATTCTTGGTGGCGCCTGGGACATTCAGAGGGGATATAACATCAGAAGCTGGCCAGTATTGAAACATGAATTGATCAATATTTACAGCTGCTCGCAGGCATATATAGGGAAAAGGGAAAGGGGGGGGGGTGGGGTTGGTAGAAACAAGCTGTCTGGGTAGAAGGAGGGAGGGGAGTGTCAGACAAAAACAAAAATTGCAAGACCCGTCACATATTTCGGGTGTAAATAATATCGAGCCCGTTCCGTCTCCGACTTGACAAGAGGGCAAAAAAGTTCAACATTGGGTGTGCATCATCAAGTTCCCTTAATGGGAGAGTACTGACTGGGGTCAACTATCCTATAATTCAATTTGCCTGTGATTAGAAACATGTGCATGGAGGGGGTGTTTGTGTATCTCAGGCGTGTCAGTGTCATGGTCATGGGCTGCTCTAGTAAGGTCAGATGGAGGGAATGGATAAGCTTGACAAATCAAACAGAATATTATTCTGGCATTTGATATAATTTATCATTTGGGCAATGGCTTACGCATCCAATTTATTGAGAAAGAGAGAAAAAAATCATTTCCAAAAGGAGTTAGTACATGTACGTGCACATGTAGTTGTGTTTCTATAATTTTAGGCTGAATAAAACAGTGACAACAATGGAACGCCACTATAACAAACAACGCTATACCGAACATTTGGCTATAACAAACATCATCCTTGGCTCCCAATGTAGCATTATATAGGCCTGCTGATACATGTAGTTCATTATAACAAACGAACGACCACTATAACAAACAATTTTTGTGCATCCCGTTGTGTTCAATATAGTGGCATTCCACTGTACATAACTGTGAAGCTCTCTCCAATGACATACAATCTGAAGAAAACAATCTAAATATCCTTCAATTTTTTCTTTTAGCCTAGCGACACATTAACAATCTAACAAGTGACACTGAATTTTCCGAGAACTTTGTCTACTGTGGCACTCAGAAACCTTTTTTGTTTTGGAAGTTGAATTTATTATTTTGATGAAACAGCTTTCTACTGGGAAGGAAGTCTAGGCCTACATAATGCACCTTTGCAATGAACTGCTCTTGCTATGCCTTCCTTAAACATCCACGTCTTGAGTCCCTTACGACTTGATCATGTGACATGATGTTAGGCTCAGACTCAGTCAAACGGTCTCCACTTTGCCAGGGTTGCAATCTTGTTGCAAGGATGTATGATTGAATTACACCATCCATCACACTTAGAGGCTAACTGAAACCACTCTGTAAGAAGGAGTGGATGGGAAGGGATAGGTCCAGGCATAATATGCCCTTGACCCTGTTACTACTACACACTGCTTGTTACTCCATACTTTTCCTTTAGCCAATTTCCATTCCCTGCTCACACCACCACCTTCATTTGAGAATCGGACTTGAAACTTAGGCTCGGTTACACAAGGCATCAGTCTGCACAGGAACATGCTCCAACTGATGACCTTTTGATGCAGTACGGACTATTTTTAAAAAGGGATTTGTCCAATTAGAATATATGCAAAAATACTTCCAACACACTGAACTTTCCCTGATCACATTACATGGTACATACAGTGAGTACATGTTGACCGTACAAGACTAGTATGTATCACATTTCCAGGCTAAGCACAAAAATATGCACAAAGGTTTAATGCTACTAAACTGATTTTGACTAGTGCAACTGGCTTCACCTAATCTTCATCCCAGCTCAGTAAACTTGCATGTAATTTAAAAATAGTTCATGAACGTATTTTATTTCTATGTCTGAATATCAGATCTGATATTGAATTCCTAAGACATGCCAAGATCAGGCAACGTAAACACGGAATGATTGTAGAGAGTAGATTCAAGGTCATTGAAATTCAAGATAGATAAGAGCCCAACATCCGATCCATGATATTCAATGGTTTATGACATACTGGCACAATTTCAATGACACATAAAAAAGTATATCAAATATCACAAGTTCCCATGGATTGGCACGACCATTCTGTCACAGAAGTACATACCGGTAACTACGGTATTGAGGAAGACTCCATTGTGAGAGAAAACAATCCTTAGGAGCTTAACAAGAATCATATTTGCGGAAGCACATTCCTCATCCTGCATGCATCTCTTACAAGTTACACACAAGCATAAGATCATATCTTGTGACATGGCTGGCCATTTCAAAGTACATTCCTGGCCCTGGGGTAGGGTGTAACTTACAGGAAGTTATTTGCAAGGAGGGATCAGACTGAATATGAATAACATAATTGGCAAAGCACTGACAGACCAGACCAGACTTGAAGACAATCTAGATAGCTAGCCCCACTGATGCAAAGCATTCTTCAAAGACCACAAAATTAAAAAAGTGAAGTACATGTTTATGACTTCGCTTCGATTTCTATTCAACCGTAACCAAATAGTGCACTGAATTTTGAAAGCCTTCCAACATTTTTTTACAAGGATACAAAGTGTCACGCAAGAAAATATGGACACTAAACTGTTTTACAGAAAAATATTTTTTCAATAATTTCCTCTGAACAAAGAAATTCATTCCACTCTTGTTTTCTTTGGTGCAAATGAAAGTCATGGAAATGTGAAGAGAGATTTGAGTATTGTTATGCAGTTTATAACAACTTTGAAAAGAACCTGAAATACATATCAATTATTTAGCGTCACATCTTTCTGTAGGCCTACTGTGTACAGTTTCTTTGTGTTCAAAGTGCAATTGGTTAATGTTACTTGGAAGTTGTAGTAGGGTTGGGTGATGGCAAACAATGTGTTATGTAACATCCTGCTCGTATTTAAATGTAAAGCAGTGTGTCTACAATGATCTCATTGCGTCAACAGATTCAGCCATCATGTACTAATCAACACAGTAAACATCATGGGATTATTGTAACTGTAAAGATACTAAGCATTCCTGCATGTCCTGTGTGCTGTTGCACAGTCTAAGGGATCACCTCAACAAGCATGTACTGTGACCTATATAAGTAAGATAAGCTAGCCGTCCCTGTTTTCCTCCAGACAGCACTCACATGTAACATGTAGGCCTATGCCTACAATCCATGTTTTATGACTTGCACCCTTCATTAATTGTTTTTAGTAAGCTGTATTTCCATTATTAAACATCCATTCAAATTCATCATGTGTGTTTGACACAAACGATCGTACAAGGCTTTCAACAACTACATGTACATCTGTAGTCTACACATCATAGACACAATGTGTGGAACTTAATGACCATGATGAATTGTTTGTCCGACAGATGGTCCATCATTAATGTGATTGTAAAGTTTTTATAGGATGGAGCGGCATTAAATCAATACATAATGTAGCCAGGTTAACAACATACTGCACATGGGAGGAACTTAGTTCCATGTAAATGCAAATCACTACAAGCAATAAACTGCTGTAAACTGCTGTAAACTGCTCATCAGCCCAAATAATGACATGAAATTTATAAAATGCTTGGAGTTAGGAGAGCTTGACGCATTTCAATCCTAGCAGGTTCTTTATCTTTATCTTTATTATCCTCCGATAAAGATCCTGTTAAGGCCCTCCTAACTTCAACATTTTATAAATGAAATTACAAGTAGGCCTACATGTACAATGTAAATAGCAGGCCTACATCATAATTACGTAGGCCTACAATGTACACATATTTATGTACAAACTACAAGTACAGTGTAGTAATAGTATACAGTATTGTAAATGTTCACAAAAGAACTTGTTCTACTGTAAATATCAGAATCCATGAACCACCGTACATGTAGACCTACGTAGAACAGACACCATGGTAAAAAGCTGTGCTAGGAATGCGATCAACACAAATGAACCCGGAATCAATATTTTCCCAATGCATTCTAAATACCAGTATAGGGCTATAGCTCTATAATAGCGTGAAATTTGGAATGGATTGCTTTCAATCATGCGTGATGCATGCATGCCACGGGACATTCGGGTTTGTGGGTTAATCCCATTGTACTTCATTCTGAGCTGCTGAAATCATGGAATGTCACGCTAATTGTCGATAAGAATCTATACTTTAAGACTAACTACTGTACACAATCCCGGTCATATATTCCATAGCTGGCCTAGTACTAGTAGTAGTAGGCCTAGTACTAGTACGCATCATAGGCACGCATGGCATTGTTCATACAAGGACTCGGTATTCCCATCAAAATGAATGACTAAATTCACTTCCCATGTGGAGGTTGCAGCCTGAGACAACTTGGCACGCAAGGTCACGGCTTCTGAATTTAATTAAAAGGGGGAGATCAGGAATAGGGGGAAAAAATGTATTAAGCGAAGCGAAAACTGATTGGGATAAAAGCAAGCGCGGGGTACATGTAAGCTACATGGTACCCGCATGTGGATATTGTTTTTTTACATTGTCAAAACACGATCAGCTTGTAGAGCATGTAGGCTATGCAATCACAACATGTGCAGAGTCAATCATATATGGTTTTGAAACCTTCAAGGTCAAAACGTCCTATTTTTATTTAATCTTCGCCACAGTCTAGAATTAGTCATGTCATGCTCTACATGGTAAAAATCTGTAATATTACAATTGGGGATGGGAAGAAAATTAAGCATCAATTCCAACCCCAGCCCCCCCCCCCCCAAAAAAAAAAAAACCGATTATGAAAACATGGGCATGGAAAAAGAAGCTACATGGTTTGCGTGGATTAATGTGACCTCATAATTTGACAGGAGTTCTAACAGGTTGAGTGTGAAAATGGTTACACATTATAAACATTATACATGTAGGCCTACACATAAAGAGGTTGAGTCCCAAATCTCTGGCTGCGGCTGCAAATTACACACGCACCTATGGCATCCGCTAGCCAGTGGCTAAAGCCATCTCCATCTATAGACTTGTGTGTTATTTGCAGGTCGCAGCCAGAGAATTGGAACACGGCCAGAGATCTTTAAATAAATGTTACGACTCTCCTACAAATGTTTGACAAAGGTTTTAGACTACAAGAACAAAGAAAAACATTTTCAATTTCAACATTAAATTTTACTGTTGAAATTGAAAAATTAAATACTGTTGTGGTATATGCTCTGTCAATGAATGGTGACACTTGAGTGGCAAATAAGTGACGAATAAGTGGCAAATATATGGGACATTGACATGAAACACCTGGTGCACATGCTCACAATGAAGTGCAAAACGCACAGCATTTACTATTCAAGTACAGAGATGGTGGGCACTGGGCACACCAACAGACAAATACTCCCCTTTCTGTTTACGTTGGATATTTTCCTTTCCAGGACAACCTTCATCAGTCCAAACATTCCCCCACTTTTTTCGCTCCCCTTAAATTTTCTTCAGGCAATGTCACACCACAAGCTCACTGTACAAAAAAAAAAAACGGGTCTTACCCCAGGGGTGATTCTCACCACCCCCTGCCTGCATGTGCTAATAAATAAATCCACTTCCATTAGCTGTGAATGTGCCAAAACATGGCCTACTTACAATGGTCCTGATGTTCGACAGACCTGTGTGATGTACTAAACAGTCCTGGAGGTATATCATTAATTTAAACTAATCCTTCCTACATGTACATGTAATGTAGCTTCAACTTCAAGTAACAAATTTAATACACACACTGAAATAACAAATATGCCTTTACCATTTTATGTACATTTGTACATAGGCCTATACATATACACTGCATAATTTGTCAATGAAAAAAATATCATAGGCAATACAGTACCTGTGCATTTCAGTACATTATTTTATTAGTACTGATATGCACAAAATTATATATAGGGCCAATGCAAACTGGCTCAGAAGATTAAAATGCAATTTCTGCTGTTGAAAGCTCAGCTGGCTCAGAGTTCACACATGGCATAGCACAACAACAAGCTATGCCCTGTGGCCCTTGCTAGTATATAGCAATATATGCATGCCATCACTCACCACCTGTCAGTGTGGTTGCCATAACGATGCCCAGTTTGCTGTGGGCTAAAGGTCAACCCGTACATGTACATGTGTACAGTGAATAATACAATGTGTACAATGTGTAGCCTACATGGACAAAATGAATTTACCCTCCCATGTACATTACAATGTATGGCTAGACAAGGGCCTGGGTCCATTAGTGTCAACTCTCTCATTAAAAAAAATCAATTAAGCTGGGAGCATAATATGTGTGTTCTCGCTGACTGGTCGAAATGCTGTGACCTTCAATATGCATCAATGCATATGTTGTAACATGTACAGTGTAGGTCAGCCTACCACTAGTACCATGCATATTACATGTACCTAGTCCTACAATATATTGATACCATTCAAACTGAGGACCTTTTCCTGAAATAATGTAAATATTTCATCAAACTAAAACCTACTCACACATTCAACTACGGGTGTATTTTTTAACACAGACAATACAAAAATACTGATGTATTTTACATGTATTTTATTTTTTTTAAATACAGGCATTACTGTGAACATTTCTTGCTTGACTGATTTTTTCATCAAGAAAATAATTTGAATGGATTACCATGGATATGTAGGCTTATTTATTAAATTTTTTAAATAGAACAATGATAATTAAGTATTTTCCGTTTTACAGAATGCTGGTACAGTATATGTACATGTACACATGTATATATCATAACACTGGTTACTTAATCAAATGATGTAGGCCTTCATTTTTTGATTTTGTAAAGGGAGTTGAGATGATTTGAGGAATGTAAATTATGGCCCGACGACCAGGGATAATGATTAATTTGCGCCATGAGTGTCATGCTTGGCGGATACCGGTGCATTTTAAGTGTCCATTATTATATTATATTTATTATTATATCTTACAGTTATTTTGTATTAATACAAAATACATGTATACTGAGAGAATGTGTATTGTTTACACTGCACAGCAAACCGGCCCGGTATTTGAATCAGACTTCCAGTTGCAAGACTTCCAACAACTCTGGCTTCTGACATTTCTAAGGGGACATGATCTCCTCAACATCTTGGTTTCTTGCAGGCCTTCTTTCTAGACAACATGACATGTATGTACGTACATGTAAGGTACAAGGCATTATGTAGCTTTAGCAGATGCCATGATGTTTACAAGTAGACCATAACACATGTGTAATAATACTGTACTCTCATAAATCGTACATGGATGTCCTACATGTAGTCCTGTACAGTTCTCCCTTCAATGGGGCCAATTTCACGGCGCTGCTTAGCACACAAATTTGCTAAGCATGACATTTCTGTCTAAATAAAAACAGGGTTAACAACCAAATTCCCACGTGTTGTGTATCACTTGTGATTATTCTTTGGCTGTTGTTCACTGACCATGAATATCAAATGAATTGTTTTTAACGGTGTATGGTTTTATTGGGCAAGACAGTTTTGTGCTAAGCAAATTTTTGTGCTTAGCAGCTCCATGAAATTAGCCTTGCATCAATCCTACATGATCTGCATCTATCGTATGTTGTTGTACTATTCCCAACTACCCCCCCAGTTCCTTGTGGCTTTACCATACATACATTCATTCATTCATTCATTCAAGATGTGCATCATGTAAGTCAATCACGCCACCTGGCTTCTCTATTTACCAGATACAATTTCCAGTTCACTTCATCACCGGGGCACAGGGGACTCAATTTATTCCAAATTGTCAACCAGCAACTATAATAAAGATTCGACCAAGAATGCCTTCCACCAGGCAGGGGTGAGACCAAACCAAAGAAAAAGAAGAAAATGAAAAAATTTGCACTATTTACTGACCTAAAAATCAATGTGGCAGTCTTGGCTACGAAATCAATGCACGGGCTTGGAATGAAACAAGTAAGAGGGAAGAAAAATCATTATTTCCAAGCAAAGTGAAATCCCAAATTCAATTTTGTTTTTCCTTTTTCTGTTTTTCTCTTCCCCAAGTATGGAAAAAAAATAAATAAATGCTGTGACTGATGTTCCGAGATACTTCATTTTTCCCATGGGTAAATGGCTCAAATCCTTACATTGCTCGTGGGAAATCAACAAGATAGCAATGCATACGTTGAATAGGTTCAGGTAATTAATTTACTTTAAAGAAAAATACCATAAATTTGACGATAAATAGAGATGGATCAAATGTCTGATGTAGAAGAAGAATACGTTGATTGCTGAAGGACTATGTGATGGTCACTTTTAAGAATTTATTCAAAAAGATAGCACTTAATAAATTAAATATTACGTCTTCTTGCTGTAGAAAACAAGACAATGGCTGGTCACTCACTCACTGTCCAATGTCCATGTAAAATGACTGATATTCAAAGCAACATCCTTAGGAAGTTAGGTAGTGAATTCTGCTCTTTATTTTCTCAAGCCTTGGTCTTTGGTTAACAATACAACATCAGCTACACAAATATCAACTCTAGCATCAAGGCAGAGATGTTCGATCAATTCTAACAGAGACCACAACAGCAAATCAATTCAAGCGATGGTTTGGCAATGCAAAAGAGACAGGTAGAAAAATTGGGGTTGAGTTGACCACATCCCTCGGCTTTTGATGAATTTTGGGAATAATCAGCACTGAAATCTCCGCCACCTGATCTGAGTGGGACTGGGACAAACCTATTGCCTGGAATGGAGGGAGCACACTGGGACCATCATGGGACTTAATCTAGCCCGAAGCCAAATGCCATTAAGCATCAATTTCTAGACACATAAAGGGAATAACGTTGCTTGGCACGTTGTTTCTGTGGTTTTTTTTCCTCAATGGTCATTCCTCTGTATTTCATATTAGTAGTCTGACTATGCTGGACGTCGATGATGGATGGTGCCAGCACTGAAGTTGTCTTGACCATCAGTTCTTAGTACTGTGTGTCAAGAATAGCTTTAATACAGAAAGAGAAATCCCATCAATAATATTAACATTAGATAGCCTGATTAGGTGTCATTCGGGGAAATAAGACCGTCCTATTTCAGTGAATAAGATAAATGGGAGTTCCAACATAAACTTTACACAGTACAAATGAACATGTACAGTACGTGCATTAAATTTCATTTGGACAAGCAAGTTCGAGCTGAGGAGTGACAACTCAGAACGACATCGGGCAAGGGTAGGTATCAGGGCTTAACTACGCTCAATTTTATCTTCAGTTCCAGCTACAGTCAATGATTGTCAATAATAAAATAAAAATTGTTGAACATTGAATTTCTAAGTTAAATAACAAACAGTAAGATTTGGTATCAAAAAGCTTTTCAAAATGACACCCTGAAAATGCATTCAATTAAGACATTTGTGACATTGAAACAGCTACCAGTATCATTTAAATACAGTGTAGGCCTAAGCGGTTACTGTTTAGTTATTATTTTAAATAATCAGCAAATAACCACAAGGGAAACTGACAGATTTTTCGGTGTTCACCTTTCAATAGTTATCATTTTGCCCCTTTTTTCCTATTTATCAATTTGCTCACAAGTAATACAAAAAAATATGACAATAAAAAATAATATATTCATAGTTTGTCATATCATGCTTTCCATCTATACATGTTCAAAGAAACATGATACGTGTATCATTACTGTACATATACACTGTACATCACAAATGAAAGCATATTTGAGAAACACAATGATGGGATTTATTATGTGCAGTCACTGGAATGAAAATACCAGTAGTGGCCTTGTATACAGGCCCTACATGTAGGCCTACATGCAGCAAATGGCCAGCCATGTTACTATGGGGATACAATGGCAGCCTAGATACAATAACCACCTCTATATGCATACTGTATGCTATGTGTGGTGGCAGGTTTAATTTCGTCCCTCCATTAAACCACCATGCAACAATCTGTCTAGAAACATCCTAGCGGCGGACCGGTGCAATGCAATGAATGCAGCAGAGACCCTGAGCCCCAGACCTAATAATGAAATCAAAAAAAAAGGCCACAGTCTGCAGGAATCCTGGCCTGGTAATTGAGAACCTAACTAATTTGCTGCAATCCAAAAGCGAGAGGAGGGGGAGGGCGGGTAAAAAAAAAGGGGGGGGAAAACGGACACTGAATAAATAATTGCATACAATGGGAACCTGTGTATTGACATGTAGGCCTACATATACAGCGTAGCGCTGGTTGACAGACAACAGGAGGGCAAGTACATACGTACATGTACATGTAGTAGGCCTATCTCATTGTCAATGCAAGAGATGAACTCATATTAAAATATGACAAATTCAGACCATCAAAAATTATTGACAACAGTTGTGCTTTTACTGTTTCCCTTTGAAAAGCATTAACATATAATTTGCTTACAATGTACGCCCTACATTGTGCATATGTACATACTGTACATGTGTGCACACAATTGCTGGGTGCTATAGACAATGGACCCAACGATAAACATGGGTGTAGCAAAAGTGAAACATTTATTAAAATCCTATGTCATTTACATGTACATATACAATGTAGGTTCAGCAAGAGAAATAGAAACACCAATGTAGCCCTACATCTACATGTGTACATTTGTACACCATGTAGGCCTATATTATGCAGCTGTTTAAATGTGCATTATAAATACATTGGATCATATCCAAAGAACTTAAACAGTTGACATAATAAGACTGGAAATTCACAGCGCTTCACTCAAGAGTAATCTTGACATTATGACAAATGTATACAAACTGTACGTATACATCATATGAAACGGTTTATTAACATTAACTAAAGGTGTAGACCCTATAATACATCAATGGCCTTGCTGTTTTTACATTACCGATTCAATAGGCCTACCATATCTTTAAACAGATAATATCATTCCTTTATCATTCATGACCTTGGTGCAGATGCATTTAACTGTCAATCATCTGCTCAAAATCTCCAATTCGTAATAAAATATGTTCGTAATTAATTTTCACGGATGCACGCCTCTCGCCCCCATTATCTATGGACTGTACATGCACATCACCATGGCAATGCATACTTGTCCCTCATAATATTATCATCCCAGGGTTGCACTAGCCTCCCTGGCTGCCAGAATGCCAGAATTATGGGTCAACAGCGGAAGAAGATGGTTGGAAATAGAGTGCTGTAGGGCATGTCACTCAGGTAGATGGGTAGTAGTGTGCATCAACATATTACATTTACTGCAGTGCAATGCTGTGTCCCTCAGCCTTGAAATACTGTGCTATATTATACACTGTACATACTGTACGTGTACAAAAGGCATGACCTGACCATGCAGGAGTCCTTCACACACACTGCATTATACAGGCTACATCATACATGTAGGCTATAGGCCTACATACATGTACATGTGTACGTGTGTAACAAGCACTTTTTATCATTTAGCCTACTGTACACAATAATATACAATTCAACATGTCTTCATACACATCATATGCCCTACATATGTACATGTATATTTTTTAGCAAAATGAACAATAAAGTGTGTATAAAATTCATTGGATAATTTTGTTTTTACCTTGAGAGTGAATACCTACTGTAGAATTGAATATGGCCATGTACTATATACTTTTTAGGCCTACTGTACCTTTTAAGTTGTATACGTACATGTGTACATGGCCTACATGTACAATGTATGTTTATTGAAAATGTGAAAACTTGTAGGCCTATTTACATTAATTAAATGGCCTCACATTTGTACTCTACGTGGGCAATCTTACAGTATCGTTTATATACAACCTGTGCCCTAGCTCCTCAATGCATTTTGAATGACAAACATAGATCTTTATGCATAATATTCACTTTCTGTTCTCAAACAAAATTTCTGCTACTTCAGACTTTTGTGTAGGCTAGGCCTATGTGGTATGTGTCTGAAAAACTTCTAAGACTTGCAGAACTGTGCACAAATCAAAATGTCAATTGCTATTCGCTAAGTGCACCTTGTGTTTAAAAAGTTGTTTCATTCAAACATGTTACTCTACATATGTTAAGAAGTCAATCAATTAAAAAACATCATCTTCTTTTTTTCAAGCACACAATTACAGTACTACATGCAGTCAGATTGTCCATGGATACAAATCAAGTCACACTCCCAAGGCCTTCAATTACTTTCTTGCAAGGACGTGGCATTTTTTGTTCTCTCCCCGGCTTTGATAAAGAGCACTTCCATTAGAGAATAACAAATGTCCATGGAAATATTGCAAAGGCCACAGAGGCGAAAGGATACGTAGCAGGGCAGGGAATGGAGGTAATTTGCCTGCAAAGAGTTGAATCTGAAGGCCAGACTCAATGTTTGTCTAAATACCATTTATATCCAGTGGCAAAAAACAACACCGTCCCACGTTGTGGCAATTTTTTTTTTCTAGACACACTTTCAATATTAAAATTCTCGGAAGCTAATTTTTGTTTTCTATAATATCATCAGAACTGTGCAGACTTTGACTATAAACCAATCTCTACATGAGAACTGAGAATGTTTTTCCTGTCTGAATGTAGACGGGTGACCTTGGTCGTACACTGATGTGTTTTGTACCAGATTGAAAACCTGTACAAACAGGGCAGCCTTGGAATTTACATGCTGACTATACTACAGGGGCTTGTATAATGCATAGTGTGTGTGCGCATCAAGGTTACTGGTAAACACTCGAGTTGGTTGTGAAATTGAACAACACAACTGGCATGCTATTGTCTGACACAGTTACATTTATGCATGAGGTTACATGTAAATCTACAAAGCTATCCCCATGTGTAGGCCATAGATAGTAGCAGACTAGCAGTTCATGATCTCTTAAGGCATAGGAAACCCAATCTCCTCTGTCTCTTAAAAGTTGAAAGGAGAAAGAATTCTTCAGTAATAAAACAGTGCAAGTCAATCCATCTAACTGCAGAATTTATGTCTTTGTGGATAGTTAATTTTAGTTATCGCACAGCACTACTGGTATACCAACAACAATAGATACATGTAGATAGATAAAAACTTTATTTTTTTAATTCCAACATTGGAAAAATACATGATTAAAGAAAGACGACAAAAACCTGTGTCGCCACAGTGAGCAGTGCCACCTTCTAATGTACAATTTGTATACATGTATCAACACTAACCAAATTGAAAAAAAAAACAAGAAGTAGGCTTAAATGATGACAAAAACAGACTTGAATGCAAGTCTTACTCGTTCTAGTCTCTCCAACATGCCCAACTTCAAACCCTACATAAAAACAGACTTGAAATATGATTATGAAAAGTGAAATTTTTTTTCGCAAGCCAGCGCAGGTTCAGGGTACTGGATTTGAAGAGAACCCTGCATGATCATGTACCCTGACCCCTGTCTCCTAAACTGAACATTGTAACGAGACAACCTTTCACATCAGGGAAGTGAGTCACCAGGATCCCGACCTCCCAGTCCCAATCAGCTCAGCCAGTCATGCCATGGCCTCCCCTGGGCACCTCACAGTCCCTCCTGCAGCCTTGGGTTTATAGGGATGGCCTCTGACAATTTTTGTTTTTTTCAATAAACCATGAAATGAAATTCTAGGGTTGCATTGAAATTAAAGGTTTGTCTGAGCACGGTACAGTATCATGTGGTCACATCAATTGCAAAGCATGTTGTCCAGTTTTCTGATATGATAAAAGGTCATATTTTAACCAATGCAATTAGTCCAGTGCAAATGGTGTATCCATTTCATAGAGGAAGGCTGTTATACTGCAGCTACAGTGTGGTCGTAACATGAAGTCATACAGGAAAGCCCTACTGTAGCAAATTATGTATACAATGCACTTGTAATTTCACCATTGCTTGATGCATTGGAACATCCGACTGAAATGCTTCACAACATAACATGCTGATCAATGATCATTCACTGGCAAGCGCTAGAAAACAAGTGATTCATTCAATTATTGAAAGGCCATATAAGTTACATTGAACAGTATTCCTGCATATACATGTAGGCTGATCACAACAGTGGAAGGATACATTACAATGTAAATCCTATGAAAAGCACCATTTTGAGCCTACAACATTTCGAATGCCAGCTAGGTACCTTTATCATCACCTCAGTCAAATTTCTCAACTCGAATTCGAAAACAAACCAAAGTGCAAACACTGGTAGATTTGACCACTCAAAATGCATCCATTGTCTCTGTAAAAAAAAAATATCCCAATTTGTTCAGTTCACAGCAAACATGGCATTATTTTGTCACATGGGTTGATTTACTTTATCTAAAGCTGTTGTTACCTTGGGCATTTAATCTACCCACTGCCCTAAAGTCAATATAAAATATGAGGACAGCCTTAACTCCTGCCAACAGGCACAGATAGCCTGTGTTAATCTTGGGGAGGGGAATGATAAGATTAGCATTTTACTGATTTATACCTGAAGGCTGAAGTACATACATGTAGGCCTCCATGTACTTATGTAGGCCTACTGTATCTATCAGAAGTATAGGCCTACATTTTACTCTAACTGCAACCATCACACAAAACTTGCCAAGGAGGTTAAGAATTTCAAATTCACTGCCCAATTCTGCGGCAAAATCAATTTCTGCTGAGTTCCTTAAAATGAATCGAGGCAGCAAAAAACAAGTACGAGTCCAACATTGAAGCTGTTTAATACATCGATGTCCGACACATAGTCAACTTCTGAATAGGCCCACATACAACTTTATTTTCTTTTTTCAGTCAATTATGTGCCGATTGGTGTGCCCATTGTAGGCCTACATAGTAAATCCACTGGAAATACAACTTAAAGAATCCTGTCATTACTTGTTAAGCGGCGGATAAAACTGATTGGTTTTTAGATTTAAAACTGTTTTAGAGCATCCAGATACATATTTTATTGCTAAAACCGATCGGGTTAAAACAGTTGTTTTAGTGAATTTAACACAATGTCTGAACGTACCCATAGTCCTAAACTCCTACAGTGCTCTGCCATTCAAATAACAGGTCAGAAGAAATATCCAGAACAGAATGTACATGTATGTCTTGTTGACAATGTTAACATACGTGTTCATGCAGGACTACAATGACTACATGTGCATACACATGATATGTATGTACAGTGTATGCCTTGTTTACTACTAGTAGCCTACTACCCTTAGCAGGACACAAAAATGCAGAATCAATGATGACTTCAACATGTGTGTCTGTGAACTGTAAGTCTGTATGGTGGACATTAACACCTAGAATTCTGCATGCAAATTACTGTATATTCATAGCTGGTGAAAGGTAGGCCTACACCATAGGTCTACATGTGCACATGTAAAAACGTGAACAAGGTTGAGGCTCATAGATACACTTTTGCACTGCCTAGTTAAAATTATTTTGAATAATGCAGCCATACACGCCAATACGTGTAAAGGTTATTGTAAAACTTAAACACAGTGAAAAATACTATGAATATTTATCATGCTTTTATTAAACACATGTCAGGAAGGAATTATAAATTCTGCATACATACAGTCCATGTGCATGTGCATGTTGCAGTCAAATTTATAATGCAAACATATAACTATTAAGAAACCATTCACTGATGCCGCACATGTGCACTTGAATAGCACTAGTTATGATATTATATTTTTTGGGGAGCGACACACTTATTAAAATGCAGGGTCGTTCATCGCTGCCAGCTTGGTATGATTAAAACATACAGGGACACAGGAAGATCTGTCATCCCGGGAAAGCTTTCCACACCACGGGTTCACATATGGGACAAACTCCCGGACTGCTTGTGCTTGCTATACCGCATCAATCACCAGTACAGGTTTAAAATGCACTGTGTAGGCGCACACAATCATTACAGGCATTCAAATGTCATGCAGTGTGTGCTGTATACAACCACAACTGTGTGAGTTGCTGGCGAACAGATCCTGAATCGACCTAGTAAAGCTTCATTTGCATTGAACATTTTCAACTTTTGTTGGGGGGAGGGGGAAACAGTGCTGGGGAAATGTCAACATTCATTGTCAATAATCCAACACGAAAGCATGTTCAGTTCTGTCAAAAGGCATGCTGCATATAAACATAACATGTCTGAAATATTATTTGCTGACCCAGTGACCTTACATACGAGGTCTGTGCTGAAAGAGCACTATTCTGTAAGACGAAAGGGTCGCAGAAAAAGTCTGCAACATAAAAATATCCATATTATATTTACTATGTGTAAATAATCGAATATCAATAATTTCCTAAGCACTCCAGTGACTACACAGCACAATGTCTTATATGCTAACAAATGGATCAAATTTGAGAATAGGCCTATCACAACAATGCAGAAGAAAATCAACAACAACATTCAATGGGGCTTAATTATTGTACATTATCCCCGCACTGCCACCACAATAGCATAATACTTTGCCAGCATAATACTTTCCCAGCATATTTCTAATGGCCCAGATCAAATAGCAATGTTCCTATACAGCATATTATGTTGACACAAATCTGCTATGTTAGGTCTAGACCTACTTAGACTGGTGTGGAATGCGTGGCATGTCTTGTCCTGTGGGCTATTTTAGGAATCTTGGCAAAGTACACAACAAATGTTGTTGCTGCCAGTAATTCTAGGGCATTCACAGGGAGAGAGGCCAGTTTCCAGCGATCTAATAAGGGGAACGAGTTCAACTACGGATTCATTTCAAACTGGAAGGTGTAAATTAAGTTTGCGATTTTTACTTCTAACAAAATTTTTCCAGATAAGGAAAATAGGTGATGAAAGTCGTGTCATGTTGATGCTGGTAGCGACATTTCAGCTGCTGTAATTTTTCCATTTCACAAAAAAGGGAAGTTTTTTTTTCAACAATCCTGAATTGCAGATTAACACAAATCATGTGTCTCCTGATGAGGACTAGAGCAGGCTAGTCAAAACATTGAGACCTTACGAGAAGTGTGATCGAAATAGAAGTGCGAAAGTACGAACAATTCTTACATGGTGTTTCTGCAAAAAAAAAAAAACGATCCACATACAAATCATGTGTCTTTCAATGTAATATAAACAGAGCATTATGAAATGGAATATTAGGTTTGAATTTAAACCCAAAGTCTAGATTTTTTAGACTTGCTATTTTGTATGTTATGGCAATACCTGTAAATTGATAACCTTGTGTATCCATTTTTAGGGGGCTTCTCTAGGTAACTGAATTTGATAAGATTATATTTATATTTATGTGTAGGCCTATGTGTATACATGCACACGTAGGCATACATGCCGTCTGGTCTGCATGGGTATGATTAATCCTCTACCAAGCCTTTAATGATCATTTGCAGTTTTTTCAAAAGCTAGGCTAATAAAATCACACTGCTAGAAAACCCATTAGCATGCCAGTGACCCGTGAATGTGCCTGCAAAATGCATGATGACCACAGTGACCGTGAACCCTGAGCGAGAAGGGTGATAGCACTTCAATCAACCTGCATGTACATGTCCTTACTGCTATCTCACTGCATAGAATGGTATACATTGTAATTGATGTTACATGAGGTTTACATCACAGGAAGCATGCCTCATGCCTCAGGAAATGCCAGTTATTTGGAGACCCCCCCCCCTTCCAAATACATGTACACCACATGTGCATATACACACAAAATACCAAAACAATACTTTCATTCGGCAATGTATTATCTTAATGAGCGTGATTCATCATTTTCTCCGACATCCGCCAATAATAACCAATGCTAACGCCAAGAAACATAAATGACGACTTCCAGCTGTTGTTTAAGCGGCATTAATAATTAAAAGCTACAATAACTGCCGGTCAATCAATAATGCATTGTCAGCATGGGCAGGATGAGCCAAACACTGTAATCGGGCGCCCCTCAAACAAAAATGTTCAGTAGTACATTACCATTCATAGCACAGGCCATTGAGACCAAAATGGCAAATAACAGTCACCGCCAACAAAAGACTGCACTGTCCATACCTATACATGTCACCACATGAATAGAAGCTGAATCCATTCAAATTTCTCTCATCCAGTTATATTGGTGGTACATCTGGATAGCTAGCTAGTACTATGGGGGCTATGCTCCTTACCCATTGAAATTCAACACAATGGTTTAAGGCTTTGCAGAATCCCATTGTGTTTGAAGTATACTGCTTGGGGCTCCACAGTCATGCAGAAGTGTCATTCTGTATTGATGATTTATATCTCCATAGGATACTGTGCAGTACAAACATGCAGGCTATGTACTGTGCATTATCCAAAAGTAGCATGAACTTATGGGTTTAATGTACATGCAATCCCAGTAGAAGATTTCATCCAACCATGCACAACTAACTTACGCCATGTGTAGTCCCTATTAAAAAAACAACCAATTTACATTGCTTGTAAACAAAACTATTTTCAGTTGCTGCCCCATTTCCCGAAACTACATGTACCTCAAATGATAAGCCTAAAATAGAAATGCCAAGCAGCACAATTTGTTGCAGAGTTGCACCGAGAAATTACTAAAAATGATAAAAATGTTGTCTTCAAGATTACAAAAAAATTGTGGATCAAATTTGACTTACATCAGTTTTGTATAAATCTGCTGTTTGGGTTTCAAATCAAATTTTGGGATTAAAACCAAAGTGTAGGCCTATAAATAGGCCTACTAATGGTACAAAATACAAATCAAAAACTGAAGGAAACAGAAAAACAACACACAATGATGTTTGGTTTTACTACCCGGCTGTTATCCTTGACCTAAATCATGTGATTTACTTGTCTGGATTTATTTTTTGACAGTCGGCAAATTTACAGGTGTTACGGTACATTGCAGTACTGTAAATAGGAGGAGTTCTGGAGAGGAACATTAAACGTAGTCCAACCCAAAAACATGAAGCTTGTAAGATAACAGCAACACCAGGTTTAAAGGTATAATACATGATTGGTAAAGGTCACAGAACAGCACTCACACTTTGTTGATCAGACATGTACATGAAATAATAAACCTGTGAAAATTTGAGCTCAATCATAACATCTGAAACACGAAAAAATAGCGAAACCAGACTCAATTTTTCTAATAAAACATAAAGAATGGTTTTGATCTTACCCCGAGATCAAAACTGTTTTCGGTATTTGTTTGACTAATTTCTCAATAAATACACCATTTCAGACGGAAATATTTTAACAGTATGTTTTTACCATCACCATCTTCAACCGTGAAAGTTATACGTAAATCAGTGAACGTTTCTGTTTGGGTATGTTACCAAATCATGTACTGTGCCTTTAAGCACTGAGCAGCTGTTGTTTTTCTACATTACATGTGTAACCATGCCAAACCTGAACAACACTGGGCACAGTGTGTTTGATTTTTAAACTCCTGGAAAATAAAGGGCTTTCCAAAGTTCAAGTCTGTTTCGCCCTCGAATGTATTGACTTTGGAAACAGCGAATGAATTGAAACAGCTCTGTTGTTTCTTGTTAAATCCTATAAATAAAAAAAAATATCCTGAAAATATTTTGAGTAATGTAGGCCTCCATGTACACGTACACGTAAAGGCCTACTTTATAAAAACAAAAATATGAGTACCCGTATGTAATTTGCAAATTGCAAATATCACGTTACAATTTAAATGGGGTGAAAATATATCACTGATAGGAACCAGCATTATGAATTGAATTCCATTTTTATTTGAATACCGGGGTAGTCATAAATTTACAGCGTCAGGTGACTTCACGCTGCTCGTGTGTATAATACATGTACATGTATGTAGGCCTACATACACATAGCATGTAGGGCCTATAGTTACAAATTTAAATGGATCCAGCTTGTGAGAAAGGAACCCGTAATTTCAACAGGATGCTCGAGACAGCCTTCAAGCTTGCCTTTATTTGATGATAATAATTCACTGCTAGATGCCTAGATTACTAACATGATAGAGCACCCGCACCGCATTCAACTTTGTCCATGAATCAAAAATCCTTCTCATTTCACAAATTCTTTTTGCAACAACACATCCACATGCATAAGGTTCCGTTGTCCTGGTATTAGAGGTAATTTGTCTGAAATGTCTTTATAAACATGTAGGCCCTAGATGTTTTTATTTTGGTTCTGTTTTGCTTTAGTGTGGTATGTTTTTCCATTGGGATAGAAAAGAATTGTTAGCATCACTGATTACATGACTGATAGACAGAATATCTAGGCTAAATAAATATCTAAGCTAAATCTTACTACATGTACATGTATGTGAAACCTATAAACTTCCATGTTTGTGACGCAGATTATCAATGGTTATAATTCAAAATTGACAGAACTGTTAGTACAAATAAATAATGGAGCTGAAGTACATGTAGTCCAGGAATGTGACACAAAAAACACACATTTTTTCAGGGCTCAGGCTTACAACTGGAAATCAATGGTATGCGTGGCACAAATTTGTGCAGTATGTGTAAATCACAATGCCGAATAAAAAACATTCATTGGCAATATTCAATTGATCATGTTCTTCAGTCATGCAAAAGAAATCAAGATTAAACGCTGAAAAGACAAAATATGAATAAGGCTGCCCTGCCTGCTGCATAACCTAGGTCTTGAGTGAGATTTTCAGGGACAGATACTGGCCTAGAAAAAAGCCACACAGCCGTAATAACTGGGATGGATTCCCCTGCTGTGTCAGCCTGCAATCGGAGCGCCGTCTCCATTTTTGTCTGTGACCTTCTGCACTGGGGGAAAAAAAAACCTGCAGCTGAAGTATGCCATGCAACCAGGCATGAACAAGCGCTGCTGGGGTGGCCAACTGCCAATTCGATACCTAATCAATAAGGCCCGTAGTAATGAAGGCCTTGCCTGGTGCAACGATGGGGTAAACATAAAAATAAAGCCCAAATGGACTGGACTGGACTACACCGGACTGTATACACTAGCCTCTCCCTTACGCCCAGCATCATAATGACAGGCGGCCATTTTGGACGCTGGCACTGTCTAAAAGGAGAAAACGGTCTCCCATATCTTTGCGTTCACCCAGCCTGAATGGAGAAAAAGGCTTCTAGCATTGTCAAAGTGTACAATAGCTTTGGCAATTCCCAAAGCTTTACATAAGCACCAGCTTGTAATTCCCCCCCTGTTTTTTTGTCCTCATACTGAGTTTGTGTGTATAGGATTTTTAATCCCTGTGTCCCTTTCAATGAATGGCCATGGATGGATTGGAAATTAACATGGCAATGGGTGATGTGTTAGTGTGTGTAAATTTGTATAATACTGTAGTCAGGCTGGGGTCTTTCAAATGCTAAATAAACACGCGAAACCAAACAGTGCAAAATAGACATCCTGTCTGTACTGTAGCAATAGAATATTTTATGAAACACAACTGAACTGAGAGTGGTCCTACTTTACTAATAGTAGCTATGTACATACATGTGTGGATGTAATTTGTATAGTACACTGTAAGTAGGCCTACATTTAGTGTATCAAAAGCTCCATGATCAAATTGAGCAGAAATTTGCTACGTGCACAAATTCTGTTATCAAATGATACCGAAAGTAAGCCCGACCTAAACTTGGATTCCCTTCTAAAAGATGCAGAACGGGCAAAATTTACAGACAGACAAACACAGCTAGGGCTACAGGAATCGCCCAGTAACCTCTGGTTTCTGTTTTACCATCGAAACTGCTGACATTGAGCTAAACAGGATTTGTTAAAACTTAACACGTTATATTGCATTAGAATTAATACAGAAATGCATTTGGGGAAATTGCTGACAAATGGGTTTTCCCTTGTTTCGATACAGCTGGTCTTTTTATAGTAAATATTAGAATAATGGTGACAGCTGTTTCAATATGACACAATCTTTTTTTTTTTTATAAATAACTGAAGTTGAAGGATTATTTGTACATGTACATGTGAAAAATTGCACAACTGTTGTTACCTCCAGCATACAACTGTCAATGGTGTTTGTTTTTCTATCTCTTTTCAGCAACACGCACAAATTATTCATTCAATTATTGGTATTCACATTATCACAAAATTTCTAAAAAATGAATGACAACTTGACGAGAATATTATAAGCCACAATACAATCAAAGGAATTACCCTTTTCCAAACAGCACACAAACACAATTTTCATAACCAAAACAATTGATGGGTCGCATTTTTTGGTGAAATGGTTAAATTCCTTTCTCTGATTTAAGAATAGAATGATAATATTTTATAATAATTAAACTGTATAAAAATGCTATTGTCGCAATTCGCAACGTATATTATTACAACAAGACCCTTGAGGGCATGTCTGGCCATATAGGATTTAAATTACTTTTTAATATTGCACACATTACCACATTCTCCCTTTTCTAGAAACTTAAGGACTGACCAATGTGGAAAGTTCAAGAATGTATTACAATGACAGCAATCTGAATCAAAGAACCCGCACATCACAACATTTTTCAAGATGATTAATCAGCCGGAGACCGTTCCACGAATTACACTGTGGAGACTTACGATGTCATTGATCACAGTGGCAGTCAATTCCACTTCGGCAAGAATAACAAAAATGTCAATTGATGTTTGCTCATGAATCAAAGCACTGTCTAGTAAGAAATTTCAATATTTTACTTTTCTTGCAGTTGCATAATCTACGTGCCTGTAGGCCTACGTCAGCCATTTGAATTTTCGAGATCACAGCTTTCTTCATCACAAGACCTCTACTACAAGTACTAATGAATGTGTTTTTACAGAGCATAAAGCAAATGAAAATGTACTCATCTATTACTAGAACTACTTAGGCTTACATGTTTTTGACACCTATGATTAAAACTTTTAAAAAAGACTTGCTGCATCCGTGTATTTAACCACGTACTCAGTAAACTTAAATATGAATCGCATTCTAAAAATACATGCAGTGCAGTAAGTAAGTGCACTGTACTTTAATGGTTTTATGCCATGGGGGAAATTTAACTGTGATTGGGGCTTTCCTTTTTAAATTTTAGGTATTACAGGGCCAAAATTAAATCGGGTCCAAATCCTGTACTATGGGTTGTTGCATGTTGTTTACCATTTTTCGTTGAATGTGGTTTAGGCATACTGTTTTTTTTATTAAAGTTATTTTGCTAAAACCGGTTCTTATTAATATTATTCTATTGGCATTTCTGGCAATTTCTGTTGGATAAGTGAGGAAAATTAATAATGTTTTTACAGTTACATTTCATCCTTTTTGTTACGGTTTTCAAAATGATGCCATGTTCAAAATAAAACTGAGCCTACATACTGGTGATAATTACACAATAGGCCTAGGCCCCTACACAGTTAGATTTTGTCATCTTCATACAAATGGCAACTCGAGTCACTGAAGTGTTGTACTTTGTCTGATTTACAACAACATTGTCTGATTTAATGACCAAAATAATGTACTGCCACATGGGGATTGTGAATTTCTCCTATCCTCATTAGACATTAGCAAGAGGAGGCCGCATGTTGTGCTGACCGCAAAGCCGCGTGGCTAGGCTACGCACCGCAAAATAACAAGCTGGTGGCAGACGAAAAAATACCGGCATTCTCGCCAATTAAACCTGGTCGAAAAACAAGGTTTGGAACGGTAAAATGCCATAATTGTGTAACTCAATAGTAGAGGATTCATCCAAGACCATTTCTGACCGGTTGTCATCAGACTCTTCAGTGAGAAAACCCGAGGTTTTAGTGGGGGTAAACACGGGGGTTAAAATTCGTAGTCGTAGGGTTTCAACTTACCGTACATTCCTCGTTAGTGATATCCCTGTTACCATTATCCAGTACAGCACGTATCACTCCAGCTCGCCAGCCCCACTCGGAAATCTTGCCCAATTTCAGCTTGCCAGGGCTGTTGACGCAGAGGAATCGCTTGCCAACAAGTTCCTCGCGATATTCTATTCCCATCCTGGAGTGGTCACCTCACATTTCTGTCCAAAAAATGGCGAAAAACGGTCAAATTCGGGGGGATTCTCGGTGCAGACGGTCCACAACAAGCGCAGGATGCCTGCAGGAGTTTCCATGTAGTAGTATAGTGCGCATGAATATTAACTGGATGAGATTTGGCCCTCTACGAGGTCAAAAGGTCAAGGTGCACCAACTTCTGTTTTGGAATGGCGCTCTTTATTATTATCATCATTTTTTTTCTTTCCTTGAGAAAAGTAGTACATTGTACATTGAGAAATTCAAGTTGCGCGCTGTCGTGATGTCATCATGTCAAATCGTTATTCATTCATCAAGATCAGTACTTTTTTTAAAAGAATTTTTTAACATCTTTCCTTTCTGTATCTTTTTTTATGCTGCTGGAGAATTTATTCGAAGCTGCGGTCAGCAGATAACAGACAACCGATGGGTTTTACATGCAGCAATTAGCCATCAACAAAATAATTTCGCATCTTTTTTTTTTAGAAAGACTATTAACATTTCGGATTTCTTTTTGTCATAATGACTCTAACTATCGAGTGAAAAAATGTGTTTTTGTTTTTTCTTTGTTTTTCTTTGTTTGTTTGTTTATTTATTTGTTTGTTTGGGGGATTTAATTGATTTCGTTTTCCGGAAGTATTTTAAAAATTCATCGCATCAACAGGAACGTAAATAATGTGTAATGACAATGACAATTGTACCAGTCTATTAGGGACCGCCTTGAAATATTCTTATGAGCCTAGTATGAGGCTATATAAAAGGAATTATCACATTATTGCCTACAATTGAGTATTTTCCAGAAGAAAAAAATGCTACTGAAGCTAGCTGATCGGCACAATACAAAGTGCTTGACGTTTTTGAAGGCTCAACATGTGGGGGCGTAGCATGAGGGGTGGGGCCCGTGAGAAGGGGGCGGTGTGATTATGCATTAAAGGTAGTATCATATTTTGGTAAGAAGCCAAAACAGAATTCACAGATTTACGTATAACGTACAGGGTATAAAGATGGTGCTGGTAGAAAAATACCGTTACAATTTTCCGCCTGAAATGCTGTATTTATCCTGAAAAGACTAAAACAACGACCGAAAATCTTTTTGATCTTTTAAAAGATCAACAATAAAAGAGAAAAGACTTAAGAAATACTGCGGCCGTTTTTCACGATTTTCTCAAAAAGTGGGCACCGTATGGGGCTGAAATTTTTACAGTTGACTGTGACAGTATCTTCCTTGATATTTTTGCCCATAAATCTGTACTTCTTTAACAAAAACCAAAGTATGATACTACCTTTAAAAGATCAAAAATAAAAGAAAAAAGACTTAGGAAATACTGAGGCCGTTTTTCACTGTTTTCTCAGCAAGTGGGCACCGTATGGGACTGAAATTTTCACAGATGACTGTTACTGTATCTGTGTTAATATTTTTGCCCACGAATCTGTATTTCTTTGATAAGTATGATATTACCTTTAACCGACGTCGTGGCAAAGGCCCTTCCAAATAGAACCGCAAAATATGGCCGGAACATTTAATTGCTTTATATAATCAGTCATCCGTTCTGCATGATCAGCGGCTAACAATTAAATGCAATCTATTATTACTCTGATGAAATCACCGTCCAGTAACCAAATAATACAATCATAATTACCATGGGGCCAATTTCATGGCCCTGTTTGTTTAGCACAAAAAAAATTGCCAATCATAAAATTTCTGTCTTGATAAAAACAGGATTAACAACCAAATGTCCATGTGCTATGTATCACTTGTGATTGTTCTTTGGCTGTCGTTCATTGACAATGAATATGAAATGGAATTTTAATGTTTGGTTTGTTTTATTGTATGGGCAAGACATTTTTGTGCTAAGCAATTTTTTTAGTGCTTAGCAGCTCCATGAAATTGGCGCCGTAAATTTTAATACAGTCACGAAGAAGCTTTTAAACTAAGGGTTATTTCCATGTATATGTTCAGCAATCCGGTACGGTCAAATTATTGGGTGGAGGGTGGACAGATTTTGAAGATTCGTGGCAGGTGACTTATGTGGCAGGGTGGGGAAATCTCTACGTGTATTATGGATAGGGGTCAGGGCCTGCCCTGGACATCGTATGATGATTCATCTTCATAAATTACACGTAGAATATTTATGAAGTACACTTGTAAAACAATATGGGCCACTTATAGCCCTGTATTCCGAACCTCTGGTGATAATGGTAATGAGTGAAGACTTCAAGGTAATATCATACTTTGTTAATATCATACTCCCCCCCACCATCGAGAAAAGCAGATTCGTGGGCAAAAATATCAAGGACGGTACAGTAACAGTCATCTGTGAAAATTTCAGTCCCATACGGTGTCCACTTTTGATAAAACATTGAAAAACTGCCCACAGTATTTTACAAATTAATTTTGTCACCTTGGTTTTTTATCTTTAAAAGATGAAAATTGTTTTTGGTAATTGGTTTTACTCTTTTCTGGATAAATACATCATTTCAGGCAGAAACAAAATTAACGGTATGTTTTTACCATCACCATCTTTATACCCTGTATATAGGTAAATCTGTGAAGATTTCTGTTTCGGTATGCTATCAAAATATGACAGTACCTTTAATTCAAGGATCTGAAGCTCCACCCTCCAATTATGTAGAAAACGAGAGAAGAGGGGTGGGGCTAGGCTGCATGAAAATGAAACAAAACATTAATTTATTTGGAATCGAATCCATCGCTAAGGCTTTTCCGACGTGAGTTCCTTTTTCATCTCTTAATTTTCTGTTGTAATCTTTGGCTGTTTCACTGTAAATTTTGTACCCACTGAAAAAAAAAGACGCGCCCTTGTCTAAAGAAATTCTAAATCTGCCCGTGATTTTCAAATGGAGGGGCACATAATTGGGTCATACTACTTGCCCGATTTACACTGCACACGCCCAAAATAGTGTAGGGATACGTGTATTAATTAAGACGATATAATTACATACATGTATTGTATTATATAATATATTATATAGTAAGTGACTGTGCGCGCGATCACGCTGGCATTATTACAATAGTAACGTCAGTTCGGAAATTCCCTCCAAGTAACATCGTTTCTGGCAAAATTCTTTCGAAAACACAATTGTCCTTAAACAACTTTTCCTTTTTGGCATCACACAAAGTAGCAATCAGTTTTACAGACAACAAAGAAAGACGTAAAGAAACAAACAAGACAATTGCTTGATATACAAACTCCTTCAAATGTAGTTTTTATTTACAATAGATGAGTTTTCTGCACATCTATATTTTCAGATAGACCTTTTATTATTTTTATTAAGATTTATTTTTCTTCACAGTCACTATTCAGAAGAAAACATATTTGTAATAACTTTCGGGAAATGTCTTGTCTTATTTTTCATTCATGATTTATTCTGCTATCATTTATATTGCATGGGAAATATGGCTCTTTTGACTTCCGCCCGGTCATTGCCATTTTAAATAATAAATCATCGCCAGAGTCAAATCAAATAAGAAATATGACCATGAATGGACTTAAGATTTAACTACAATGTAATGAACAAAATATGGTTTGACTTTGAAACACTTGACAATAAATAGGCCCATTTATTTCTAAGTACACTGTATTAAGTTAATGGACTGTAACAAATTCAAGAATGACAATTGTGTGCAGACGTTGGTGTGACAACATGTAAATTATAATGATTATTATAACGGATAAAAAGAAATAATGATATTGAAATTTCTGTGCTTTTCAGTATCTATATTTAGTTATTAAAACAAAGGGAAACAGGTGCTGGAACATTAAACTCTTCCCTGAGACACCTACAGGATGTTTTGATCATTCTGTTGACGGTCCCTTACATTCAGTAGACCGACCCATCAGGAATGAACGTGCTACGTGTGTGAATTTATAACTTCCTAAACAGCAGAGAAGAAAAAACGCGCCGCTAACCCTCTGTGCTATAAACGTACCTATAATCCCAAAACGGTTTCCAATTTTTGCTGAAGTTGTTTTTGTGAATTTGGAAAAGTTATTTTATACAATAAATTCACCCACCCACTCCATCTCTGATAAAAAAAGGAAAATGACTCTACCAATAACAAAAAACACGAAAGAATAATAATGTACACTTACAGATTTCAGACAAAACAATTAAACGTTTTCGCGATTTGGTTACATTGCAGGTCATGGACCTCATAATTTGCCGCGGCAGAACTATTTTCTTTTTCTTTAATGTAAAGTCACTTTCAACCATTTTTTGGGCATTAATACTCCAAAGGTCTGATGATGTTGGTTCCTTATTTTTATCTTGACGGAATCGGTCCTCAATCATAGATACCTCCTTTTCCCCCATACAACTGGCCATCAATTAACTAAATTTTGATACTGACGAATGTTTTCATGATGAAGTGCTGTTGTGTTTATTGTATGATACGTTTCCAATTCAGTCGCGTATGCCCCTTTAATTTTGTTTCTCTCCAAGTTTACTCGTGGAAACGAATAGTACGCCCTCTAGCGGCGACAGTGAACCACAACCAAATGAAAAAGGGCCTTTGTACATCGCTTATAAAAATGCTTGTTGGCTCAATGTCGAGAAAGATTGGCGATTTGGTGATGAATGCTACTGAGACTACTGGTTGGCATATTCATTAAATTTCCTTCTAACTATGGCAACAACAAAAACGTTGAGCATTGGGATTTATCATTCAAGGTCTTGCAAGCAAAATAACAAAGTAGCCTAATTGTTTACTTTTTGTTCATAGTCGGATTAGTCCCCCAAATAAATAAAACATTTTTTGTTCACTTTTCAATTACTTAATTAACCGGTCAGTTTCCCTTGTGGTTACTTGATGTTTTAAACAAATAAAAACTTTTTTCTAATATTCTAATCATTTTTTTGCATCATGCAAATCTAAAGCCAAATGACCATCCGCCGCAAAAACTAGGCTGAAAGTTAAGAAAGTTAATTCGCTGACTGAGCTATACTGTTCGTTCAACACCTCACCCCCTGCCCCAAAAAGTAATCCCAAAACAAAACAAAGTAAGATATTTGGATGAAATTAAGATTATTTGTTTTAATTGTTTTACCTGATTAATATCAAAACTTCCCAAAAATTTGTCATAATTTTCTCATTATTGTCACAAAAACTGGATGACTCAAGGAATGTTTAGTTCTTTGTTTGTTGTTTGCTGTTTATGCAAATTATGCTTGCCCTGCACCAACGTAGGTGAGCACTGCATACTCAGTGCTTGTTGAGTGAACATGAAAAGAATCATGCGCTTGCTCAGGCGGGATTCGAACCCATTACCTCCTGCTAACTAGAGCTGCAGATAACATACCCCTAGGCCACCAAGTTAACTGGGGCCAGTGGGGTGAATCGAATCGATTATAATTTATGGCGGATTTGTTTGCTCTTTTTTGGTTATTGTTTGCTTTTTATGAATTAGAAAAATATGAGAAAAAGGGCCTAAGAAAGAGGACGGTCGATGAGACTTGTCCTGATGTTTTACAGACTTGCAAACTTACGGTGTTTGAATTTGCGCCCTCTCATGTCATTACAATAATTTAAAATGAGCGTGAGAAAAAGGTAGGCTTGAACGTTGGTGGCGCTATCACACAATGACCGTGGCGTAAACGATATTGCATGCACTGCATGCAATTCAGTGCATAATGCATACAAATGAGCAACAACATTAGAATTCGAAGATGGCTTCGTTTCACAGCTGATCGTTAAATCTGGAAACTGTTTTGATTTCAGAAACATAAACTCCAGGCAGCCGTTAAACTGCCAGCAGCGTTCCAGTTGTTCAACGGCGAGGCATTGTGGCTGTCGGTCAACCATGGTGTCGTACATTATATCGCGTTTGGTCGTGTAAGTATTGACGTTTAAAAAGTAGGAACTTCTTAAAATAAATTTTCAAAATATCCGTTGAACTTAGTACTTCACCGCTTCAGTACATCATCGATGTATATAGTACTAGCCCTTGTACGTCTTTTTGGCACTTTACAACTGGTTAGCTACTACTAAGTACTAGGCCTACTATTGTACTATTAACCTACTGCTAGTTGGTTATTTTATTATCATTTAGGGGTTAGTGTGCTTTAGTCCACAAATAATTTTCAGACTTCCATAATTTTCCCCCCAAAAAATAAAAGCCCTGCCCTCTTTCTACAAATTTAACCTTGCTTAAATATGAAGAGGAAATCACAACTGGTCAACATATTTAGATCAAGTTAGTTTGCTGTAGAAGAAGCGGGGTTCCTAAAGTTTAGTACACTCAGGTTAGCTGGTACCCAGCTTCTACTCACCTAAATTCTAGGTGAGTAGAATCTGGGTACCAGCAACTGAGTGTACTAAACCTAACCTGGTGGGTACTTAACTTCAAGAACCCCGAAGAAGCAATGTCTGAAAATAATCCTTGTGGGGCGTTACCGGAGATTAGTACACTCATCAGGGTAGCTGGTACCTACTTCTAGATTTAGAAGGCTACTCCGTGAGCCTTCTAGCACTCTTACTTTTCGGTGTGCCGTAACGCTATGGGTTTTGAAAACAACAATTGATAGATGAAATTTTGGTGAAACATTGCAGCACCTACCGCCACTCCTAGATCGTGAATTCCCCTGAAATGTTTTTTTTCCTGATCCTCATACATCGGTTATGCTTGTGCAGTCTCATTTTTGTAATTGATCCACAACTTTTCGAGAAAAAATTCGACTTTCTGTGTCACTCCGCTTGCCGAAATGTCCGATGTTAACCTGCTGCTTGAAGTGGTCTAGTCCGCATGCGCATTATTGGATCTACCATTTTCTGAAGGGGTGCAACTTGACTTCACTGGTTCCCCGGTTGCTGCATGCATTGAAATGGGTCTGCATGTACGTGGATACCAGTTGTTGAAGCTTTATCTTTTTTATTGAGGCTGGCTCCCATTTACTGTGTGGTGTGCATGTGGCATACGTGATTTTCATGTCTCCTTCAATAAGCACACCCCTATACAATAATGCTTTTGCCCATACTATAAAATTTATGAATGAACTCGAAATTAGAAATCTTTCCTGAAGTGGAGTGGCACAGAAAGTCGAATTTTTTCTCGAAAAGTTGTGGATCAATAGCAAAAATGAGACTGCACAAGCATAACGGATGTATGAGGATCAAGAAAAAAAATAATTCAGGGGAATTCACGATCTAGGAGTGGCGGTAGGTGCTGCAATGTTTCACCAAAATTTCATCTATCAATTGTTGTTTTCAAAACCCATAGCGTTACGGCACCCCGAAAAGTAAGAGTGCTAGAAGGCTCACGGAGTAGCCTTCTAAATCTAGAAGTAGCTGGTACCCAGGTTCTACAGTAAATAAACTCACCTAAATACGAATATTCATCTTATTGGGTCTGGGTACCAGTTACCTGAGTGTACTAAACTGAGGTAACCCCCCCTTGTGGACTATAAAAGGGACACTATAAAGCACACTTACCCCAGTATTTATTAGTTACTTGGTCACCAAGTTGGTGTTAGGCCTTGGTCTTTTTAGTTTTAAGCCCTGTCCGCACTGGACTTTTTTTGGGCAAAGTAACCGAGACACTGGGTACTTTACCCATTTTAAGTCCAGTGCGGACGTCTCAGGAAGTCTACCTCTCAGTTACTTTGCCCGAGCCGCGCGGGTATTCCTACCGGCCAACTTCTGCCCGGGTAGAATGCCCGAGACACTTTACCCGAGACGAAAAGTCCAGTGCGGACAGAGCGAGTCGGGTACCCGCATGACCCTACACACTGTAGTATTGAAAGATCGGTAATTCTTCCGTGCGTGCACGGGTAAGTCACCCGAGTCAAAAGTCCAAGTGCGGACACCGGTAATATTTGCCCATTTTTCATTTACCCATCGGCTCGGTTAAATCCCCGGAAAAAAAAGTCCAGTGCGGACAGGGCTTTAGTTTTTAGGCAAGTCCTCTGTCCTCACTACAAAGTACATAGGCCTACTCTCCCAGCAATGTCATAATGCTTGGCCACTGTCAGTACTCTGTACTACTGTTCAGTAGTTGTAGGCCCCCTATTGCTTAGTTTTATCAGTGTAGGCCCATTGTAAGCTTGACCATGACATGCCTGACGTTTTTGTTTGTTTGTGGTTTATTAGTCAAGGCTTTGTTGAACATTGATGACTTAAAGAGGGAGATTCAAAACCTGTTTGTTGTTGCAATCTTTATCCTTCAGTTTCATCTTGTAAAAAAAAAGTGTCTTTTTGTGACCTTTAATCATATCATGTGAAAAGATAGAAAAAAACAAATGACAGTAAAAGCACCGGGATTGTATTTTTGGGGTCCCTTTAAATTTTTTTCTTATTTAACCAAATAACATGTAGACCTGTCCTTTATCACTTTGGTCTTTTATTTCAGAGTTTGAAAAACGACATCCCAGTAATTGTACTGGCCAATGTGGCATTACTATTGTAACATTTGAATGATGCTAAGGCAAGGTACCCTTGGCTTAGAAGTAAACAACAAAATGTGGAATGGCTATGCGTAGGGGGTGGATATCACTGCTTACATCATGCGTACAGGGGGGACTAAAAAGTTGGCATGTTGAGCGTACATACTTTTATATGGACAGCACTTTACGGTGACTGCAGTAGCATGCCCTTCTGCACTATTCAATGGGAATACGCACAGAGCAGATACAGATGAAATCAAGCAACCATTGAAATAGTCTGGTATTAGTGTGTAGTACATGGTGTGCAACTTGCCAACTGTTGTTTGTTATCATACAATACCAAGAAACAACCTTGGTGCATTGTGCACAACCTCTGCACAGTTTGTAAACTGCCTACACGTACATTGGTAGGGTACAATGGCTGCATCCAAATAATCTTCAACTGGCTTTGGCTTGAAATTACACATATGCGTCTATGGGAAGTGCAGCCACTACCATTAACACACATGAAAGCCGTTGCCTAATAACTGGGACATGGCCATAATCTTCTTTAGTTTGAGCCGTTACGTTTTCCAAACAATTTTTTTATAATAAATAAATGAAATAGAGTAAACAGCACAACACCTGTCCACACACAGAGGCAATTGAACAGAACCTCATCAGCCTAACAATAGATGGAAATGTATGGGTTTTGTTGTTTTCATGGGTTGGCCAGTGTTGAAGGTTAAACAAACCAAGGGGTGTTATGTGTGCTCAAGCACACCCTGCAAATTTATAATAACTCAGGTAATCATGAATAGCACTGTACATGGAAACCTGTACTATGTACATATAGTACACTACAGAGTTTATTAGTTCTAATTGTGTTCTGAAGTTGATTAAGTCTATAAACATATGTACAGCAATCAATGTACAAAACTACAAACTCTGGGAAAGTGACAACTTTAATTATACAGCATTTAGTGGAAAATATTCGGGAACAAAATATTCTTTGGTCCATGCGATGAATATTCAAATCATGCTGTTGACCATACAATGTTTCAGTAGTAGTATTGAAAGTGAAATGACGGAAACTTAGGTACAAGTTTATAATTTTCTCAAGATGAAAACTGCTGCGAATAACATGCACACATGTACACGTCATAAATATCCACATTCGAACTTGTCAAATTGTTAAATAGGATCGTGTATCATTCAACATGTGTATCTGACACACCCTTGTGTTGACACATAACAGTTTGTCATTTACCTGTGTCAACATTCGATTGACGGTTTTAATCAGTTTTCACACGACACATATTGAGATAACTTTTGATTTGAGTGAGACCTTGCAAAATACAGGTCTGTACTTGTTGTGTGCTATGACACGTTCCAACATGTACATGTACATGATGTTTTTTCCTGATATTAACAATTGCAAAAATAACTTTACACTTGCCTGTAGTTAAGTGTTGATTTTACAGGATGAGTAAAAAGAAACATTCGTGAACACTTCCTTTTTGGGGGGGAGGTTTTGCTTTTTCTTGTTTATCAACATCAATCAATGTTAGTCAATTACCTTTTTTTCAAGTCAGAGAACTAGTGAAGTAAAAACTTCTGAAATAAGTTTCTGTCTTTGGTCATTCTCCCGGGTTTAGGACACGTTGTTTTTTGTGTTTGCGTTGCTCATTGTACATCATATCAGACTTTGTTTTCCTCTTGCCAGTGACTGCTTTCATTCTTAGTTTTAAAAGAATGAATGTTCTGTAATGTAGCCCATGTATTCCTAAAGTTCATGGAAAGAAAGTTGTAGAAGTTTGTGAATGTAACTTGGTGCATGGCGCAGTGATCCTCCCAATAAGTACACTGCACACAAATGTACTTTACATTTACACCGTGCTGGCATACAATGTACAATATACATTCCATGTGTATTATGTATAAATTCCCTGGGCGTATGAAAGTAAACAAGATTTGAACTTGCTGGTATTTGTTAGCCCAGAACCCTGTGGTGGAACCTTACCCTGCCTGCCCATATGAATGACATTAAAGCGGATACATGTAAATTTACAATTTTGAAGAATCTCAAAGGGTATACTGTAGACGCACATTGTACATGTAATTGATGGAATGTTCTGAATTAGATGTACAATGTAGATTGACCTTTTTAAATCTTAAAAACAATTCTACTGTTTGAATGGTATTTCATGAAATTGTTTAAATTGGGCCTCGATATATACTGTACTGTATATTACCGGTAAATGTACACTACTTATTTCGTTATAGGGTGACATTTCCATAGGGTTATGCACAAAACTTTACTTACAAATCTATTTCTAAACATCATCCAAACCAATGAACTTGAAATTGAATTAGGTTCATATTGAGAAAATTCTATTTCTCTGTCTTACTGTATATTAAAATATATGGACAGTAAAATGTCTTTAAGAGCTACAGTAGCTAGGAAGTTAAGTAAGGCGACCTCCAAATGTCACCCTAAGTACCATGGTCACCCTAGACCTTCGCTGACTTAACCAAAACCGGTCTCCCTTTTTGTTAATGGGCAAGGATTAATGTTCATACATGTAAAATGTGTAGACTATCTATATTGGGTATTGGTATTTTACCATGAATTGCAATTACATAGTGTACAGTACAGGTATGCAGAATCCATTTAGGTGAATCATACATGCATAGAAATATATTCTGAGACAGTGACAGTGTCGTGTTGTACATCAAACTCAATCTGTGCCATGATATTGACTTCAATTAGCCGTCGACTATTGCGCTGGCATCCTGCGTAAACTCATGTCATGTTGATGTGTACACATACAACATATGATGTAGATGTACAGTCATGCAGCGCAGTCAAGCCATGCAAAGTTTCAAACTCCCCCGGTCCCCCCTCCTAAGGCCCATTAGACAGTTTGCAAAATGGAAACGTTGATGCAATAAATGTCAGTTGCTATCGGAGTGAGATCTCGCAGAGAATGTGTCCAGCCTGGCACTGCTGACAACGCTCCCTCCCTCTCCGTCGAACTGAACGTTCGTCTCTGCCTTCGTTGCTATTTTTTTTTTCTTGTCTGGGACGATGGTTTACGGGTTTCCAGCCCGGGAGGAAAGAAAATAAACCTATTCTTGTCACTTGGATCCGCCGTAGAGAGATTACAGCCTATTACTCATTGGCTTAGCTAGCTAGACCTGAATTTGTCAAGGACGTGCACAGCGTACTGGCTGCATCATGCACCATGGCTATCATCGGTGTGTTGTGTCTGTTCACAGTCGTTCACTAAGGGCTTGGCTGGATGAATGATTAACTTTATATTTTCAGATGAAGGGTAGACCTACATGTGGCGTGCTATCATCTTCATAACAACAACTTGGGTGTGACATCACGCATGCACACATACATGCATACATATGCACACGTACGCGCAGTTGCGTGCTGTTTTACTGCAACGTGCCATGCTGGTACCAGCTTTATTTAATTACACAATAAAGTAATAAAACCAGAATCTAGAAATCATTGAAATGATGAGATTGAAAGTAATAAACTAATAAATGCAAACTGCTCGTCAATCAAAATATTGGGAATGGTGTTTGTGACCTGATGACTATGAGATGAAATTATGCTATTGATACATGCATGATGCACCATGGTAATATTACATTTATGCAGTATCGGACAACTTTGCTTGAAAACTTTGATAGAAAAGATACTGTATGATATATAAACCCTGCTTAAAGGGGAATATGCATTTGTTTGGACATTGTTTGTACATGTACTACATCCTGTTTGTACCATTTTTCAGGCCTGCAGCAGTGCTATTATGCTAAATGTATCTTAGATGGGATATAGCAGTACATGTACGGAGTGGTTTCATGGCTTTTGACTGCCAAACGAACAAAGAAAATTGACAATGAGGGACATCGCCAATATAGGGCTGGATAGCTCAGTTGGTGGAGCGCCGGTACAGTATCCCGGTGGTTGCTGGTTCAAATCCCGCTCCAGTCCAATTTTCTCTGTTTATCTTTCAATGATTTAAAGTCAATCCAGTCAGTTTCCCCTAAATAGTTATTTGATGATTGTACAACAATAGTAAAGTTCTTTCTTTCTTCTCGACTCGTTTGCAGCAAGTCAGTTCCTGTTGAAATTGTTTTAAAGTTTGAAATATTATTCTATCTTGAAGGCTTGTCATGTTAGTTTTATGATCCTGTTCCCATCCTACAAACAATCTTAATGGTGGAGCAGTATCTAGGGATTGGGTGTCTCCCCACCTCTCTACAGTGTCATCATAGGGATTTCCCCTCACGTAATTGTTTCTGTGCAGGAAATTAGGTTGGCCATTGATTATGGTCGTAGCCTGCGGTCAGCACGCTGTTTCCCTGAAAACTCGATCATGCTGTTGGTGACAGGTGCCCGCTCAGAACAATTGAATAAACCCTTTCTGCTCGGGAAGCGGCTATAGCAGTTTGCCTCATGGCGTGAGAATACTCATGATTGCTTTTATTGCTTTTTATAGTTTTTAAAAGATCAACAATATTTTCGGTCGTTGTTTGACTAATTTCTGGATAAATACACCATTTCAGGTGGAAAAAGTTTAACGGTATGTTTCTACCAGCACCATCTTTATACCCTGTAATTTATAGGTAAATCTGTGAACATTTCTGTTTTGGTTTCTTACCAAAGTATGGTACTACTGTACCTTTAATTTCCATTGAAATGCATTGAATGGGGGTACTGACTGAAACAAGAGGTTCAATGAACCTTTATTGTCTAAATTCACTCATTGTGGTACATTTACATTTACATGACGTAGATCGGCATTTTAGAATAGACCGCAATTTTTGAGTTCCGAACACAGCTGCGTTGACACCAATTACATCTGCATGGAATTCCGGCTATTGTCCGGTAGTATTCAACCATTGTGTGTCCACTTTGTTTACGCTGAGCTCCCTGCACACATGGGCTGGTCAGATGACCTCTATTTGACCGGTGACTGATCGATAATGAGGCCGGTAAAAACAAAACAGAAAACATCCCCAGCTGATGGGGTTAAGTAATTGTCAGGACTATAAGTCTTTATACCGGTAATCCACTTTGATATATTGCTGTAATTGCTCTTGAATGGGTTTTATACAGCGTGTTTGTAGCTTTAAGTTTGTTATCCCACATTATGGCGGTTGTTGGTGGGGTTTTTAGTGGGTATTGTACAATCATAGGAAGGGCTTTATAGATGTGGAAGTCGTTATTAGTGCGGCTGCTGCTCTAAACCGCCAAACAGATGCAGTCTACCGTTTGCACTTTGTTATCTTCTGAAACAGTTTAGCTCAGAGTGAAAGATGACTGTGACAAACAGTATGTCAGGTTGCATTAAATAGATGCTAGCAATTACAAAGTGTATACACAGCTTTGTGGAGAGACTGTACAAGTCTGGAAGTGCAGAGGGGCTCGGTGTTAAAACTCCACCAAAATTGAGTCTTATTTAGTCAGGAACTGTTGAATTTGGGGGATGCCTGTTTGTATTTAGGCGGATTGTCGCCTGAGGGTTGGTTTATAAATGGGATAGGTATCAGGGGAGGAATCGAGCCAATCATAATTTTATCCTGACAGACCCGATGTTACATCGAGAGAGTGCTATCCACGGAAGATCCCATCACATGTTTCGATGTGAATTTTGGATGAGCACCAGTGGTATTATAGTCGTTAGGCACGTATGCGCTGGATCCCATTAGGCCTGTGCCTCATGTCCTGTTACCCCTCCCTGCCCCCCTCCTGAGCGTCCCCTCCCACTCCCACAGCTCCTAAATACCTACTGGACTGCTGCTCTGGACCTATTCAGTCAGGTTGGTGTAGCGGTTCTTTCCTCGCCTTTCACCTCTGTGGACCGGGTTCAAGTCCGGCTCGGTTCACAAGTGGATTGGGATTTCAGTTCCTACCTGATTCCGTGGGTTTTACCCAGAATATTACTCTGGGGTTTTCCTCCCACCTCTAAAACTGTATCTTCTTCTCATCATCTTTTCATAACAGGTTTCATCAGGCTTTCGAGCTACAGTGCCTTGGTCACTTTGGAAGAATCCTTGGTGTCATTACCAGAAATATATAATAATAATGATAATAATAATATTCAGCAAACTCATGACCACACTAGGCACGTTCACACACACACAAACCCAAAAAGGGTGATTATTTGGGTCGCGATTCAAATGCGATTTTAAATTGCATTGATAGTGTGTCTTTTTGCAAATAGTCACGATTGTTTGCTCTGTGAACGGTGCGCGCTCCCCCCAATTTTTTTTTTTTATATCCCATCATGCAAAGCCCGTAGTAGACAGCTTTGATCGATCATGTGTTACACATTGGAACGGGCATTCGCAGTTTGATTAAGAAATCGTACTGGTGCGATTTGGGTCGCGCTTTTTTTTGTCTGTGTGGACACAAACACAAAATAATCTCAATTTGAATCGCGATGCAAATAATCACGTGTTTTCATGTGTGTGAACGCACCTACATTGTACATTGTACTGTATCCTCTAAGTATAATTTTGAAAGTCAAGCATGTTTGAAACTTTGAATACTGGCACTGTGGAGGCACTTCGTAGAGGAAGTTTTTTTATAATTCGCAGGCTGGCCATGAATTCTCCTGAGAGTTGTTATCATGTTTGTTTATTGATGCTAGCCTCTCCTCCACCCTCCTCTAAAGCCCTCTAAACATGACTAATGTACAATAGTCCATTCCAAGCCCTGCTTCAGATGCTCGATTTATATTTTTGGGTGCCAGACTATCTATACTTAATTATCCTTAAGCTATTTTATTTGTGTTCCTTACAGGTTGATGTTTGGTACCCTGTATCCCGCATATGCTTCCTATAAAGCTGTCAAGACAAGAAATGTCAAAGAATATGTGAGTACAACATTATGAATATCACTCTAACGAACGACCACCATAGTGGACAATATCTACATACGTACGTGTGCAATCCCGCCATGTTCGTTATGGTGGCGTTCACAGTAATAACAAAGGAATGAAGAAGCACCAAGCCTTTTGCAAAAACAGCCATGAAAATGAGAGAACTGGCTGTATATGGTGTCTGGACTGCAGTGTGAAATGTAGATTGAACAGTCCGCATAAATGAATACAGTACAATGTATATCAAAATCTATTAAATGTGTATAGTGAAACTGTCAGTTACTACGGCCACATTTTAATGTTTTAGTCATGAAACATCTCTGAGGAGGGACAATGTTTATGAAGTACATGTAGGTCTATTGAATGAATTAATTTATGTAAAGTGGAATGCCACTATAATTAACACGCAGGGATTCACAGAAGTTATCTGTTGTTATAGTGGTCGTTTGTTATAGTGAACAATGTTCAGCAGGCCTATACATTGTACATGACAATTGGGAGCCAAGGACGATGTTCGGTATAGCCAAATGTTCGGTATAACAGTGTTCGTTACAGTGCCGTTCCACCATACATGTTGTTTACTGGTCATACAGGAAAGGTCACCGGCTCTGTGTGTTAAAAATAACTTCATTTGGACATTGTATGCTAATGACAAACTGTCTAATCTAGCAATTTATTCACTTGTAAAAGTAGACACTGTTATTCTTGGTTTTCCAAGTCGAGAAGCTATACAAATGAACATCGTAGGTGAAAGCTGATTTTTGTGAAATCTTCACAGGTTTAAGTTCACTATATCATGCATTTTCATGATAGCTTTTAATATTTACTTTCAGCATGATATTTCATTGTTACATTTTGGAAAAGAAAGGACTGCTTACGCTACATAAATGTAAAATGTGATTTTTCAAAACAGGAAAATATCAATTAAAGCCATGATATGATGTATGCATTTGTATGCAACCATTAGTTTGTGCATAAGAGCTGTACTTGCATTTTCGACGCAGTGTTTGTGTATGTAGTGAAACTATGCTTGTATTTATTGTCTCTCGGTTTCATCTGAACCTTATCTATATCAAGTAGCATTCTTTGATTTGTCTAGGGCTATAGGTCAGACAATAGGGGACAGCTGTCATTACTGGTATTGCTATTAATACCAACCAGGCTTTATACATGCAGGTATCCCGTAGTGTCTTATTGGTATAAAATTCATCTTAAGTCAGAGATGAGTCTGAGTCATACAAGCTTGGATTTCTTTCAAATACATGTACACGTACAATTGCTTGCAGTTTAACAACTGCTTAGGCTATACACATTATTAGATAATAAAAGTATACACTGTATATATTCAATTTGGCTCTACTGCTGCAAATTGCTCATCAGCCAAAATAATGACCTGAAACTTATAAATGCTTGGATTTTAGCCGCCTTGAATTTTAGCCTACGATAAAGATCCTGCTCGGATTAGAATCGGATCAGGCCCTCCTAACTCCAAGCAAAAAAAAAAGTTCACATACTCAGGGCTCGACCTTAACGCTAGCCCGGCGTACAATGGCAAGTAAAAACGGCTGCGGGCTAGTAAAAACCCCTGCCCAACTTGCCCGGCGGGCTAGTTAAAATATGTGTGCCTTTTTCTTCTCGGCCGCGGTGCCCCCTGAAATTGTGTCTTTTATTTCCCGTAAATTACCAATCTTACATCCACGCAAAAAAAAAGCAGTTTTTCTACCGAGAAAATCCGGCCACGATCCACGGTACCGAGCCCGACCTGCCGCAACTGCACCATACAGCGCGCCCACTCCATACCGTACCACCATCATCTATACACACGTGGTTATGTTGCATTGCATGCATGCACAGTAGACTTCCGGACTATTTCGCTGGTGCACGTTTGCTTTGAATTTGAGGCTATTACGTGCGCGGATACCAGGCGTGGAAAAGTCGGTATGCATGTGGCATGTGCTATGTTTACGTTCTCCATGCGATCGTCATTTTCGGAAGGCGATTCACGATAATCGAGCATGTGAAAAGAGTTTTTCTACTTGGCCAAATGGACAAAATAACCAACTGGAATTCAAGCAACATTTAGCTGATCAGGAAAATGCAATTTACGGTACTTAGGAAGTACGGACGGTCAGAATATTTTTACAGGGATCTCGCAACGATATGGTCATTCGAGGTATCAAGTTTTCAATCGAGGGTTGGCTGTTACGCCACTTGTACTAGTACTAGCGGCGTGCCTGTACCCATGGAGGAAGGAAATATGAAATGAGGTGATTCCCCTCTCCATATCTGTCCCTGTCATTTCACAGGAGTTTTAAGGCGATTCTTCATTATTTTTTACTTGCCTTTCCTTCATTAAAAAAATGGCCTCTTTGCCTCTGGGTTTGGCCGCAGTGCCCCTAAAATGTCCACTTTCTTGGGGCCAAAATGGCAGTGCCCTAAAATCATTGAAATTTGAGGCCTGATCGCTTCTGATTCGCACCTTGAAAGAATTTCGTGATTGACTCGCCATGTCCGAGTGCAAAATCGATGTATTTGAGCATGGTGCTCCAGAGAAGAAACGTTTTTTTAATGGATCGATTTAAGAAGAACATCCCGACTCCACTACCAGCGACAGTGATTTGTAGCCAATGATGAACAAAAGTCAAAAACCTGTTTTAATTGTTTGGGTTTTTTTTCACATATTTCATGGGCTAGTAAAAGTCTCTGCGGGCTAGTAAAAAACACAATTTACTAGCCCGGCGGGCTACAGTCAGAAAAAATAAAGGGCAAGCCCTGCATACTACATGTGTACTGGTACAATGTACAGTATAATACATGAACTTAGAATGACCTGAGAATGGCATTGCCACACCTACATGTATTGTAACTCAAACCTCTCCAAGGAAGAGGCTTGAATTATTTGCACATTGGGTCGCCCAGGTACTGAAAATGTGGATCAAATGTACCGTACTTTAATAAATAACATATGTATGATGTATGAGTATATAATGATGATTTGCAGTACATGTACGTCTGTGTGTGAGTTTGTGGCTTTCTGTGTACTTATACCAAACTGTGTACTTAAAACATGTGTACAGCAAAAGGGACAATATGGTCCACGATTGGCAATGACATGGGAAAAGGTCCTAATATGGAAGAAACCACATGTACAAAATCAATGGAGCTGCTGCCAAGTCCAAACAAAAGAGGAACAATAGGGGGTCCACGATTGCAGGCATTTACACACTTTTGTTCTCGTTTACTAATGAACACTCTACAAAGAGCAGAATTGAAATCGCTCCCATTTGAACCAGAATCACTTTCCTGGCTTGAAGTTTCTAGCGCGCGTTCCTTATCAGCTATAAAATACTTCTCTTCGTGAGAGATAAGTATTCCAAGTTCCAAATATCAGTTTGGTGAGAAAACCTTGTGGGGACCTACACGTACAGTATAGGCCTACCATTTTAGAATTTCCCTGTTGAGACATATTCAACCTATTGTGCTCTGTCTCCACAAGGCACCAGATACACTGTATTATGCGTTCACAAGAACAAAGCCATGTCTCCACAAGGATACAAATTGAGGTACATTGTGCACATGTGTATACTTGTACATCTTGTACTACATGATGCATACATGTATTTTGTATTCAGAGAGAATGTTCTAACATCTGTGTCATGCAGTTCATTAAAATACCAAAGGATTGACACATGTTCTCTACAGTTCTAGATTGAACGTGTACATTCGCATACAAAATATCAAGCGTTATGTTTTGTAGTAGGCCTAGATTTTGGCACACTACCAAATGTTGTTGAGTTATGTGTTAACTGTAATCTTTTCAATACTGTGTATTACTGTACATGTATCCATTACATGGAGGAAGTCTTCCTCCATGATGTATCATACTGTACGTGTATTTTTGTTTGCTCAATTACCTTAGTGATATCGTGTACGTGTACCTTTTATTTTGATAAACTGCTGCAAACTGCTCATCAGCCAAAAAATGACCTGAAATTATAGAATGCTTGGAGTAAGAAGGGCCTGACGCATTTCAATTCTATCAGGATCTTTCTCGAAATGTTTTTTTATAATGGATACATGTAAATGTCTTTGTTTAATTGAATTCTGAGTGAAAATGCTATAAAGTTTTTATTTTGGCAGTTAATTTGGTTGCACAATGCAGAAAATATTGGGGTTTCAAGCCAAATACAGCCTGAGCCAGTGTGCATGTAGGCCTAAGCCTATATTTTCTTGCATTTTGTCTACAATTTTGTTATATAACAATTGAGGTTTATATCTAGGCCTACCTGTTGACTATTATATGCAGCTAGGCTTACGATACACTGTGTGATCCCTGACCCTTAGATGTCCTTAGGTATTTTGGCAAGTGTGAACCATCCTTAATCCCCCACTGTCCAAAGCCTGTCCCATATAGGCCAAGTTGGCCCAGCGAGTGCCCCTATATAAAGTTACAGTCCCCAGCCCCTGGCCCTCAAGTCCTATTACATGCAAAAGTTCAACGGCATGAGAAAATCAATTTTGGCAGGTCTGTGTCGGTTAGAACTTAAAGGTATTAATATCATACTTTGGTTTTTAGTCAAAGAAATACAGATTCATGGGCATAAATATCTAGACAAATACAGTAACAGTCATCTGTGAAAATTTAAGTTCCATACCGTGCCCACGTTTTGAGAAAACAGTGAAAAACGACCCCTGTATTTCTCAAGTCTGTTCTCTTTTATTTTTGATCTTTAAGAGATCAAAACCAATTTTGGTCACTGGTTTGATTCTTTTCTAGACAATTACAGCATTTCAGGCAGAGAAAGTTTAACGGTATATGTTTGTTTCTATCATCACCATCTTTATACCCTGTAAGTTAAGGTAGATCTGTGAAGATTTCTGTTTCGATATGCTACCAAAGTATGATACTACCTTTAAGAGTTAGTGTTTGCATTGAGAGCCTCAATCTGTACCGGTATGTGCCCCTCCTACTCTCGTTGTTACTTTGCTGCAGGGATCTAAGAGCTATGTGAATACTCAACCACTCCCAAGTAAAGAAAATAGATAAATGACAAAATACTGTGTATCCCTACATTGCAATAGTGAACTTAGTGAAGTTGTTAGAAATACCAATGTTGTCAGTGAGCTTTACTGCAGTATGTACAGTAGAACCTTGCTATAACCCTAACCCCCTGCACTTACTCAGACAAGTGAGCTGCTTACCACAAAGTACCACAGCCTCCACATTATAACTGGATCATAAACTATGCACTACCACATTAAACCACACTGTGGTGTATTGTGGTATTCAGGAAACAAAACGTTTAGACACAGAGATACCATGTGTGGTTAACATTTGGCTATAATCATACAGAACATATGGCTATACTGAACATTCAGCTACATGTATACCAAACATCAACCTTGGCTCCCTTTCCTCCCAATGTTTTACCCTAGTACAAAACATAGGGCGTACCAAATATTGTGTGGATCGGTTTGCAGACAGAGTCATTCATACTTTGGCATTTCTTATTTCATTTGCACTTCTCGTAAGGTCTCAACGTTTCGACTAGCCTACTCTAGTCATCGTCAGGAGAATACTGAATATTATTTAAAATCACTTTAATAAACTGATTAATATCTTTGGACCCTGTGTTTGTTAGGCCTATAGTACTGCGTTCCACTCATCCACTGTATGTATTCAGAATCTGTATGAGTATAACATCTCGTAACGTTTTTGTAAATTTGGCTATCCTATCGGAAACCAACGGTGGTTCAGTCATGGTTCATTCATCACGCCAATCATGATATCGGGATGTGTACATGACTCAAAGACCCGTTTGTGAAATCTCAGCCTTATAAGTTCCCTGGGGATCCAGGTACTGTACAGACATAGGTACTCAGGATTCAGTAATGGTTTACACACATGCTGAGTACAAATCTATGTAGCATGCAGAATGTGATCAGGGGAGTTCAGAGGGAAAAAATGCATTTATACACAAGTGTACATTATGTACATGTACATGTATGCACGGTTTGGTTTGGTTACATACCCTGGTACTCAAACTGAGGCCTATATGCAAAATGCCTAAAGTTTCACACGACACTAACAAAACTCTCAACCCAGGGTTGTTTGATTTAAATCACTCGATTTAAATCATTGATTTAAATCATGATTTAAATCAATGGAAAAAAATCAAAAAAATCACTCAAAAAAATCAATCATGATTTTTGTCATTATTTCTTGATTTTTTAAACGAAAAACAGAATATCTTACTGAAAGAAAACTTACATTAACTTTTGGCTTAATTTTTCCACTGTAACAGGGTGTCTTAAAACAGTTTATGTTGTGTTTTTACAATTAGTTTTTACTGTACAAAATATGCATGCACGTATACAAGTGTATGAAAAATGAGGCAGTATTCTGAAGCAAAGTACGTGTACAGCATTACTTGTAATATATACAAGAATAGAATTATACACAGTATAATAATACATGTATACATGTACATGTATACATGTATGTATGTATGTATGTATGCAACTGCACAGAATTAACTTTTGTTTGTGTACATCACTACATGTACATCTTGACTTTGCACAGTAATACTGCCATTATTAGCTCTAATACACATATACTGAGATGCAAATGGACCACTAGTACGAACAAGCCTTGAAACATCTTTGAATGTGGTCTTAAACATCCAATCAGCAAGGAAGCAATACAGTATGCCTGTAGTGACAGTCAGTAACATTTTTTGTTTTTGTTGCTTCAAATGTTTTTTTTGCTACATTTTGAATACCACAATTATGCCCACGCGACAAGAAGATGCAATTTGGCAGCATTTATGGGTTTTTAAAGCAAAATGTTATGATAGTAAGATGTTATTACGTAAAAACAGTTAAGATTTTAATTTAAATCAAAAAAATCGATTTAAATCAAAAAAATCTGATTTAAATCAAATAAATCCGATTTTTTTGATTTTTTTATAAAAATCATGATTTTTATCAACCCTGTCTCAACCATTGAGAAACTTCTCTCATTGGTCTGGACCTCAGTCAAAATCACTCGAGGATTCACCAGGGACGTGGGTCACTCTCAAGTCAAGCATTGGTGTCCTTTCACACGATGACACTTTTATTAAGATTTCGCAACCATAAGAGAATTTCTCAATGGTTGAGAGTTGAGAGGCCTTATTTTGTACTTGGGTGAGGTAAACAAATTTACATATGTGTGTGTGTGTGTGTGGCGGGGAACAATTTCGCCAAAGTTTGAAAATGAAGGCGCCTTAGCTCTCCAGGTTGGCCAGGGGTCGATTTCAAGAAGCACTAAGATGAGTCTTCAGATCTTCAGATCTTGTAATAATGGTTTGTTTCAGACACGAGATCAGTGACCTTGCTGATCCGGATGCCATCCTGCATGGAACATGGATCTGCGAGATCACTGATCGCGTTCCTTAAACAAACAGGCCCTAACTTAGGGCCTTTTCGAAACGGAGGCTTAGGCTCCGGCTCAGGCTCCAGCTCTGACATCCATATGCTGAAAATATTGGTTGTGGTTTTTCATTGAAGCTGAAGCTCTGTTTTCCTTTTCAAACCAGAGAATCTACTTCAGAACCGCAGCCAAAAATCTCTATATTGATGCCCATTGTTTTACAATGGATTCACAAAATTGAGCCAGAGCCTTAAATGGAGCCTGAAACGGAGCCTGAAACGGAGCCTGAGCCTCCATTTCAAAAACGCCCTATGTGAGATGTCAGGATGCAGATCACCATGGCAACAACAACGGCCCATCTGAAGATGATAATGCTAGTGTTTTATGAAATCCAGCCCGGGGTTTAACCTTGACCTATAGTCTGATATACTGACTCTTCTCATCTCATAGTCATACTATTGATTCCATACCCAAATTTGAATGTTTCCAGACTAATTGGCATTGCTAGACATACATAACATATGAGTCATTGGCACCAACATACTTAAATTTATAATCACATTAATTAAATTAGAGTTTATTGATCTGATTTTATTATTTTTTCTTCTTTGATGTGCAGGTGAAATGGATGATGTATTGGATTGTGTTTGCGCTGTTCACATTTGTGGAGACTGTAGCGGATATTTTTGCCTCGATGTAAGTATACGGCAAAGATACGGAAAGATGTACATGTAGGCCCTACACTATACCTATCGTCTAGTGCTTATTGGCAGCAAGTCAGGCCCTTGCACTGTAATTTGGCAATTTCTTGGGTAATGCGCAATTTCACGGCTCAAATCTGTTAAACAGCTTATTCAATAAGCTCTCGCATTTCAAAGTTAAATGTTAACTGCTATCAGTTAACACCAAAATTGCTCATGATAATGTAGCACTTTGAGAATTGGGCCTTGGTTTGGGGAAAATACAGTACATGAATTTTGTTGGTGCGCAGTAATAGTTTTGTTGTTGGTTTATATATCAAAATGCCGAGTTGCAATTTGCGGCATTTTTACCGACTTACTATTAACTAGATGGTGATCCACTGATAATATTCAGATAACTCAATATTATACATACTCCAAAAAGACTAAGGGAAGCCATTTTTGATTCTATATTTCGTTCTTTATTCAGAACATCTTCAGGAAACTTTACTCTTAACTGCTCATTAAGTCTGATGATGGTTAGATCGACCTTCAGAAGACTGTAATGTAGGTCAATCATAATTCAAGGCAGGGCATCACGTACATGTACTTCCACATGCTTCATTATACTGTTGTAGTGTAGTATATCGAGGTTTTTATGATTTATACGGGTCAGCGGTAATAATAAACTTGTCCAACTGGACGGTACCGTAATTTATGGGAAATCTTTGCAGTTCAAGGGAAGTAAACATATTATCAGCATTGAAAAACAAGCTTTATTGTCGGCGGGAGGCTGCGATTGACAAGAAGGAGTGGAGTGTCCGGGAAGGAATGGGATGGACTTGTTCCTGCTAGACTCCTAGATATCGTCATCCTTCCTATGTCTTAATCCCGCTAAGCCAACTTGGCGGCACATGCTTCTTCTTGACTCTTGACTCTTCACTTGGTAAACATTGAGAACCCTCAGAGTTTGTGTACGTGCGGATTTATTCGCAACGGGGCTTCCCTTTGCAGCAGCTGTTTCTGTGGACATTGCGTTATTTTTATTTTGGTTACTCCCTTCTGTAGATACTTAGTCATATGGGAAATGAGTTGTCTACATTTGCACACCACACCTTATAAATGCTGGGCAGACTTGTCTTGCATTCAGACCGGTTGCTGTGTCCTGGGGCTGATTTCATGAAGCCCTGCGATCGATCGTAACTGGAGTTACGAAGGATTTAACCCATCATAGGGGACCTATACCACGTAGGGTTTCAATGCATCAAAAGGCTTATAATACGATTGATAGTAAGTTACGAAGAGTTTGTTGAAATCGACCCCTGTTTGGAGGGGCTTTGCTTTTTATCTTAGTAAGTCAATGAAAGAAACGTTGTAAGAATCAGTTAACATACATGTAAAATCATCATCCCTATTGGAGCTGCAACAGTATGCTCATACATTACAATCTAGATTCATCACATTTCTTTAAAGGTATAATACATGATCAATTGGTAAAGGTCACAGAACAGCATTCACACTTTATCTGATCCAGCATGTACATGAAATAATAAACTTGTGAAAATTTGAGCTCAATCGGACATCTGAGTCACAAGAAAATAGCGTAAACCGACCCAATTCTTTAAATTAAACATAAAGAATGGTTTTGATCTTACTCTGAGGATCAAAACTGTTTTCGGTCTTTGCTTGACTAATTTTGGGGATAAATACCCCATGTCAGACGGAAATATTCTAACGGTATGTTTCTACCAACACCATCTTCATATCATGAAAGTTATGTGAGCAGTTCTGTTTGTGTATGTTACCAATCCTGTACTGAACCTTTAAGCAATGAAAAGATGAGAATTTCATAACAGAATCCCGAGTTATAGTGTTTAGGGAAGGAAGTTTGACTCTTTGACGCACGAGGAGTAAGCTCTGCATTGCATCCTGTCACAGACTAAGTACTTTGTCTTTGTGGGAAATAATTCAAATTCCAGGACATCCACTTGAGACCCTTCTCTTTTCCCCCATCGTCTTCTTCCCCCACGAGCCTCTAGAGACATCGGGCCAGGAATCAACCCATAATCATATCTCTTGATCCTAGACAGATCTGTTCCTCCCCTACTGGCCTGTAAAAACGCTCTGGCAAGCTCTGGCAAAGTAATACATGTGTCCTGACTCATCGTCACTGGGTCTCTCCCCGTAACACTAGGCCGGTCAGCATTTCCCTGTTTGACCTGCAAGAAAAACATATAAGCCTTCACCAAACCAGGCTGGAGGCAAGGCTGGGGAATTATTTTGCTTTAAACGCCATTTAAGGCTCACAAAACTAAATGAAGGGATTGGGCAACATGACGAAGCCGAAGAAAGGCTCCAGCTTCGCCATGTATCTCAAGCCCTTCATTTCATTTAGGACACAAAAATGGTGTTCGCAAAATGTATAAATCCCAAGCCAAGCCTCAAGCCTCATTTCGTAAAGGTCCATACAATCAGTCAGACTTTCTTTTTCTCTGAATCCTACTGAATCTGATAAAAAAGTGCTAGTGCTGTATTTTGTGCAGAAAAATACTAGCAATTGTTTGTTTCAAATTACAAAATGTCTGTGAATAATTTCAGAAAAGCACACATAGCACAGCTACATGTACATGTAATAGCAAGGTTTATGTTGGTTTGGAAACCCAAGTAATATTTTCCATTTCATGTTTCTGTTTCAGTTTAAATTTCACAAAATCCAGTGAATACAATGGAATGTATGTGAATTGACACTATCGAAAATAAAACCGCAAGTAGAGCTTAGACATTAGATAGTGTAATTTCATGAAGTGATGAACAGAGAACAATTAACAATTTAACTATTAACAATTTAAGGAGAGCTGCCTTTTATTTAAACATCACATACATTTTTCCAGCTGACATTCAACCTTTATGGAAAATACAAAGATAGAACTTATCTTTTCAACAGTCTTTTTCTGACATCGGACACATGCAAAAACTTGGTTTAGTAGCAAGAGCTAACTGCTCTCTTCATTCACTAGTATGAGTAGGCCCTACATCTCAAACTTGAGTTTTGTTAGTGAGAGCAAATCGCTCTCCTAAATTCTCTACGTTGATTTAAAAGTAGTATCATACTTTGCTAAGAAACAAAAACAGAAATGTTCACAGATTTATGTAACTTATACAGAGTATGAAGATGGTGGTGGTGGTAGAAACATACCGTTAAAATTATTCTGCCTGAAATGGTGCATTTATCCAGAAATTGGTAAAACAACGACCGAAAATCTTTTTGAACTTTTAAAAGATCAAAAATAAAAGAGAAAAGACTTAAGAAATACTGTGGCTGTTTTTCATGATTTTCTCAAAAAGTGGGCACAGTATGGGACTGAAATGTCCACAGATGACTGTTACTGTATCTTCCTTGATATTTTTGCGCATGAATCTGTATTTCTTTGATAAAAACCAAAGTATGATATTACCTTTAAGGTTATGCTATCACATAGTGATGGGGTTTGTTATAATTATTCTTAAGGAGTTTGGCCTCTCCATCCTTTCAGTGAAGTAAATGTTATATTGCATCCTTGTACTGAGCGGGAGAAATTGCTTAACTAATGCATACATGTACATGTATATAGTAAGTTACGCATACATGGACTGTATATAGCCAACCATAGGACGTATTGGACATCAATGTTTGTCTCAGCATCTTCCAAAGGTCACTTACACTGCAGGCAGTCTGTTGACAGTTCACGTACAAAGCCGACTGTCAACTGCTCACTACATTTGTTTATTCTGTCACCATATGCCAGGCATTTAATGCTGATTTATATCATATTCCTGGAAATATTAATAGGGCATCTTAAAGGTATAATAAATGATTGGTAAAGGTCACAGAACGGCACTCACACTTTGTCTGATCCAGCATTTGCATGAAATGATAAACCTGTGAAAATTTGAGCTCAGTCGGACATCTGAGTCACGAGAAAATAGCGAAAACCCGACTTATAAAACATGAAGAATGATTTTGATCTTACCCCGAGATCTAAACTGTTTTCGGTCTTTGTTTTACCAATTTCTGGTAAGTTTTTCTGTACAAGTTTGCTGTAGTTATTTGGTTCCGCTGATCAATTGTGAAAATGACGGCGTTGTGCAACGTGCAGAGAACAACATTTTGAAGGAAACATCTGGAGGTTTTTTGGTCACAGATGGAATGAAATATGCATTGAAATATTGATTTGGGCGTGATATTTTTTTTAAATCAATTAACCCATTTATAAAGGATTGAACCATGCGTAAATGATGATCCTATCATAGTGGAAACGCAACTATTATTTTTGTTTGTTAGGTCAGCACTTAATAAAATGTTGTTTGTACATGCAGTTTTGCAATTTTTGATGGCTGTAGTTGAGAGAGTCTTGCGTCATTTTAGTCTGACAAAGAAATAGGCTTATGCATGAATTATAATTTGTTCAAAAATATAATAAAATCAAAATGATTTTTGTTCTTTTTTTTTTTTTTTGGGGGGGGGGATGGTGGGGGACTTTTTGTATCCTTGGCACGCCCCCCACCCAATTTTGTTTTAATTGTTCTTTGAGATTTTAGTAGAGGATTCTTACTTAATTAATGCGTAATTTGTATCCCTCATTTATTCATTGGTATTTTGTGAGCTTGTGGTCATTTTGTAAACAAAATAAGAAGAAAGTATTAAAAAGCAAATGAATGTGTCATCCATTAAGTTTTGCAGTAACACCATGTTACATATATATTTAATCTCTTTAATGAGTATCGGCTCTTAAAAGAGCTGGTTAATTCGACGTCCTGGCCAGTATGCTCTGGCCATCTTAAGGAGAATGCTCTCCAAGAGAACCGGCTCTTTTCAGAGACACCAATTTTTTGGGATTTTTTTGCAATTTTTTGTCAGGTCCTCCGAACTCCAAGCATCTAAAAAAAAAAAAGGAGAGTGAAATTTATGTCTCATGTTTTTACCGCAATAGCACTCCACTCTTGCGCTAAAAATAGCACCCGATCTCAGACAAACATAATTGCAACCATGCAAGCATGTGTGGGCCGGGTGTGCGCGTCCACGTGTGTGAGTCAATGTTTGTCTGACATCCGGGGATTTTGTGACGTCATTAGTGCGGAGCGCTATAACTTATGTACTTCCACTATGCAAAGCCTTCAATGTAAGTTGTTTCATTCTTTGTTTCAGACTTCCATTTTACTACGAAGCAAAGATCCTTTTCATCTTCTGGCTGATTTCACCGTGGACGAAAGGCTCGACGTATCTCTACAGGAAGTTTGTTCACCCGACGTTGAGCAAGAGAGAACAGGTGATTCTACGGTTTGTCAGACCGAATTCCCCCCCCCCCCCCCCCCCCTTGAATTTCAGGGTCGTAACTGGGGTACAACAAAATAACGTCTTAGTCAGTAGATAACGTTGAAAAGGGCTGCAGTTAACAAAAACAAAATATCAAAAAAGCACGCACTTCCAAGTGTATAATTCGACAAGCCACATCCATGTACGAACAGTATTGATTTTTTTTAACCTCTTCAGGGGTGTGATTTATTAGGATTTTTTGTGACAAAAGTTTAGCCATTTTATTGATTTTCAGCCTGATCTTGTGTGTTTTAGCCCAATTTTACGTTATTTTCAGAAATTATTACTTTCAGGATTTTTCCTGAAAAGCTAATCACAACCCTGCCTCTTGTCATTTAGCCTTTGATAAAGATCCTGTTTGGATCGAAACGCGTTAGGCCCTTCTAACTCCAAGCATTTTATAAATTTCAGATACTTATTTTGGCTGATGAGCAGTTAGCAGCAGTTCATTACCGGTACTTGTATTTTTGAATTCAGTGTAACACTGCTATATTTAATGAACACCACTACATGTAAACTGAACATACGGCTTAATCGAACATCATTCTTGGCTACCAGTTTTTGTGTATAAAACATTCTAAAATGCAAAAGCATTGGCGCCGTCAAATCGCTAAAATGGAGACAGCTATGACGGACAATATCTGTGGATTCAGCCATGTTTGTTATAGCGGCGTATACACTGCACAAGTAATAGACTGCTACAAACTGCTCATCAACCAAAATGACGCCCTGAAATATAGAAAATGCTTAGAGTTTTGCATTTTTGTTTAACTGATGCAAACAGCTGGTGCAGTGGGGCTGTGATTATCATTTTCACGTGACGTATTGTTCAGTGACAAAAAAAAAACCATTACAAATTTATTGAAGAAACGTCCATCAAGGAGATGGTGCCGACTAAAAAAAGATTTGAGTGACTGTAATTGTAAATAAATAATCGTTTTGATGAAAACGGCGCAGAAGCACAAAGGATGGACATCCATTAAGATTGTTGTGCTTTGAGCGATTTCATTGTTACCGTCAGTATCTGATGGGATTGGTTTATTCCGCCATCGGGTCCTTTTGTGTCCATTCTTGACAAGATACACAAAGAATTCCGAGTGGAACGTCAACGAGGAATGCGACATCTACATATGGACAAGGCTAGATATTCATTGTAATGCGATTTCTATAGGTTCACTGCTTTATTAATTGAAGGGCAAAGTAAAGGTTTGTGAAAGATGATAAAAATCGGAAATATTTACAGATAAATGTGTAACCTTCACTGTATAAGGATTGCAGTAGTCGAAATCTGCAGATAAAATAAGACAGGAATACTACATTTTGTTTGTAGAAAAAGTGAAATCAGAACCTTTTTGTATGTTTGGAAAAAAAGCAAGTTGTTCAGATTTTAGAAATTAAGGAACCGGAGCTGGAATTCACAAATTACTAAGGTTAATCTTAAGATGAGTTGTCAGTATCACCATAGTGATTTGTATTGTGATATCACACATTGCTTAGCAATTAAGATTGATTTACAATTTAAGATTAATCTAAATGCTTCATGAAATCAGCCCCAGAGGTTTTAACATGAGGTTCAGCAGCCGATTTCACAAAATGTTGCGTAGCTTACGCAATATACAAATGTTGTGTAAGTTTCGTGAAACGGCCATAACTTGCGCAACCAAGGCAGGAAACGTTGTGTAAGTTACGCAACAAAATGTTGCATGTTTCATGAAATTGGCTGCCGGGCTTAAACTTGAAGTAGTTGACTCTGAGTTAAGGTGTACTATAATAGAAGAGGAAGAGTTAGCCGTCACTTGCGGTTTCTGTGTATCCGTGGCTTATGTCTTCATATTAACAACTGAGAAGCCTACATCAGACTAGGTTTATGTCACGGGACAAAGCAAATACAGGCACAGGAAACCAGAATATAGGATTCCGTATAACAGCATACGGCGTATTCTAAGCTATTTTGAGTCGGTTACTAATCGTTGACTTGGTGGCTTTGAAACAAGGCCCAGGCTGTAACGTTTATTGAGGGCCAGTCCCATATGCTGAACCAGAAAGGGAGACTGCCGAGAGTGAGCAAGAGGGTCAAGAGATTTGATTATCAAGTTCCTGAAGTAGGAGAGAAACTTTGAATAGCGCTGGGAACTTATAAATAGCCAGGGTTATCTGTAGGTTGATCAAGGAGCCCCTGATTGATATGGGTGGATCTTAAGAAGTTTCCTTTTTGCTAGTCTGCCGTGGGGCACTTTATACTGATGCAGAATGTTATCTGCAGACAGGTATATGCTTCAAGAACATCGTGAATCAGGAAGGTTTTTTTTTTTTCTTCCAAGTTGATTTAACGACAAAGTGATTCAATTCTAAATTAAGTCCAGGTATAATACATGATTGGTAATGGTCACAGAGCAGCCGCACACTTTGTCTGATCCAACATGTACATGAAATAATAAAGCTGTGAACATTTGAGTGACATCTGAGTGACAGGGAAATTGCAAAAACCCGACTCAATTTTCTTATAAAACATAAAAGTCATGGAGGACCAGATCTTCATTGTTTGCAATGCATATGATATCAAGATTAAGGGTAAAGATTTAGATTTAGCATAACCCCCAAAAATACCATCGAAATCTATGGCCAAAGTTTCCTTTGTTGCTGCTATGGTTAATAACCACAACTGTGGACCCAGTCCATGTTATGCCTGATAGTCGCCTGATTGTTTAAAAGATTTTCAATTTTAAAAATGTCTAAAATAATGATTTTCATGTTTGTTTCTTGTTCTTTTTCAGGAAATTGATGAGTACATTTCACAGGCCAGTAACAAGGGCTACGAAGCCCTGAAGAAAGTCAGTAAAGATGGATTGACCATAGCCGCTAACGTCGTCATGACATCCGCTCTCAAGGCAAGTAGAAAACACTCCCAATCAGTTCAAGTTTTGAGTTTAAGTTTCGAAAAAGCTGAAATGTATTGGTTGAAAGCGAAGGAAGCTGATTTTAACATCGGTATTTGGGATATCAGAATACATGAAACTAATTTTATTTGATATTCATTGGATGACAGAAGGTAATTCAAATGTAGGATTTCTTGATCGTGTTATTAGATTGAGTTGGCCTACCACTTGCCCTACAAGTAGGCCTAAGAGTTGGCCTAAGAGTTGGCCTGAGAGTTGGTTGGCCTAAGAGTTGGCCTAAGTGTTGGCCTACGAGTTGGCCTAAGAGTTGGCCTAAGAGTTGGCCTAAGTGTTGGCCTACGAGTTGGCCTAAGAGTTGGCATAACAGTTGGCATAACAGTTGGCTTAAGTAAGAGTTGGCCTTATAGTTGGCATAACAGTTGGCTTAAGTAAGAGTTGGCCTAAGTAAGAGTTGGCCTGACAGTTGGCCTAAGACTTGACCCAAGAGTTGGCCTAAGATAGCAACCTTGGATTTATGGCATTCTTATCTCGGCCCAAAGCTGCTCAGTATAGGAGATTATCCTGGGAATGGGGTTAATCAAACTTCAAGGCTCATCCTTTTGACTTATTATCGCTGTAATCCAATTCCAGGGTCAGACCACACTGATGGACCAGCTGAAGAATTACTCCAAGAATGCCGTCAAGAACACTATTCCAGAGGAGGACGAGGGGCACCCTGACCTGGTGGAAAGAGACGGAGGATCGGGGAGCACGGAGGAACGAGACGATGCTGACGGGAGAAGTGAAAAGGAATATGATCGCCCATTAAGAGGTAAATATACTGTGGGCGTTTTCCACTTTTTTCTTAAAAGGTGGGCACTGTATTCGACTGAAATTTTCACAGATGACTTTTATGGTATCTTCCTTGACGTTTTTGCATATGAATCTGCATTTCTTTGACAAAAACTAAAGTATGATATTACCTTTAAAGCTTCCAGAGTACGTTGCCTGTTTTATGCAACTTGCATCTTTGAATTTTAACCCCCCATCAGATAGACTAGAATCGGACCCTGAGATGTCACCGGCACTACTGGACAGCCTGCATAGTCTGGACAACCGTCTCTGCGAAGAGCGGGACAACATCAAGTACGCCGCCGAGCTGGAATCACCGATGGACGACCAGGTCTCGGAAGAAGAGGAACCCGTCATGCAGCACTATCGGAGGAGGAAGAAACCAGAGCCCAGTCCCCGGCGGGCGGGGGCGATGTCTAGGTTCTACGACGAGCCGTCCAGGGAGGAATACGACAACGAGACCAACAGCGAGTACCTTCCGCAGGACGATTATGCATTCCGACGGTCGCCGTCGCTACGTTCGCTGAGAGATCACCAGTCGTACATGACTCCAGGGGTCGGAAGCATGTCACGGTCACACTATGCATCGGCGGACAACTTGAATAGAAGAACGCGAAAAAAGCAAGAGGTATGTGTATTTTTTTACAAAAAATAAACACAAAATGTTATAATAAAAAATGGCTAGCTAGAAAGATCCTGCTAGGATCGAAACGCGTCAAGCCCTTTTAACTCCAAGCATTTGAAAAGTGAACAAAGAAAAATTGACTGGAGGGGAGGGGAATACCGTACAGGCGCTCTACCAACTGAGCCATTCAGCCCTACGTTGGTGGTGACCCCAATAGTCAATTATCTTTGTTTCGTTTGGCTGTCAGAAGCCATAAAACCACGCACACACCGCCGTAGCATTTGATATATTTCAGGTCATTTTTGGCTGATGAGCAGTTTGCAGCAGTTCGTTAATTGTATTGAAAATAAAAAATGAATAATCCAAAACTCAGACCTGGGGTCGATTTCACGAAGCCCTACGATCGTTCGTAACTTGAGTTATGAAGGATAACCCATTGTAGGGGACCTATCCTATGTAGGGCTGCAATGCATCAAAATACCAATGATTGATAGTAAGTTACGATGAGTTTGGTATAATCAATCCCTGTAGTTGCAGTACAGCTTCAATCAATTGTAAAGTGTTCATTTGTTTCATTCTGTGTTTCATTCCAGCCAGTTGCACCCAGTACAGAAAGGCCTCAGGGACGCTATGCCCTCCGTACGACCGGCATCAAAATGACAAGGTACTAAAAAAAGAAAACACTCCCCGAAAACCATGGCAACCCACCAGTAAACCTCAGATCACGTTGCAATATTTGTACTTCAGCCACGACAACGATGACGATGCACTCGTACGATACGTAGCTAGATTTTTTTATAAATTGTGTGTTTGTAAGTTGAGATTGCACACCGGGAAAACCTCTTCACCAATTCTGCTTCGAAAAATTGGGCTTAAAATTACTGCGAATTATGGCTAAATTTCATGTAATTAACAAAAAAACTGGTATAATGTGAATGAAGGAAATTTCTATGCAATCAAAATGATCCGCAGTAAATGTGAAATTAGTGTGAGCGGAACATTAGCATGTGTGCAAAGAAGACAACGTGTATTAAACATGTAATGTAAATGTAATGTAAAGAACAAACGTACAGTTGCAAGTGTTTATTGTCAAGGAGAATATTTTGAGGTATTCTTACTTCAAGTTTTTGGCATGCGAGAGAAAAGAAAGACAATGAAAGAGAGAATTTGAGGTTCTCTCTAAACTTCTTAAAAAAACCTGTAAATTTAAAAAAAGGTTGACTTAAAGGCACGCTTGTACCATTGCCTGAGCTTCTTCATGCCTTGAACCACAGTTTCTTTTTTTTGGTATTTATTCATTCCTCGCTGGTTTCGAGGAAAAGCCTTTCCTGTAATTAAAGATATTTCCTCTGGTTGGAACAGAGGAAGCTGTAAGAATGACCTTTTTGGTCATTCACTTCCTGCTATTAAAGGTGTATACATGTACAACTAGCACGTAGCAGTGTATGTGTTGTAATAATATACATGTAAAGGTATGTGAATTTATACGTGCATTTGCTTGCAATTGCATAGGATACTGACATTCACAGAATGAGTAGAAAGTTGTTGGGTATCGTTAGCATATTCCAAATTTTCACGGCTTATTCTACTTAAATTTCCCGAATAAGGGACTTAAGGACCTAAGGTTTTGGGTCATTTGCATCATACATACCGTTATAAAGTGACTATGTACAAACCTTCCATAAGGAAGTGGCACACTGACCTGGTGAGATATTTATACACCTCTGATTGGCTAATAACAAAGTTGCCTAGTCTCATTTCCAGCAGATAATAATGATAATTTGTAATGCACGTCTTCCAATGATTGGATAGCATTGTGTTTGTTATTTACTCTCATAATGTAACTACTTTACCTTGTAATTTATGTTTAGTATTGTAGTTTGAGAATTTTCACAATTATTTGCTACTTATAATTTGTTTAATTTTGTTTGACCAGATTGCCATAAAACGATTCTTCCTCGACAGATAAGCATATGATTCAGAGAAAAATGTGAGCTGCGAAATGGAAGTACATGTAATTCATTTTCTTGAATCCGTCACCCATTTTCTTGCATTGTTTGATTCAAATCTCATCGTTCTTATTGTCTTCCCTTACATTTCAAAACAGGAAACAGAAGAAAAACAAATCGGCCACAAAAAGTCCCGAAAAGGGGACCAAGGAACCTTTTAAACCTTGAGGTATCAAGATTAATTACAATTTTTTTGAATCCATATTTCCCAGCGGTGAAGGAATCCCAGTGTAGAGGTGAAGGGATGGAACTAATAGCAAGCAACAGAAAAGCGATTTCATATTTTTGCTTAAGCAGCCAAGAGCAAGTTTAATCAATGACTTTCAATCATTTAATCATTTAATATCTGATTAGAACGTTTCCAAGTTTCCTTTCTCCAAGTCAGCGGAATCTGGTACATGTACACCTTGAAATGTTTATGAACAATAAGGTTGATAGGTTAACCCTTGTTTTTCTGCAGAGGTTAACAACCCTGTACCTACTACCTAAGCTGTTAAAATGCCATTGGCAATGGTAATATATCAATGACAGTGTGTGCATATATACACACCCTCGGGTTGTAAATCACAAACTGACAAGCGCTTGCCATTTCAAGTGACTTCAATACACCATCTTCTGGCCTGGGCCCAATTTCATGGAATCCGTTACCATAAGCAGAAATTCTTCGCTTACGATAGCAAACTAACCGATTAATTGCCGAAAGTCTTGCGAAAGTCTTTCACGCCTAGCAGTGCCTGTAAGCACAAAAATAGGCCGTAATGGATTCCATGAAATTGCCCTGTCATGTCTTGACATGCTCATTTGGCACGTCAAGGTTGTACAGCCAACGCTTTCAAATTCATTCCTTGAGCTGCAATTTGCTTATCTTTTGTCTAATGCCTCAAGCCCAGTTCATACTTTGTGCGAAGCAAACAGCCTTTTCACACGACGCTGAAGAAAACTCCCAAGGCTTGCGAGTTTTTCTCATGCTTGAGAAATCTTACAAAAGTGTCATCGTGTGAAAGGACACCAATGCTTGACAGTGACTGATGTCTCTGTTGAATCCTTTAGAAACTTCTCAAGCATGAGAAAAACTTGCAAACCTTGTGAGTTGTTTTAAGCATCGTGTGAAAAGGCAGTAAGTTGACGTTGCATTTGGATATTTGCTGCTTTTCAATGTTTTCTTATTTCAATTTGTCTGTTCTATAATCCAAGGGCTGCACAAATGATTGAATGGTCTTCAAGGGTTACTTTTCATTAAAATTCCTCAGAGAATCATAACATCACAATGGTATGAAGAATGAACCGGGCTGTAGACTTAAAAAATAGTCGTAGCATCATCATCATCATAAACCCTAACACACAAATATATCTTACATTTTACTTAAAAACAGATCTGCTTTTGACTCGATGTGTTTTTGCCGTCCACCTTAAATAGCACTGTGCCTTCTATTCATCAAATGTTAATACTTAAAGTAGCATCACTGAAAGGGCTGTATTTCTGGGGCCGATTTCAGGAAGCACTGAGATTAATTTTAAGTGTGAATCAATCTTAATTGCTAAGCAAAGTGTGATGTCACAATACAAATCACTATGGTGATACTGACAACTCATTGTACTTTAGATTAATCTTAGTGCTTTGTGAAATCCAGCTAAGGCAACAGCTTTTCATGTGATACTAACATCTTAAAGGTAATATCATACTTTGGTTTTTATCAGAGAAATACAGATTCATGGGCAAAAATATCAAGACAGATACATGCGGTGCCCACTTTTTGAGAAAACAGTGAAAAACAGCCATAGTAGGCCTATTTCTTAAATCTTTTCGCTTTTATTTTTGATCTTTTAAATGATCAAAAAGATTTTCAGTTGTTGTTTTACCAATTTCTTGATAAATACACCATTTCAGGCGGAAAAAATTTAACGGTATGTTTCTACCACCACCATCTTCATACCCTGTAAGTTATACGTAAATTTGTGAACATTTCTGTTGTGGTTTCTTACCAAAGTATGATACTACCTTTAATACTGGGTCGGTCGTGCTCTGTCTGGGCCGGAACATACATGATGTATAAGACTTCCGAAGTATATCCTACCTACCTCCTTCCTTTTAGCTAAATATAATTCCTTGCCGTCTTCCCAGAGATTTGGTTTTTTTTTTACCTCAAAGTGGTGATGGATCTTCCCATGAAAAAATATATACCAATGCTATCTGCTCGATCTTGATACTTCCATTGAAATTTATACTCGAACAGTCTAACCCTGTATTTTTTTTGCTGTCGAGTTGTGATGTTTTTTTCCCCCTGATTTTTGTTTTGTTTTTGATGAGTAATTTGACTTCTGACACTTTTCAGCCAAAATATGGACATAAAAACAAAGCGAGATCTTCGGCTGCACAGTTCTAGGAGTTCAACTAGCTAACCCAGTTTCATGGTGGATCTTTTTTTTGTTGGTATCGCCAGACTTGACCAACAGGCTTTAAAGGAGAGATTATTGCACTCCATGTCGTAGAATTGAAAGTGAAATGACTTGCTGTAATACTTGTGTGTACATGTATTATAAATGTGATAGGTTCCCCCTCACAGGGCTTCTTAACTTGTTAGAGATGGCCTACAAATTTGTCAGTTTTCCTTCAAAATGTGGTTTTCGGGTAACTAAAGAGAAAACAAATGCTTAATTTTTTTAGAAAGTGCACAGAGTTGTTCTATTCTTCATTTTATGAATGTAGTTACTTTGTAAAGTTTGTGTGGTAGGTCTTTTACTATTTATGGTTCTGTTCAGTGTGTGTTTCATTTTCTGTATGGGGAATTGTTTTAATTTTTTGGTCTTTAGAAGGGATTAATATGTCATATTTCAGATACTGCTTACTGTGTTTCACTAGTATATGCATTATTGTATGCAAATGATTGCTACTTGCTCACTATTTGATTATGATGTAACAATGGTGTAATGTCAGTGTGGTTTTAGCATCAGGGACCTTTTTCAAACCTGGGCTCCGGTTTGGCTTCGGCTCCTGCTTCGGCTCTGTAATCCATATCCTGAAAATTTGTGGTTTTTCATTGGAGCTGAAGCTCTGTTTTCCTTTTCAAACCAGAGAATCTACTTCTGAACCACAGCCAAAAGTCTCCATTTTGATACCTGTTATTTTAGAATGGATTCACGAAATGGAACGGAAGCCGGAGCCAGAGCCGGAACTGAGATTTCGAAAAGGCTCCTGGTTCTTCAAAAGAAGCAAACTAGATTTGTTGTATGAAATCTTTGATCTTAATTACACTAGAATCTGTTAATATGAAATAACTTAAAAGAGTCTTTACTAAATGAGTCTTGAGGCTATGCTTGGGATTTATTTTGCTTCTGCCATTTTGTGTCCTATATGAAAAGAAGGGCTTGAGATACATGGCGAAGCTGGAGCCTTTTTTCGGCTTTGTCATGTGACCCAATCCCTTCATTGCGTTTTGTGGGCCTCAAATGGCGGCAGCAAAATAGGTCCCAAGCCTAGCCTCAAGCCTGGTTTCATAAAGACCCATTTAAACCCCTTCCACCCCTTCCACCCCTCCTATTAATGTGCCATGTGTTTCATGTATATTGTAGGGAAAGTGCATTATATTTTTCATTTTTTGTAATAACTAGAATTTCTATGACTGATTTAAAGATATTTTGGGCATCATAGGTACCTAGGTGTCAGGTTTTATACAGAATTAGACAAATGACAAGAATCAAAGTTGCCAGTAGCATGCCTTGAGAGTTTATTTTTCACTTGGGTGTAAATTCTTGAATGATAATTTGTATGGAGATAGGTCTAATAATACATGTAATAATAATATGATCGTTGACCGCACGTATGGACAATTTAGCTAAAAGCATTTATTTTTTTTAACTGTTGGACATAAGTTAGTGTGTGTATATAAGTTCTATTTTTGTCAGGTCTGTTTTTTTTTTTGGTATTGTCATTTTCTGGGTTTGTTTTCTCTGAAATGTCTTACTTTCGGATTAATGCAATGGTTATGTTTGATGCAATGGTTATGTTTGGTTTGATGATAAATCTGCTGTTGTAATATTATGGCCATAATGGAGGACTTGATGCGTCAATGTTTGTCGCTCCGGTCCATTAGTGCTTTTTTGTCGTTTCGTGTCGTTCTTTATACAGCTCTGAATCACATAACATGCCAAAATTGCACTTACCGTATGTTAAGTTGGCTTGAAGCACGAAGGTTGACAATCGATGTATTTCTGTGAGTTTTTTTCCCCAATTTTTCTTTTCTCTTAGGGACTGTTTGTTTTTTAACGCACAAGATCACAAACCCTGGTGATCTGGATTTTAGCATACCCTGCGTAGGATGTGGATCCTCAGATCTGGGATCCAGTGCGTTAAACAAACAGGCCCTTAGTGTTGATCGTATATTTAATTTGATGCACAAATTAACTTACTTTTCGTTTAATATTTGTTGATATTGTACATTTGTAAAGAAAATGGAAAGCGAAAAGAGGACATTTTAATAGCTATAGGGCTCGTAAGAATGTGTGTGATAAAATTGGCCAATTTCAGCACGGAATTATTCATTTTGTTCAGTTTGTTGTACAACTTCACTGTGCAAGAATTGATATGTTTGGGGAGGTGGGAGGAGCTTCGGGGATGTTTGAGGGCGTCAGATATTTTTATAAGAATCTGGCCAGTTATGCATAATTTATGTGGGTTTTTTTTAGTAAGTAAAGGGCATGTGTACATACTACATACATATACATTGGATCATTAGTTGATGTTAGTGTAAACTTGTAGATGAATTTGAACCGACACGGTGGTAGCCATTGCTGGAATCGTCACATTGACACTTACATGCACCATGTGTGTACCTTATATTTGGCCAGTGTACATTGTAAAGAAACATTATTTTCACATGAAACGTACAAACTGCATTGTTTGCTCATGGAGGAGTATCCTTATTGATGTGGGGATATGGTTGAAGATTGGTTTAAGGTGGTCCATAGCCAGTGGCTATCCATTGGATTCAGGGGTCGATTTCACCAAACTCATCGTAACTTACTATCAATCGTAGGACGTAGGTTGCAATGCAGCCCTACGTAGGATACGATGGGTTATCCTTCGTAACTTGAGTTGCGATCGTTTGTAGGGCTTTGTGAAATTAACCCCAGGTTTCAGTTTTTATACATTATGGCCTTACACTTACTATATGTGTTTTTAACAGACGTTCTCTCAAGTTGGTTACAACACGTCTTAATTAATTAATCAAATGACATGAACAGGCGTTAAAAAGCCTTTCTGCAAAACGTGACTTTGTTGGTGTTATACACTTTTTTTTCTCACTTTTTTGTTTATAGTAGGAGTAATTAAGTTATGTTGCTACATGTAGGACATGTGTATAAAGTGATTGTGCCTTCATATTTAACATTGTATGTCATTATGTAGGTCTGAGATTAAAACTAATCAAATAAATGTCTGATTTTTAAGAAAACGTACACGAAAAATCACAATTCTTTTTATCTGTTTATTTTACAAAGGAGTGTTCATTTGTCATGTTAACTTTCTGAAATTTTATTATTTGCCAGTGTAAATTGTTGTTGTAGCCAAGCTGACTAGGGCCAATTTCACATAACTGCTTAAGCACAAAAACCTTGGTGAATAAAATCAGTATGCCAGCCAAAACCCCTTGTAAATGTTATGCTCAGAAAACAATAGCCAAATACAAGTCAAAAGCAGTAAACATTACATGAAAATTTGAATGATAATTCTGTTTGATCAAGAAAGATTTTTCATGCTTAAGCAAATTTTGTGTTTAAGCAGCTCTATGAAATTGGCCCCTGGGTGTTAACAGACTGAAAATGACCATAATTTAAGTGAAAATATTCCAGTAAAAGAAAACTTCTTTACTGGAAACATGCATTCAAATAAGCACAAAATTCGTTTCCAGTTCCTGAAATTTGCGAGCAAGATACAAATTAATAATAATTTGAGACACGAGATAACGATAACTTTTATTCGCACATTTGTAATTTATTGACCATTATTCATTGATAGTATAACACAGATAGACAGCATGGTCTACAACAAAGGGAAAACTTACAGATTTATAGTCATAGATATCTGAGTAGGAAGAAGAAAATGTACCGATCCTGAATGTTGGCTAAGGGCGTTTACAAAACAGAGGCTTAGGCTCCGGCTCCATTTCATGAACCCATTCTAAAATAACAGGAATCAAAATAGAGGCTTTTGGCTGCGGTTCGGAAGTAGATTCTCTGGTTTGAAAAAGAAAACAGAGCTACAGCTTCAATGGAAAACCACAACCTATATTTTCAGCATATGAATGACGGAACTGGAGCCTGAGCTTGAGCCTGAGCCTAAGCCTCCGTTTCGTAAACCCCTATGATGACTTTGGACCATAACCCAGGGAATTCTTTGCTGGAGAGAATAAAGAGTTAAAGCTTATCATACCTCGGTTTATATCATAATAATAAATTTTAGAGTTTGGAACAAGAGAAAAGTTATGTTGGGAATTCTATAAGCAGCAAATTACACTTGATTTCGTACTGCAACAATTAAAGTACATTTTTTTCTGGAATTAAATTTTACCAGGACTGCTTTTGAGCATCAATTAGCAAAAATAATAAAAAGAAAAAAATACAAAAATACTAACTGCAAAAATAGTAATTAAAAAAAAAGAAACAATTTGTATGGCGAATTATTTCAAAGACACCCAGAATAGGTTTAACAGCTTAAATGCGAAATCAGAACGTTGAAATGGATAAACAAAGTTTAGCAAAGCACCAAAAGGAAAAGGGGTTACATATTTTAGTACTTGGCAAATGTTATGGCTTATTAATGAGATTTACTATAACATAACTTGGCGTACAATTAGAATTAACTTTTTCTCCATAACATGATTGTGACGACAGCTGTTGTGACCATGAGTTGCAGGAAGAATTTTATTGATTAAGATGATCAGGTTAACATTTTTTTGGCCAAAATTTGTCATAAAATGGGTACATATTTCCATACATTCATAAAACATGATACAAGTTTGCAAACATTAATTCAAAAAGGAGGTTGAGCTTTTGGGTCAGTTAAATGAGGAAAAATAATCAACATTTCATTTCTGATGGAACAAGATTTTCATTCATTATAAATTTGTTTGGGTACTTTCTAGTACAGGGATAATATTGTTGGTTACTAGAGAAATGTTTCATTGGTTAACATTAGCGCTCGACTGTAAAAATGACTTCAATGGAATACAGGATACCAGTGAAAGCTCCTCCCATCTGTTAAACTGCACTTCTTTTCTGTCAAACCAACTATGAGGAATGACATACCGGTTACCAGTGAGATATTTTCAATGGTATTCATTGCTGCCATTTAGACAACATCAGACTAAACTGGCAAATCAACCTGGTCACCAGTTAAATCTCTTCACTGGTATCCTGTACCCTCATCTGTTCAATTACCCACACTGGTAATCAAACATTTATTGCCTTTCCGACTAAATACACCACAGAATCAAAATGTCGCAAAGAATCTTTCGAACATGATCCAAATATTTGGAACACGATTAACGATGAAAAAATTGGATTTCAAAATTTAACGCCCCAAATTAAACCCAAAAGGTAGCAGGGTTAAGTTTTCAGATTAGTTATTATATAGGTATAATGATAATTTATGATAATTTTTCTCAAAATGGCATGTATATAGGGACCTGATGATATCATGAGTAAATGCCAACTATCATTGCTTGCATATTACCGGTAAAATGTCTAGAATCAGTCGACAGAAATTTGCCATCTACAGACGAGATGTACATTCAATGTATTTGTGCATGGTGCTGTTTTTGAGCTAAAGCATGGGGGTGCATTACAAGATCTCTTGTTTATACTCAGGGCTATAGGGAGATGCTTTGGGCTACTTTAAACATCCATGGGCAAAATGTCCCTCCAATGTTACAGAGCTGCTTATGTTGAGTGAATCGACCTTTAACTGCTCATATTTCGACAAGGAACCTTCTTTAAAGGTACTATCATACTTTGGTAGTACACCGAAACTGAAATCTTTACAGATTTACCTATAACTTTACAGGGTATAAAGATGGTGATGGTAGAAATATACCATTTCAGTTTTTCTGCCTGAAATGGTGAATTTATCCAGAAAAGAGTCAAACAAAAGACCAACAATTATTTTTATATCTTTTAAAGATAAAAAATAACAGTGCAAAGATTTGTTAAATACTGTGGCCGTTTTTCACTGTTTTCTCAAAAAGTGAGCACTGCATGGGACTGGGAATTTCACAGATGACTGTTACTGTATCTTACTTGATATTTTTGCCCATGAATCTGCATTTCTTTGACAAAAACCAAAGTATGATATTACCTTTAAGTCTTTCTTCAAGGTATCACTGTATAGTACTGCATTGCAATCTGGCAGCCATGACCCCCCAAAAAACCTGGTTTCGTTGGCACAGGATGCACGCTGGTCACTTGTTGAGATCAGTGAAATATCCTGCACATGTGTTTCCAGTCATGTTTACAGAACCTGCCATTACAATGTTGTTTTTGTATGAAGGTTGCCTGATTATAAGGCTGAACAATGCCACTCAAAGAAAGAGAAAATGGTCACTCTTTAGACTTGGACCAAATTTTATAGGCCATTTAGTCCCATACCAAATTCAGGGGTTGCCGAACAGTATGTTCTTCTTCTAAAGCCTACAGTACTAGGCTACAAAGTTTGGAGGATTTGGGGATGGCAGAAGTTTCATAGAGTTTATCATAATTGTATCAATCGTTCGACTCCACATTGTAGTGCTATCGAGACAAAATGGCTACTGATTATTGTTACAAGTTACGACTGAAATGACTATGACACAATCTCAGCGCAACCGTGTGCCCTATTTATCGTGAAAATTGGCAGGATTGTGGCTCAATTGCTTGATATGTAGGACTGAAAACAAGGCGGGAAAAAAGATGCAATTACGTTAACAACGGATTGTGTAAGAAATGCTTTTAAAGTGAAGCGTTGGGGGAAAAAAGAAAGAAGTAAATCTCGTTTGATTTTTTTTCTTCAGAATTTGAAAGAAACCGACACAAAGACAAGGGAGTTTTCATGCAGCATTTTCTGTAAGCAACGGGAAAAGAAACAGCGGAAAAACTAAACCCACGAAACAAAATAGCAACGGAATAACGGCTGATTTGCATTTTTTGAGTGTGTTGAATCTAGATGATGCGTCCAAGGATGGTCATTTCATCAGGATTGGCTCCGGAGTCTGAGACTTCGCTGAAGCCAAGCTTGTTGTAGAACTCAAGATGGCCTTTATTGGCAGTGGATACCTGGACGAACGAACCGTGGGAACCTGGAAAAAAAAAAACAGGTTTAAGGGATTGATATGTAAGCGCCAGATGCGACTGTACGGTCATGCAGCTAGATTCAATGCGAGCGATCCTGCCAGGCGGATTCTCTCTATGAGAGAACCTACCGGTAGGACTCACCCGGTAGGGCATCCGCATGACACCGTGGTTGCGTCAGATGGATTGTTACTTTGTTGAGATGGGGATGGGTCGCGTGGCTGCCTGGGGGATGGCCATCAGAAGACCAAAGGACTGAAAGGAGTGCGGCAACGCGCTGCATGCTCCCACTGATTGATTGAATGGACTGTTACGGAAAGTTCAAGTCGAAGATCGCCCTGAAAAGATGGACCAAGGTCTAACTCTTTACAGATCAAACACGGGAGGGCATCGTCAGAAAAATGAAGGACAGGTCTACTGGTAGTTCTAATTCGGAGTTTCCCGTATCTGCCCACATGTCCTCCAATTGGTCAATGCACACAGTTTGATTGACAGGCCGGAAGGGTCCATTATCACTTATAAACTAATTATCAATTAAACAAGCTTGAGGCGTGATTCAAGAGATAACAAAACTGACAGATTTACCGCTAGTTTTCAGAGTTGACAAGACACAGGCTAAGATGTTCTTCACGACTCCTGTATCTTCTACACAGGGCAAGATGTCCATACGCAAATGAGATGGGAAGCGGCTGTACAGCGACGTAGTTAAGGGTGTGGGATTCTCATGGAAACCAAGAATAAGTTTCTGCAAAAAAGAAACAGGAATTAACCAATCAAATTAACATCATTATTTTGTTAAAGGTAGATTCATACTTTGGTTTTTGTCAAAGAAATGCAGATTCACGGGCAAAAATATCAAGGAAGATAGAGTAACAGTCATCTGTGAAATTCACAGTCCCATACGGTGCCCACTTTTGGAGAAAACAGTGAAAAATGCCCACGGTATTTTAACAATTTTTTCACCGTTATTTTTGATCTTCTGAAGATCAAAATTGTTTTGGGTGTTTGGTTTTACTCTTTTTCTGGATAAGTACACCATTTCAGGCAGAAAACTTTTAATGGTATGTTTCAACCATCACCATCTTTATACCCTGAAAGTAATAGGTAAATCTGTGAAGATTTCTGTTTCGGTATGCTACCAGCATAAAAGATGCTACAAATTGCATTGGCCAATCACTAGTAATTTACTATGATGCTATTACGCATGTATAATTGATTTATTCGTCGAGGAGATAGAATAATGTAAACAATTTATTTCCCTTCAACCACGTAGATAAGCACTTCACTAAAGTGCATTTTGAGCACACATGAAAAAATCATGCGCTGGCTCAGGTGGGATTTGAACCCACGACTAAGCATTGATTTCTCTTACTTCTGCCTTGGTCGGAAGTTTCGTCTCGGCTGGCTTAGGGTACTTCCTCTTCATCTCCTCCAGCCATGCCACCTCCACTTGCTTGTTGAAGTTCTTGGCGTTGAATGCTGCCAGGGTGTAGCCCACTATGTCCTCCCCGTCGCACAGGACGAAGCAGTATTCTCGACTGAAGGTCAGGAAATGTCCGACCAGTCTGAAACACGAAACGAGAAAACCCCCAATAAAGGTGATGAATCTGAGCTGATGATTCTTGACGATCATGTCACGTCACTTCTACTACACGGGCCTGATCAATGGACCCATTACATCCAGGGCTCCAGGGCCCAATTTCATGTAATCCATTACCGTTACCAACAATTCTTCGCTTAGTTAAGGATGATCAGGATAGAATCTGATTCTAGTTTAGAGGGAAGGACATAGGGGGAGATGGATGGATAGGACATACTTGTCTCCTATGAGTTGAGGATGATCAGGATAGAATCTGATTCTAGTTTAGAGGGAAGGACATAGGGGAAGATGGATGGATGGGACATACTTGTCTCCGATGAGTTGAGGATGATCAGGATAGAATCTGATTCTAGTTTAGAGGGAAGGACATAGGGGAAGATGGATGGATAGGACATACTTGTCTCCGATGAGTTGAGGATGATCAGGATAGAATCTGATTCTAGTTTAGAGGGAAGGACAGAGGGGGAGATTGATGGATGGGACATACTTGTCTCCGATGAGTTGAGGATGATCAGGATAGAATCTGATTCTAGTTTAGTGTGAAGGACAGAGGGGGAGATGGATGGATGGGACATACTTGTCTCCGATGAGTTGGGGATGATCAGGATAGAATCTGATTCTAGTTTAGAGTGAAGGACATAGGGGGAGATGGATGGATGGGACATACTTGTCTCCGATGAGTTGAGGATGATCAGGATAGAATCTGATTCTAGTTTAGAGTGAAGGACAGAGGGGGAGATGGATGGATGGGACATACTTGTCTCCGATGAGTTGAGGATGATCAGGATAGAATCTGATTCTAGTTTAGTGTGAAGGACAGAGGGGGAGATTGATGGATGGGACATACTTGTCTCCGATGAGTTGAGGATGATCAGGATAGAATCTGATTCTAGTTTAGAGTGAAGGACAGAGGGGGAGATGGATGGATGGGACATACTTGTCTCCGATGAGTTGAGGATGATCAGGATAGAATCTGATTCTAGTTTAGTGTGAAGGACAGAGGGGGAGATTGATGGATGGGACATACTTGTCTCCGATGAGTTGAGGATGATCAGGATAGAATCTGATTCTAGTTTAGAGTGAAGGACAGAGGGGGAGATGGATGGATGGGACATACTTGTCTCCGATGAGTTGAGGATGATCAGGATAGAATCTGATTCTAGTTTAGTGTGAAGGACAGAGGGGGAGATTGATGGATGGGACATACTTGTCTCCGATGAGTTGAGGATGATCAGGATAGAATCTGATTCTAGTTTAGAGTGAAGGACAGAGGGGGAGATGGATGGATGGGACATACTTGTCTCCGATGAGTTGAGGATGATCAGAATAGAATCTGATTCTAGTTTAGAGTGAAGGACAGAGGGGGAGATTGATGGATGGGACATACTTGTCTCCGATGAGTTGAGGATGATCAGAATAGAATCTGATTCTAGTTTAGAGTGAAGGACAGAGGGGGAGATGGATGGATGGGACATACTTGTCTCCGATGAGTTGAGGATGATCAGGATATAATCTTATTCTAGTTTAGAGGGAAGGACAGAGAGGGAGATGGATGGATGGAACATACTTGTCTCCGATGAGTTGAGGATGATCAGGATAGAATCTTATTCTAGTTTAGAGGGAAGGACAGAGAGGGAGATGGATGGATGGGACATACTTGTCTCCAATGAGTTGAGGATGATCAGGATAGAATCTGATTCTAGTTTAGAGGGAGGGACATATGGGGAGATGGATGGATGGGACATACTTGTCTCCGATGAGTTGAGGATGATCAGGATAGAATCTGATTCTAGTTTAGAGGGAAGGACATATGGGGAGATGGATGGATGGGACATACTTGTCTCCGATGAGTTGAGGATGATCAGGATAGAATCTGATTCTAGTTTAGAGGGAAGGACATAGGGGGAGATGGATGGATAGGACATACTTGTCTCCGATGAGTTGAGGATGATCAGGATAGAATCTGATTCTAGTTTAGAGGGAAGGACAGAGGGGGAGATGGATGGATGGGACATACTTGTCTCCGATGAGTTAAGGATGATCAGGATAGAATCTGATTCTAGTTTAGAGGGAAGGACAGAGGGGGAGATGGATGGATGGGACATACTTGTCTCCGATGAGTTGAGGATGATCAGGATAGAATCTGATTCTAGTTTAGAGTGAAGGACATAGGGGGAGATGGATGGATAGGACATACTTGTCTCCGATGAGTTGAGGATGATCAGGATAGAATCTGATTCTAGTTTAGAGGGAAGGACAGAGGGGGAGATGGATGGATGGGACATACTTGTCTCCGATGAGTTAAGGATGATCAGGATAGAATCTGATTCTAGTTTAGAGGGAAGGACAGAGGGGGAGATGGATGGATGGGACATACTTGTCTCCGATGAGTTAAGGATGATCAGGATAGAATCTGATTCTAGTTTAGAGGGAAGGACAGAGGGGGAGATGGATGGATGGGACATACTTGTCTCCGATGAGTTAAGGATGATCAGGATAGAATCTGATTCTAGTTTAGAGGGAAGGACATAGGGGGAGATGGATGGATAGGACATACTTGTCTCGGATGAGTTGAGGATGATCAGGATAGAATCTGATTCTAGTTTAGAGGGAAGGACAGAGGGGGAGATGGATGGATGGGACATACTTGTCTCCGATGAGTTAAGGATGATCAGGATAGAATCTGATTCTAGTTTAGAGGGAAGGACAGAGGGGGAGATGGATGGATGGGACATACTTGTCTCCGATGAGTTGAGGATGATCAGGATAGAATCTGACTCTAGTTTAGAGGGAGGGACAGAGAGGGAGATGGATGGATGGGACATACTTGTCTCCGATGAGTTGAGGATGATCAGGATAGAATCTGATTCTAGTTTAGAGGGAAGGACATAGGGGGAGATGGATGGATAGGACATACTTGTCTCCGATGAGTTGAGGATGATCAGGATAGAATCTGATTCTAGTTTAGAGTGAAGGACAGAGGGGGAGATGGATGGATGGGACATACTTGTCTCCGATGAGTTGGGGATGATCAGGATAGAATCTGATTCTAGTTTAGAGGGAAGGACAGAGGGGGAGATGGATGGATGGGACATACTTGTCTCCGATGAGTTGAGGATGATCAGGATAGAATCTGATTCTAGTTTAGAGGGAAGGACAGAGGGGGAGATGGATGGATGGGACATACTTGTCTCCGATGAGTTGGGGATGATCAGGATAGAATCTGATTCTAGTTTAGAGTGAAGGACATAGGGGGTGATGGATGGATGGGACATACTTGTCTCCGATGAGTTGAGGATGATCAGGATAGAATCTGATTCTAGTTTAGAGTGAAGGACAGAGGGGGAGATGGATGGATGGGACATACTTGTCTCCGATGAGTTGAGGATGATCAGGATAGAATCTGATTCTAGTTTAGAGGGAAGGACATAGGGGGAGATGGATGGATGGGACATACTTGTCTCCGATGAGTTGAGGATGATCAGGATAGAATCTGATTCTAGTTTAGAGTGAAGGACAGAGGGGGAGATGGATGGATGGAACATACTTGTCTCCGATGAGTTGAGGATGATCAGGATAGAGTTCTGTGCCGTCTTCACCATCATCACATGTCAGCAAGCACACCTTGTATACCCCCATCTAAAGACACACATGAAAACAAAAATTCCAATAATCACATTACACTTATCATAAGTTGTAAAACAATCAATAATAACTGATTAATTACGGCGCCCGCAGATAAAGGATTTGATTCACTCCACTGATCCCAGCTAGCTTGTGTAAAAGCAAACATTCTGACATTGATAGTATGTAGGAGGTTAGAACCTACCTCATCGGCGGGTAAGAAGGGCCTGATGGTGTAGACCTTGCTGCTAACATTGTATGGCTTCTTGGTAAACAGATCCGCCGCACCGTTCAACGGTAACATCCTCTGTCAATCAAACAAATTCATCCCAGCATATTGGTGCCAGTGGTAAAAAAAAACACACAGGTCTACTTAAAGACAGTGAGTAGGGGAGGGTCAGTATTTAGGAGTGGTCAGTTGGTACAGAGGTCAAACAGTGGGCTAGCGATTAGGCAGGGGACCAGTTAAAGTTGAAAGAAAAATGGACAAATATTGTATGGATTCCGTGCAAATTTGGCACATCTTTTACTTTAATAGGACTTGCTTCCCCTCCCACTCCCAGGGTTCAAAAGCATTTTACAAGACCTGGGGTCGATTTCACCAAACTCTTCGTAACTTACTATCAATTTAAGACTTTTGATGCATTGAAGCCCTACGTGGGTTAGGCCCCTATGATGGGTTATCCTTCGTAACTCGAGTTACGATCGATCGTAGGGCTTCGTGAAATCGACTCCTCAACTAATTTCACTAGTCCTGTGGCATATGAAAAAAACAGTAATGATATGCATTGCAACACTGTGTGACAGGAAAAACATATTTATTTCTGTAGGGAAGTCAAATGACACATAATTACACGACAGATTGCTCAATGATGGCAGCTTTGAAAATGACATTGCTTAAAAGTTAGGGGTTTTGTTCAATAAAGTCAATTATATAACACCATACTATAATCATCGATTTAGGCACCATTTGAATATTGTGCAAGGAAAACAAAATCACTAGACAGCCGGACTAGTGTGGTACACACATTCCAAGACCAACACTGAAATCACTAGACTCGGTCCACAGTCTAGTGAATATTTCGAGCCCTGCCTCTCCCCATCATACCTGAAACTCTGCAGTCAGTCCTCCACGGAACACCCACGGCTCCAGATCCCCGCTCATGAAAGCTTCTTTGTGGCTCTTGGAGCACCCTGAGAAAAGAACAAATCAAGGAAATAAATCAATTTTGTGCCGGGGAGGTGGGCAATTTTCCATTTTTTCTCAAAAATGAATTATTGGAAGTAAATGATTTGGGACTAAAAAACAAAAAACAATCTTGAAATTGAAAAAAAAAGGACAAAACATTGAGAATTGACAATTTGACTTGTGAAGGTTTAAAGACCGACTGTGTTATCATCAGTGCAAACCTTATAGCTGAAGAATGAGTGACGTTTAAGATTTTTTCTCGAAAAAGGGACAAGGGCACCTCAAAGTGATCATGTTTCATTCTTAGAAGAAGTGGTTTCTTTAGGTGATATAAAGAGTGACACCGACAGAATCACAAGCACAAGACTTTCATGTCATTCTAATTGCATACATTTTCCAGGACAGAGAAAAATTACAGCCAGAACAAAATAAGCGGTCTTTGTCTATTAAGCTTAATAAGAGCATGGAGCTATAAGAGTTAAGGTTGCAATACAAAGGAATGCCACACAATAACGGTAAATACGCTATTAAAGGGCAACAAACCAACAAAAAATATTTTTCGGTATGATAAAGAGTTCTACCATGCAGTTTTCAACAGTCAGGTTCCCTAAAATCAGTCCAATCACCAATTTCAGGCTTTGTATGGCTGCGTGCACTTAAGACACTGAGCCGCTAGCCACTGGCTGCAGCCATTGCTATAGATTTGTGTATTTAGTCGCAGCCATAGCCAGAGATAAAGTGACAAAGCCTTAGTTATCAATAGTCTGGTTCCCAAAATCAAATTCCTTGCATCAGCTGGCCTCAAGTGATTTGGTACCCTGACTTCTTAAATAAAGCACAATTAAATGCATACTAACGGACAGAGGAATTGGAATGATTCAAGCAAATCGGTTTCCAAGAGCACAACAAAAAATAACAACCAAAAGTGAGAGGTCATCTCAAAAGCTCTCTCTCCTGTGGGCTCCTGACGGGCTTGACGTCGGGAGCCGGATCGAGTCGTTCGCTGTGGAAAATGGGATCTGGTGATTTGCTAAGGAGCTCGCAGCGAGCGGAGCGACAGACAGACAAGAGCTTCGTTCTCATGGATTTGGCAATGCCACGGCCATTTTAGGTCATCTACAGCAAGGATGACAGTCATCCTTCAAAGATGACGACGCCATGAATTATAATGGGTAGTTAAGACAGCAAGACGTGCTCATGAATTTACATTATATCCAATAAAATCAATGTACGTCTTACCAAAACAAAAAAACTACAGCCCTGTTACAAATTTAGGCTGTGTTAGACAACACTTTGGTTTCAAAGTCACTCAGGACGGCACAAATCCATGAGAAAATGAAGGTTTCCTGTTTTTGCGGAGCAATTAAACGCATCACCAAGAATTAGATTACAAGGTTTTGCCTATTAAAGAGCGGTCCCACTTGCCGATGGCGCTATCCAGCCGGCCGGCCAGTCGCATGGACGCTCACTCTCACAGCTTATCTGTGAAATCAAGGTGAATGGGTTGTTTTGGACCGTTTTATTAAAGGGCCACACCAATGCACCTCACTGTTGCCTGAGCTCTCTCTCTGTCTCTGCTGTTGAAGGTGGTCACTTTTGAGCGTGGCCCTTTAATTAACGAGAGGGAAGTGGAATGCCTTGATGCCCCATGGACTTTTTTCGGGAACGTCTTTCCAATGTTTCCACGAAAACTGCAAATACTGTACACCACTGTTTGAGCTTCAAATATTCTTTCTAAATAAAAAAAAGACTGCCAATTCTTGCCAAACAGAAAATAAACCTGCCAACCGAAACGATGCATTTTCTGCATCCGATAACATCAATTGATATTCCATCAGAGAAGACGGCAGAATTTCAGGAGGTTTCCGGTATTAACCACATTTGTTTGCTTTCCTGTACAGTTATCTTTTCAGTCTTCCTTTCTTTTTAGTGATGCATTTTCCAGTAACAACGGTGATGAAAAACTTGATTCTCTAACACATAAAAGAGAATTTGTCAAGTTCTATCGACCCGCCATACTCATTCCAATGGCCACCAAGGCAATTTAACGACCCGCACAGAAACAACCCATTACGCACTCCAAGCAACATTATGTAACATTTCCCCTTCATCTTTGCTCATTTCGATGAAGAAATCTTTGTTGCCAGGGGGCAGCAGCAAAACTCTTTTGTCCTACATAAAAAGAAAAGGCACAGGATTAATCTGGTGGAAGAACGGCAGCTGAGCACCAAGTCCGGTTACTTGCCATGTAGTAAATCACCCATATGAACAAAATGTGAGAAAACAAAAACCAAAACATCCCAAAATGTAAAATTTTTAAGAAAAGGACTGACAAAAAACAAATCAAATGCCATTTTTGTTTACAATACCTACTTTCAAATTGTTTCAAGCCAGAAAAAAATTGAAAAAAAAAAATTTAAAATTAATTTTTTTGTTGTTCTTTTTTCCTCTTGACTGGGTAGGGTGGTGATTTACTCCCATGATGCAATGCAACAACATGCAATGGCAAATAACGAGACGCCGTGCTAGCTACGATCGATAATTTACAAACCGACCAGATACCAATTTCCACCAATGAGGACGCAGCAAATTTGACCAATCGCACCACAGACTGCAGAACTTTTGAGATGACTTGACTCCAAAAAAAAAATAATAATAATAATAATAAAAAAAAAAATCATGCACGAATCAAATCAAACACAAAAAATTAATTAATTCAGGCATATTGAAATCTGTGCCATTTTTTTGATTTTGGAAAAAAAAGGAGGGAAAAAATAGCAAGGGGGAAGAATATACTGCAGGATAATCACGCTTCATAATCCTTTCGGCCTTAACGTGGGAATCTCTGCTATGCGTCCAAGCAATGTTACATATAAAGGAAATAAAATACACACACACAAACATAGAAAATAAGAAGTAAAACAATACAGTCTTGCTAAACTTGCGTGTCTGCTGGGGTGACCATGCTATATGTACGCCGGCTATTTTGGCTGGGAAGATCAATGGTGCCATCAAGAGGTGGGTACCAACGGAAAATGTGGGAGGTCAAAGGTTAAATTTTGATTACTGTCTAATACGGAAGTCACCCCACTTGGCCCCGACCTGGTGAACGCAGGTTTTTGCCATCACCATCTTTATACCCTGTAAGTTATGGGTATTAAAATCTGTGAAGATTTGTGTTTCGGTATGCTACCAAAGTATGATAGTACCTTTTTAAATACATTTTTTTCCAGCACAGGCTTCAGAAATACAAGTACTCTAATAAATTCACTCTGAGCTTCAGCCAAAAGGGAATGGGCTGACTTCCATGCTAGACAGTGCAAATAAAACAATCTTCAAAATGGCAAAAATGAAATGGCTTTCAGGAAGCCGTTTCATTTTTGTCACAACAGGGGATTTTTCTTCTGATCGTACATGATGGATACGAGTCCATGAAACAACAGCCGATACGAGGCACCTTCCCCAGACCTATAAATAAAAAGCAAAGAAGAAAGAAAGATACGATTGTTAATTTATAGTCCGGCATAGCGCAGGATGGCAGAGCTCGCGCAGCACGCTTGCTTGCAACGCCTGCATTGCACATCCCGATGTGTGACCCACCTCAGCCGGGGAAAAAAAGGGGCGGACAAGATCTGTTCTTTGAGGTAAAGTTCACTCAACTGAAATCCCTCTCTGGTTAAAGGCAATATCATACTTTGGTTTTTGTCAAAGAAATGCAGATTCATGGGCACAAATATCAAGGAAGATGCAGTAACAGTCATCTGTGAAAATTTCAGTCCCATACGGTGCCCACTTTTTGAGAAAACAGTGAAAAACGCCTATAGCATTTGTAAAGTCTTTTCACAGTTATTTTGTATCTTTACAAGATCAAAATTGTTTTGGTCGTTGGTTTTACTCTTTTTCTGGATAAATACAGCATTTCAGGCAGAAAAATGTTAACGGTATGTTTCTACCATCACCATCTTTATACACTGTAAGTTATAGGTAAATCTGTGAAGATTCCTGTTTCGGTATGCTACCAAAGTATGATACTACCTTTTACTACCTAGCTCACATGTATGGATAAAGAAGGATGAAGATTATGAATGGACATCAGCTCTGTTTCAACACACTAGGAGGAAAAGGTTGCTCTTTGTGGTAAACAGGAATTTGGAATATTTCAGAAAACTGGCAGTCGTCAACTTGGTCTCCACAGATTTCCGATTGGGAGAGTATACAGGGTTTTGCAAAATGAAATGAATGATAGAGGGATCCCAATACGACGCATTTAGAATCAATCTGTGAACTTCTAAAATCGAAAACGAGGCTGTACTGTGTCCGCTTCTCATGTGCCTGTACATGCACACATACGTGAACTTTCACGGTCTGCTAGAGCGAAGTTACACCAACTTGTACCTGAGCTGAGAGTGTGATGTTCGTGTATTAACGCATGTAGACCATATTGTGTGTATAGTAGTTCATCACAAAGAGCCTCGGTTTTGATGCGGATATGCAAAGACGGCGCCAATGTGAAATCCCTCTATCGAAACAGTTTCCAATTGACTGTCATCACCAGCTGAGGTAGATCGCACATCCATAGCTCTCAATGACAACAGAAGCACCCTACCACTGGAGGCAATTTTTCAATACAAGCAGCAGACCTTACGTGCATCTAACATGTTGTTCGCATCCAGTTGTAAGCTCCTACGTATTTAATAGACCTTAGGTTGTATCTACACTGATGGTGTAGATACAACAAATTTTCAAAATATGTGTATGCAAAATAACAGGGTCAGATACTTATTACCTTCTTAAAGTGTGCAAATACAACATCTTTGTATAGAAATGAAGCGATATGCTTCCGATTAAAAATAAAACCTCTTCACGAGGAATGACTAAACTTTTAACACTAAGCAGTGCTATGGAAACATTTTACAACCTGTTTCTCTTGGCATTTTAGTATCACTTTATACTAACATAACATAATTGATTTTGTAGACTGGACTACTAGTTCCAGTCTCTGCCTTGCAGCTGCAGCATTATCCTGAAGACTGCCAGAGCATACTGGCTGGAACGTTGAGTTTTAATAAAAACCAGCTCTTTTCAGAGCCACCCAACTCATTTATGTTTCATGGGCTGGATTTTACCAAACACAAATTAATCTTAAGATGAGTTGTCAGTATCAACATGTAGTGATTTGTATTGTGACATCACACTTTGCTATTAAGCTATTATTAATTCACACATAAGATCAATCTTAGCGCTTCGTGAAATCGACCCATGGTGTAGTGTTTAGCAAATTTTTGTTCAGACGGGAATGTTAAATGGCGGAAGGGATGCATGGGTAGGTTCTATTACAGTATTACAGTGTAACACTGTTCAATCATAATACACTGTACCATCCAAACTCGAGAATTTTTCTCGTAGCAAATTTCTTGGGACTTTGAAGGCAACAGGATAACAGAGCGCAGGCACTTCAACTAAGCTTGCTCGCTAAACTTTAACCCCAAAACATGTCATATTGGGATTATGAACATTCTTGGTATCTGACGAATCAAAGATGGATTCTAGTTAAGAGCAATCCCTGGGCAGTTGGTAAAATGAAGAGTAAACTGCGGGTTGGGGAAGTAAGGCCTAGGGGCTACACGCCGTGCTACTGCCGTGCCGAAGTTAAATAATTTTACAAGCTTGGCACGGCAATAGCAAGATGTTTAGCGCGAATTTGGCTCCGCAAATTGAGTTTGGCACGGGAAGCCAACACTTTCATTGGCATTTAGCGCAGCTGCCGTGCTTCTGCCTTGCTATTGCTGCACTCATTTGATTTTAGTTTGCCACGGCAGTAGCATGGAGTATAGTCTTGGTCTTAGTTCCATGATGGAACTTTGGAATCTCTTAAAAGTTTTTTCACCTGGAAAGTGAAGGCAAGGCATCATAAATGTTTTGGGCGGGGAAACACTGCCTCAACGACTTACCGAGCCACTTGACGAAGGAAGCCAGCATGGATATCACGCCCTCCATGTCCCACAGGTAAGGGTAGAGGTCGTAGAGGAGCGAGCGGTTGGGGATGTTGAGAAATCGCATCATCATCTTGTGCACCTGGTGGCCGAAGTCCACAAAGTGTGCTGCTCGGTCGGCCCATTCTTCGGCCTGTATGGGGTGGGGGTTGTGGGTAGGGGGTGTGGGAAGATGGTGGATCATACCGTTAGGGGGTTCACCTTTCAACCAGACTGTGTATAGAAGCACCTGCTAACTGCTTTGAATAACCTCTTAAAATGACCTGTAATATACATGCAATGCTCTGGCTTAGTGGCTTCAAAGACACAAGCTCTAAACACACATTAGGCCCAATGTAAATGCCAACTTGCGTTTTATGCAATCCACGAGGAAATTGCATCCTAACAATGTTAATCTCATGCAAATTAGGCTTGCCCTTCACTGACGTGGATGAGCACTGTATACTCAGTGTGTGTGAATGCATGCGAAAAAATCATATGCTGGCTCAGGTGGGATACCCAATGTTAATCTTAATACCCAAGCATGCAAAAGGACATTCTCCTGCCAAAAGCAATATTATGCGGAAAAATCTCGAGGCGGATTTTGGTTGCATTCTGTTATTAGATTCCTGTACAGTGAAGGAATACATACCAACCATGGACCTTATCGAAGATAGCTCCAATGGGAGACTTTTGGAGGGTCGGTCTTGAGTCAACAGCGCACGCGCAAACCATGCATGCGCAAGTGTGAGCATGCGCGCGTTGGATTGCGTGTGCGTGCCCATGCGCGTGCGCCGTTGACCCAAGACCGACCCTCCAAAAGTCTCCCATTGGGGTATCCACACAGCATTCTGGGTAAAATTGTTGCTAGGGCTGGCGCTGAATGATATACATTTTCCACAAGATTACCCACTGTCCTTTGCGACTGTGAACAATACACTTACAATAGCAATAATAGCAAAATACAAATGTGATTATACCATTTCTGATGGATTTGATTTCAGCTTGGCATCGTGGACTAGATGAGCATTCATCTTCAGCCAGTGTATCTCCTCAAGCATCTTGACAGCTCTGCTTCCGTGCTCGTACGGCAGATAAAATAGTTCCACAAGAAGGAGCACATCCTCCACGGTTATCTTTTCCACAGTTATCAGCTTCTTGGTTGGCTTGCTCTTGACAGGCTCCTCGTCAAGACCGTCCAAGTCCTCGGGCTCGGCCGACTCGATGTTGACGTCCTCCGGATGGCCGTCAACATCGACGTCGGCTCCGTCGCTCTGCATTTCAGTGTCTGTATCTGCCATTGTCTCTGCCATCGTGTCTGTTTCAAGGGACTTCTCCTCCACGACAGCAGCGACCGCCGTAGCCTTCTTAGGACTGACTGGGGACTCTTTGTCTAGGCTCTCATCCACCTGCATAGCCACCTCGTTGACCTTGCACACGGTCGTGGTGGTGGTCGGGACGTTGGAGCTCATTTTGGTTGGGACAACGCTCGGTGGGACCGACGGCACCCCTATCGGTCCACCAGAGCTGCACGGCCTGTCTTCCTTCTGCAAGAAGTCTCCGTTACAATCCATCGGCTCCAGGGGTTCGCTGGGTGCAAACGCACCAATGACAAGCGAATTGACCGGGTTTGGAATTGGCTTGAAGTTCTCGGCGCCCGCGCTCACCGAGGCCAGTTTATCGAATGCATTCTTGTTCTTCATGAGTTCTTCGGCGAGCTGTCCCTCCCCTGGCGAAGGGATGTCCTGAGTGCTGGTGGTCGTGGAGGTGGTTATACTCATGCAGGTGTTGATGCTGGGTATGGGCGGTGCCGTGGGAGGTATCGCTACCAGCGCAGGGGCCAGTAACCGTTTCTCTCCCTCGTGCCTGCATGTCTGAATGATCTCCATCCATTCAGTTACCGCCGCTCTTACAGCGAGGTCTGGATCAAACAGTCCGTGGTTTGGATAGTTCCTCTGAGACAGAGATGATTCGTTATCGCCTTCCGTTTCCAGCTTGATTTCGGCTGAGATGGTCGGGTTGTCCGATGGGCTTCCTCCTTCAAACAGACACACAATTTAAACGTACATTTTCAGTTTCTGTATTGCATGTGATATCGACAATCAAATCCCATAATTACTCACACAAACTCCTTTCAAGATTGGTCAGTGAACAACTCAAGCTCATTTTTTTAGTTAGCAAATTTTTATGCTAAGCATGGCCCTGAAATTGGCCCCATGTCAGTTACATTACAGACCCGTGTACAACTCAGGGATTTTTGTGTGTGAAAAGGCCTTAAAGGTACAGTACAGGATTGGTAACATACTCAAACAGACATGTTCACAGATTTACGTATAACTTTCAGGGTATGAAGATAATGCTGGTAGAAACAAACCATGAAAATATTTTCAATATTTTCTACTGACTCAGATGTCTGATTGAGCTCAAATTTTCACAAGTATATTATTACATGCACATGTTGGATTAGACAAAGTGTGGGTGCTGCTCTGTAACTTTTTACCAATCATGTATTATACCTTAAAGATATACCCTGTGCCAGAAGGCTCTTACCTCCTGGTTCCTCCTTGGTTTCATCGATGACTCCGTCGCAGCAATGAGACCACGTCGCCAGAGTGTGTAAGGCTATGTAGTTGGCTTCATACTCACAGTTGGGATTGGTCAAGATGCCGCTGACGTAGGAATGTAGCTCTGAGGACCTTCCCTTAAATGGACCTGACAAATATAAAAACTTGCATAATGAATCGAAGAGCCAAAGATTATTGACCAGGATTTGAACCTGTGTCTGCTGGATTACCACGCCTGTGATCTTCCGAATGAGATGCATGTATCCAGCCCTACATCAACAGTGTCATGGCAAAATTCATAAGAGGCCGATTTCATAAAACTTACAACGCGTCGCAGAGTTAAGATGCATCTTTTCTCTATGGACTCATTGCATAGATGCAACGCGTCGCAGCTATGACGGGTCGCAAATCGAGTTGCGGAGCTTTATGAAATCAGCCCCAGCACCATTGTTTGTAGGTATGTTGTTAGATGCCATCAATCAATAAATCAGTGGGAGCATGTGCCGCGGCAGCGCGTTGCCACATCTACCTTTGAGCAGTACTCCTTCAGTCTCCTGATGGCCATCACCCAGGCAGCCACACGACCCATCCCCATCCCAGCAAAATAACGATCTACCTGACGCAATCACGTGTCATGCGGAAGCCCTACTGAGCGAGTCCTACCAGTAGGTTCTCTCATAGACAGAATTTGCCATGAGAAAGAGTTCCCATTAATGTGAAATAAATGTCTGGTTTTTTTTTTACATTGGTCTTAATTGTGAAAAGGAATGAAACATTTTCACAGCGAGTACTGGAGTCTAAAATGTGAGATAAATTTGTCATATATCTGCATTGAGCAACATAAACCATTTGAAATGTGCTTACCTCAGTCAACAGTTCATGCATATTCCTTAATCAAATTTCGCTTTGCTTCGCAATTCTTCAGATGGAAGTGCGACCTTAAATTTTAGGTCAAGTTTGTACCTACCGAGGAATATCCTCTTTTGGTCATAGTCGTTGGCGTGGACGTTATCCCAAATGACCGGCTTTCTCTTGATAACCTCCGTGAGTTCCATGATGGACTCCACACTGATCGTCTTAGAAACGACTTTGGGACCTGGTCGGCAAAAATCAAGACATTTTAAAGGTGAATGAAACAAGATCACAGATAGTGGAGAAACAATTCTCTGAGCTCCAAGGTATTTGCTGAAGCTACCCTCAGGTATGATGCCTTTCTTATTCTTTGGCCTGTTACCTTTAGAATGTCAGGGATCAATTTCATAGAGCTGCTTAAGCACAAAATTTGCTTAAGCATGGAAAGTCTTCCTTGATCAAACAGGGTTACCAACCAAATTTTCATGTGATGTTTACTACTTTTGACTTGTATTCAGTCATTGTTTGCTGAGCATAACATTCACAAGGAGTGTTGGCTGGCATACTGATTTCATTTACCAAGGTTTTTGGTGCTTAAGCAAATGAGGACTGAGGTGCATGCATCCTTCAACAGAGACACAAATAAATCTGGGGAAGGCAGGACCTTCCGTGAAAGGGCAAGCCTTGGACAAAATTTCCTCAGAAACAGATGCTTCTCTGTGAGAAAATGAAGAACATCTGAGAGATTTGTGATATAAAGCCAATTCTCGTTAAGGTAAGGAGGGTTGGGAGTGGGACTACCCATTACTTTATCGTGTCTTTGTCATAAGCAGACAGCGAGACTATGGAAAACAATGAATAAAAGGAACTTTTGTTTTCCAGAATTTCCTCTGTAAATTATGTTATATAAGTACCTTTTTGTATTGAGAGTCAACTGTAATTCTGCCTCACTTAATATACAACGTTCTTACCTGTCCACATGATCTGTATGTCTGGTAGAAGCTTGGAGCCTAACGTCTTTAAGTAATCAGATTTGAGGACTGAGGGTTCGGCCCTTGTGGCGCAATACTCTGAAGAAAAACAATTCAAAATATAAATTATTGAAAATTGAATTCTCTTCAATAAAAGGACTATAAGTATTTGTTGTAACAGACATGCCTTTTGTATTTGATAAGCTTGATATGCACTGTACATCATTTTTATTTGCTACCATTTATTGATCGGGTAGTCTGAAATTGTCCTGAAATTTGAAACTTACTGAAGAAGTCCAAACTCTCAAACTTAAAATTTAAGGAGGAACTTCTTCTGACTTTAAATAAGATTGACAGAACCGTGTTTGGGGCCGATTTCACAAAGCACTAAGATTGATCTGAAGTGTGAATCAATCTTAATTGGTAAGCAAAGTGTGATGTCATAATACAAATCACTATGGTAATATTGACAACTCATCTTAAGATTAATCTTAGCCCTGGCATGTTAGTGGTAGTCTTTGGCTCAAGTACGTGCTAATTTGACCCAAGACAGAATGTCTGTATGTTAGTGCATCAGTCGTGGTACGGCATTCTGAAAGTCAAAGATTCAAATCCCACCTCAGCCAGTCATCTTTTGATTTAATAGAAATTGAATTAGTAGATTATTCCCTTAAAACTGATTATTTACGATCTAATTCTAGTCTTTTACCAGTTGGACAGAAGAGGAATTTGGGTTGTCCGAGATGTTGGAACACCTCGTTGGTGACGGAGACTTGGGCATGGGCAAAGGTTTGGAACACTTCCTTGTCGGCTGCACACATGTCTGTGTCTATGTCGTCAAAAAGGAGAGAGAAGGCCTCGCAGCCAAACTGCCGCACCTAAAAAAACAAACGCAGAATGATTGTAAGTCATACGAGACAGAAACAAGATATTTAGTTAGTCCTTCCTATGGCTGGATCAACCAAGAACCTTAACATTTGCCATTACACCATTAGAATGCCATAGATGAGATGATAATATACAAATATCATATGATTTGAGGGCGGACAGTCGATTCTAGCTCCCGTGGCTATGAAAAGAGACGGTTAACCCGACGTTTCGGCCAATATGCTCTAGCCGTCTTCTGGAGAATGCTGAGAGAGTGTACCTGCTCCAGTTTCCTCTTGAGACACGTAACCTCCTTGGCGCTTGAGAAGGTGATGTCTAGGCCTGGGGACAGGGCGTAGACAAAGTCTACATTGTTCTCCTTGGCTGCTTCTATCAGACTGGTCAGATGCTCTGCGGAATAACAAGCAAAGGAGAGACAATGACTGTGGGGGACAAAGACCTTCATCTACATATATGGTTATTTCATTCTTTTCCATTGGGAGTAAAATGATTTTCTTCAAAATTGTACATTCACTGTTAAACCAAATTCTGCGACACTAATAACTCTTCCTGCAATGTAACTCCATGTCTTTTACCATAACCCACCTGCATACCACAATTTACCACGCATGGTTTTTCCTATGCTAAGTGTGATATCCAGAATATACCAGAATATATCAGTGTGGTTTGTGAGGTAATGTATGGGTCATGATCCAGTTCCTTTGTAGAGTCTGTGGTAATGTTGGTAAGCAGCTCCTGTCTTGTGTGGTAGGTGCAGAGGGTTAGGGTTAAACGATAATGAAGCGATCTTGTTGTTTGTGATTTTCGTTTGAGGGTTTCGTTGACGTCATAATAAAGGGTATCTTCTCCATACCAGCCTCTTCCACTGAGTACATATCTCTCCAGTACATGCGATGCTTGTAGTCATCTTTGGGGGCATACATGTACGTGTTTAGCTTTAGTCTCTGCATCAGGGCAAAGAGATTCTTGCGCTGCTCGGTAGTCCATGGTCGACCGTAAAAACCTGGTCAAAGATAAAAGCAAAATGAAAAACAACTAAATAAACAAACCAAAACAACAAATGTTTTGTTCATACATGATGGAAGCTTCTTTTCTCAAATAAAATATCAGCCATGAGTAAATCCTGACTTTAAAACTCACTTTAGCCTGAGAAAAAATCCATAAGTATTGCGCAATAAATGTCTTTGTAAAATTTCCCCAAATCAAATGGAAAATACCAAAATCTTTCTTCTTTATATGTTTTTGAAACGCCAAGGTCCAAGGATTAGAAGAGATTAGATTAGAAATTAAAGGCCAAGTCTATTTAACTGATTAATCAGTTGTCAGGCAACCTAGTTATTAATCAATTTAGCATAACAAGGAAATATGCCTTTCTCTGTTGACTTAAAATAAATTAAAATATTTACTAGTATTGTTGTTTATGCCAAATCAGAACCTGTATTCTGACTAATTTACTTATCACACAAACCGGACATGATACACATATATTGGCGATATTGACTACAAAATATGGGTGCATATATTTATTTCAAAAGTGCCAATAAATATTTTCTAAACAAGGCCCTAGTCTAGTCTAGGGCTTTACAAAAATTTACCTTCGACGGCACCGCAGCAAAACGGTTTCGGTGGAATCATAATTGATTGATGTAAATTTACATCAAAACAGTTCGAAATCGCACTCAAACCATTCTCAAGTCCCACCAAGATTCTACAACATCACTAAAACGCAATTAATGAAGAAAATAAGACTGCAGAAATATTCTCAATTTCTTGTTTTCGCTAGAGACTGACGACGAGGCGTTTTATCATTACAGTCAATGGCTCAGCCGACATATAATGCAGTCGAATGGATTTAAGGCCTGTAGTACGTGAGTTCTGATTGGTGAATTTCAGTTGATAGCTGTCAACTAAACCAATCTGCAGGCTCCTTCTTTTCAACAAGACAGTATCTAGTGTACGCCTCTTTGTTTACCACCATTTCTGCACGATAGCATACGGCTTGGTGGCTCGGAACCAGTCTAATGCATGTGAAGTTTCGTTTGTAGTACGATTTTCAAAGCGATCCCGAAGCAAGTACTCAGTAAATCCACAAACATCGTAATATTCCAAAATGAGTAAAGCACACCCTCCAGAGCTTAAAAAGTAAGATAATTTCGAGACACGTTTATCTGTATTTTATTTTCAAAAAACTGATTCTAAAGTGATTTTGAGAGGTTTTTGTGGTGACTTGTATTACGCTACACGACCGGGCAATGGCGGAACAATGCTTAAATAGTTTCGCGTAGTTTTAACGTTAGATTTCGAAGGCTTCTCCGTGAGCCTTCTACCACTAGTTTTACTAGAAGTTAAAAATTTCATTTGGGGGCAGTAGGAGAGCTATAAAGTTGTTGGCGTTCGTGCAATTTAATATTACTAGTATTAGTCCATAGGCATAGTGTTAATAATGCTGACTGGCCAGTCTGGTACCCAGACCCAAGCAACATTGTCATTGACATATGAAGAGTTGTATTTTTAGTTTTAGGTGAGTTAGGCCTACTTTACCACTGGGTACCAGACTAACCAGAATGGATTAATGTCTGTGAACGCCAAGTTGTAAAGCTTTCACAACTGAACTGGTATCCGCGCGTGACGTGCGTAAGAGCATTTCAAGGCATGCAGCAACCTCGGGAAACAGCGAAGTCAAGGCGCATCCCCTTGACCTTGCCTTTAAAGGCATTGCATACGTTTGGTAATGACTCTGAAAATTTATGGCAATAAAAACTTACTTGGTGAGAAGTACAGCTGCTTTGGATAGTATAATGCATATTGAGAAACGTTCAATTCGAAGTACCACGGTTATGGAAAAATATGTCACTTTTTATCTCCAAAAATTATTAATCTGAGAAGCGTTATGGCCGTAACGCTTCTCAGCTATTGACTTACTGTTCTCTGGCGTGAAATAACCGCTCTAGTTTGTCGCCAAAATCTCAAAAACGCTACCACCTTCTGAATTGAAACTTTCACAGGTTAGTTTTATGGTATATATAAACAATTATATTGGTTTGAAACAAACATTAGGCTCAAATTACCAAACGTATGCAATCCCTTTAAGCTTGAGAAAATGGTTGGTAGGCCTACATCCAACAAGACGCATGTGTAAACTGGTGAATATTCGTGAACCTCGTAGCCGGCTACACAGACACGCTCCACTGATCACACAAAAGTCCTGTAAGTGTAACACTAACAGCTTCACTTTGTATCCTTGTAGCCACTTCCCCGGACCCACATTGGACTTAGAATTTTTTCCAACCTTCCCTTTGCTTGGTTCATAGGGATGGTTCGTTCTCAAAAATGCTGTATACACACATTGGCCTAGTTAGTTTGCATATAAGGTAGAATTCTTTCTCGCTATTCGTGATTCGCTCGACCTCGTAGCCATTAAATTTTAGGGGGTATTTTCTCGTGGCTGGGTATTCTGCAATTGCTCCATGCTCGTCATACTCGTCATGGCACCCGGAAAAGTAAGAATGTATACATGTATACATGTCCAGAACAAACAACGTAAAATGAAAATTTGATTTATGAAGAAGGAACTCTGCTAATTTTTCTGTTTCTGTTTTATTTTTTTTTCAGATTCATGGACAAGAAACTATCCTGTAAGTATTATTACTTTTTATTGGCCTTGCTTGACTCTAACCCTTGTAGTCCACTGGTTTACCAACAGTAACAGCCAGGGGGCAATTTCACTAATGCTTTGCAGTCATCGAAGCCCAAATCCATCGCTAAACGGAAAATGAGTAGGCAAAGTAGCGTTCGATTTTCCATTAAGCGATGGATTTGGGCTTTAGCGATGATCACAAAGCGTTAGTGAAATCGACCCAGGTCTTCTCAATGCAGCAAAATGCATCAGGCTAGCAGACCTTAAAACCAAAAACCTACAGCAACCTTTCAGGAGTCAAAATTAACAGTGGTCTACTGGCCCTGGGCCACAAAAAACAACCATTGGGCCACTGAATTGAGGAACAATGCCAGTGCAGTGCACTGTCCACTGGCCCTGTGCGGCACCAAGAGACTGAAGTTAATTTCGACCACTGTCTTTTGATATTGCTAGTGCATGCACATTATTGCCATTTAATTTTTTTTTTTGTCATTGAAATGTGAACAAAGAAAAATTGACTGGAGTAGGAATCGAACCAGCAACCATTGAAATACTGTATCAGTGCTCTACCCTCTGAGCTATCCACCCCTACATTGGTGTTGTCCCTAGTAATAGTCAATTATCTTTGTTTGGCAGTCAATCAGAAGCCATGAAACCACCCACGTACTCTAATCTCCTCTTTTTTATTTTTCTTTGGCAGTGAAGTTGAATGGGAACCGAAGGGTGACGGGGACGTTACGAGGGTTCGATCCATTCATGAATCTGGTGATGGACGAGACTGTGGAGAATGTGGGCGCCAATGAGAAATATGAGATCGGCATGGTGGTAAGTACACTGATTGCTCAAAGTGTGTACTATAATACATTCAGCATACACTGGCTGCAGGCTGTAGAAGTCAAGCTGGACAAAAGAGAGAATCTATGGTCTCTCTTAAGTACTGTTAGACCGTCCAAGAACTGGAACATTTCAGTTCATGGATCGCTGAAGTGTGACATCAGTCTTGAAGCTTACTTCAAAAAATGCCAGAGTGATTAGCAAGGCACATATGATGTATGACACCATGCACAAAACTGCCTACCACATGTCTATGTGCTCAACTTTGGGCTGTACAAAACCAGGCTTGAGGCTAGGCTTTGGGACTTTTGCTACTGCCATTTGAGGCCCACAAAACTCGTAATGAAGGGATTGGGCCACATGATGAAGCCGAAGAAAGACTCCAGCTTCACTGTGTATTTCAAGCCCTTCGTTTTATTTAGGACGCAAAATGGCAGTAGCAAAATAAATCCCAAGCCTAACCTCAAGCCTCATTTCATAAAGGCCCTTTTAATGAGCCACAAAGGTGTAACCAGGAGGAAGGGGGCCTCTATCCTCCAATCCTTTGCCACAAATGTCTTTGATGGACATTGGTGATGTCTGTTTATATACATTTAACATATTTACACTTGAAGTTTGCGAAACTCTACAAGTGAATGTCATGACAAGTATTAAGGGGTAGTTCAAATGTTCAAACTGATTTTCAGACAATGAATGTGTTAATTCAATAAAACATCAAGCACACACTCTATGAGTTGGTCAAATATTTAAAATATAAAAGACTCTGAGTTATAACTGATTTTAATCCATCAATATGCTAATAATGTCCATATTTCTTCATCCCCAACAGGTCATCAGAGGAAACAGTATCATCCTTCTGGAGGTTCTAGAAAGAATATAGCCGCCAATTGCAAACAGCTACGAACTCTTGGAAAATAAATTTCCGACCCCCCCTAGACTGTACTTTTCTTATGGAGATGAACTGTGATCAAGGAATGCGCAGAATGTCCAACAGTTTAGAGAGGGCGCCCTTCAGTTTGTTTATTTCAGAGTCGAGTCGCGGGCCTTCGAGACTGAGCGTTCACTGATGCACTGTTCATCAGAGATGTAACGTCATTCGGCAACTTTTCCTCATGCTCAATGAGAAAACATAGATTGGGATAGATTTCTACTGATGGACAATTTTTGACACCCCTCGCACAAAGCCTATTGCACAAAACAGAGGGCGTTTTTTAGATAAACACGAAATAGCAGATAATGATAGTGTACCATTGTATGTACGGTAACCAAAAAAAAGAAGTAAAACTCACATTTCAGTTTTCAGATATGCAACCCAAGTTGTACATAACTGAAATTTAAGTGAATCTTTACTTGCATCCGGTAAGTTTGCTCTTGCAGGATATAACGCTTTTTTCTGTATTGTCCGTCAGTGGAAATCTTTCCCATAAACAAAAGGGGAATGTAGAATAATATTGTTTTTATAGATTAAAAGCTTGGTTCATACTTGATGCAATTTGCAGAGTGAAGTAAAATACGATGTCATAATTATTATGACAAAAGTTGAAATGTGTTTAGCTCTTTTGTCAACATTTTTCTCAGATGTCTGTCTAGTGGTGATAACTTTGGGCGAAGCCTTCGCATGAAGTATGAGTGAGGCTTAAGACTGATTAGTGGACAGCTCTGGCACAATTTCCATAGATCTGCTTAGCAGGAAACTGTTCGCTAAGCAAAATTGAGCCGAGAACCATTAACAAGCAGTATACATACAACAATACATACGATTTTTCTGGTAAACCGTTTTTGTGCTTAACAAAACCTGTTGGTGCTTAGCGAATATAAGGTCATCCACAGTGCTTTGAAATTGGACCTTTGTGATTTGGGCCACTGAAATCCCAAACTATTGACGTTGAAAGAATGTGCGTGATTTTTTTTTTTTTACTGTACTGAAAGTTGTTTGTATTGTGGAATATCAAATTGATAATATTCACATTCCTATGGTAACTCATAGCATTCTGTTTTGTTCTTTTGTTTGGTGTAAATATGAATAAGTTTGTTAGACTTAGTAGAAATTGATTTTTTTTTTTCAAGAAATAGATGTCAAAAAGTTTGATGATCATTGTATAGGTGATTACAATGCTGTGTGTGTTCAGTTCTATTTGGAGTGAATTCAGTGAACAGCCATAAGTTATTAAGTGAAATCAATCGAGCCTCTTGGAGCTGTTCTAGCAAAAAAAAAAAATCAGTTAAAAAACTTTGCCTTGTAGGCTGGTTCCACATGCATTTAGAGGGAGAGGGATTTTGTGCTGGTAAGTTTCAGTGTTTGACTCGTATTTTAGAGACAAATATTGCAAATTATCCTAAATGAAGATACAATCATTGTCCACATTGAAGTGGAACTTGTTTTGTGTTGAATGTTCCTTTAAGATTAGTATTCTAACCAGTTGGGGGCCGGAACTTGGGGCACATTTTGTGACAGAGTCCCTATTATATTCTGATTCTTATTGTCTGTTTTAGGCACAGCAGTTGTTGTTTTCCATTCGTGTTTCAAAAAGTGTGAATCTGCAGCATAAACGTACAAAAGTAACGAGGAACTCTGTCACATACTCTTATCACAATAACCCAAATCAATACAAGTCCAATTTTTGTACAATTTATGTATTTTGTTTTTCGGTCTATGTTTGAATTAAAGAGGGATTACCTCACTTTTATTAAAAAGTGTCTGATGTGTATTTCATTAGCTTCTAAGGTGATGTGTAACATGGTTTTTATGGAATTAAGTGTAGATTATTTAAGATACACATGGGGGATCGCTCAAAGAGGATGTGGCTTTTTAATCAATAAACATCAAATAAAATAAACCACAAGGGAAACTGCATCCCCCATGTACTGTTTTCTTGGGTTGTAGCATTGCTGCTGTGTGCATCTTACATGATCATTGGGATACAGCGGTATGTGCATGCTTTCATGGTTTCTGACTGACAAATGAACAAAGATAATTGACTGTTAGGGACACCACCAACATAGGGCTGGGTAGCTCAGTTGGTAGGAGCGCTTGTATGATATTCCGGTGGTCACTGGTTCAAATCCCTCTCCTGTCAATTTTTCTTTGTTCATTTTTCAATTAACCAGGCAGTTTCCCATGTGGTTATTTGATGATTGTAATTTGTATCTATCATGCATGCACAATTTGATTGCAAATTATTTGGGGAAATCTTTGGAAACCTGTTTCACTTGGTTTGGCAGAAAAGAAAATAATGCAGCAGAATTGAACAGAATGTTTAATTATCGCCAGATGAGGGCGCCCTTTATATCATCCAATGTTCATTTCCAGCGCGGCGGTGGTCGTGTAATCCCATTCTGTGTGTTTGCAATCTGCTCAAATTTGGGTTAAATTAGCCCAAATTTACAGCTATGGACTCTTACGATGTGATTGCCAACCAGCCAGTAGTCATAGATAATGTAAGTAGAGCGTCAGCCTCATCTAGAGATGTAAAAACAGCTTTTAAATGATTCATATTTTACTGCCGGGTTGGTTGCAGGCGTAAAAATACACAGCATTTTGCATTATGATTTCCTATGGGTTTGAAACTGGGGCGATTGTGGGTTGACGGGATCCCAAAACACATTGATTTTTTTGGCTCTGAACTAACTTCTACTCCTCAAAAATGATACTTTTGACTTTCAGCAAATGTTCCTGGGTCCTTAAAATCCTAGATTGAAGAAATTTGTTAAACATTTCAGGGTTAAAATTCAATTTTCTTACGCGCTTCTTGTAAACTTTAAAACAGGCCGTCTGATCGCGTGAGGCCATTTTGTCTGGTCTGGTTAGTCTAGTGCCCAGACCCAACATATCAAGAGTCCTCAAAATGTCAGAGTGGAAACCAGACTATTCTCGTGTGCGGCCGTCCGTGCAGCGGTGAAATGTTACAATCTTGGTTACCGTTTTTACCCCATAATTTCCCTCAAAAATCAAAGCCCTGCCCTCTTTCCAAAAAATTAACCTTGGTAATATAGAGGAGAAGACCAACAAAGTATTTGTAGGTAAGTTACTTTTCAAAAAGAAGTTTCCTTTCCTTTATAGTTTTAGGACCCGTAAAGCTACAATCCCCGAAACTGGGTGGGACAACCAATTTAATGACAATTTAAATGGAAAGAATTCCGCGTGTAAATGCCACATTTTTCAACTTGTGTTGACGGAATTGACCTCATTACTTACCAATGTATTGAATGAACATGGGGCAGAACTTCAACTTAACAGAAGAAATATGTTTGTACCCTTAAAATTGGAGAAATCTATCGTTACTTATGGCTTCATGGTACTTGTGCTGAAAATGTCAACAAAAACATCGCAAATCTGCATGAAAATCACTCCATCTCTTCTCCGAATGTCAGTTTGAAAATATGAAATGCAGCTGATTTAAATCATTTATTTGTGCTCACGATCATTCTGTATTATGCAAATCAATGATTTCCAACCAAAACCTAGCCCCACTAGTGTGGCACGAATTTTCGCTCAAGCCGCTCCATCCTTAGCCACACGTCCAACCGCCTGATATACGTGGGATATGTTCGGCTCTGGTGCGCACCCTCTTGTCATCACATTTCACACACTTTCTACATACACAAATGTTCCTTAGTATCTCATCTTTCCAATGATATATTATTCGAATGATTTCAATCTTGTATTCATCTATTTTTCGGTCATTCACTGGTGCTACACCGGCGAGTTTAATGGCGCGGGCCGCGCACCAGAGCCGAACATATCCCACGTATATCGGGCGGTTGGACGTGTGGCTAAGGATGGAGCGAAAATTCGTGCCACACTAATGGGGCTAACCAAAACCCAGACGATAATTTTGAGTCATTTTGGAGCGTCTGTCATTTTGGTGTGGCAGCTCACCACACCCGCGTGACCACTGCTATAGGCCCTACATGTTTTTTTTTCTAACAGGCGGAGAGCCACACCAAAATGGCAGATTCTCCAAAATGACTCCAAATGATCGCGTGAAGTTGAGTCTAGCCTTATTTTGTGAAATGACCCAATTCTATTTGGTCTGTCGTACATGGATTGTAATCATTGTATGGATGTAGACTGACAAAATTTTGAGAAATAATGAAATCTTGGTAATTGATTCATCTATTAAAAAAGGTGAGAATTTAGGTATCAGAAAAGATGACTACAAAATGGTAATTGCATTGAAAATGGGCACCCTCATCATTGTACTGTTCTCTGTGAGAATTCAAAAATTTCTTGACGTTACCACAATAACAGTGTGCCCTGACCCACGTGCATGCCACAGTTTACCACACATGGTTCTTCCTGTGGGATCCTGAATATTACCACAATACACCACTTGAGTGGTTTTCGTGGTAATGCATTGATCCAGTTCTCCCTGTGGAGACTGTGGTAATGTGTGGTAAGCAGCACTTTTTCATTTTGATATCAATGTTTTCTTTATTTTCTACTACACAGGGCTCAGGAGTCATCAAAGCTGGCTTTGCCGGGGACCAAATCCCAAAATACCATTTTCCAAATTAGTAAGTACATGTATATCTTTGCTAAGTGTATAATAATTTGTTGTGTTCAGTTGTGTGGAATATTATGAAGGTTACCGGTAGTCCTGTTTCAGACCCAGGCTATCAAGTGGGGCAAACTTCTAGGGGTCGGGGGGGGGGGGGGGTGTATTTGGGTGGGGGGGGGGGATTTGGGAGAGAACACTGGATGTTGGTGCCACAGTGTCACTTAAGCTCAACTGTCTGGTGTGCTGAGCTGACTAGATGACGAAACCGGCCAGCTAGGCACACAACGAACTCAAGCTCAACTGTCTGGTGTGACAAAATGAAAACCATACGTACATACCGCGGTACGCGATATGAGATATGGGGCGCGCTGTATGGACACTCAAGGCATAAACAACTGGTATCAGGACCTTATTGGTTCGCCACACATATCTATCCCTTGACACCGGCCCAGGTGGGCTCAAGCTTTTTATAGATTATGCCCTTCATATTGATTATGCTTTAGTTACCCGGATGTTCGGATGTTTCGTGGTTTCTCCTTAACAGAATCTTCTTTATTTTTATACTGATGTTCACTTTATTGTTTCCAGTGCCCTCCCCCTCCTTTTGTAAAATTTGTAGCATCCCTCTGCGCCCCCTCGGAGATATGACCATAGTTACACTAAGTGCAGCCATCTTGTTATGCTTGTAGGGCACAGACTTTATTCATTGTTGCTAGCCTTGGATGGAATACAACATTGGATTAGAATTTTTAAGCAATATTTCGGAATTGCTGCAGTGTTTTGTCGGTGCGGTAGGTTGAATTCTAAATTGCTTTCTGTGTCTTGTTTAGTGTTGGCAGACCAAAACACGTGCGGGTCATGGCCGGAGCTCTAGAGGGCGATATATTCATCGGCCCTAAGGGGGAGGAGCATCGCGGCCTGCTGTCAATCAAATATCCCATGGAGGTAAGAAACCAATTTTTTTTATTCTTGTGGTATGAGGGATTTCACATTAGCACCGTCTGTGTGTATATCCGAGGCTCTCTGTGCTTAACTCCGGCCGTGGCCACTCAACACAGTACAGCCTGCATGTGTGACACAAACATCACACTCTCAGCTCAGGAACATGGCATGCTTCGCTCTAGCAGATAGTGAAAGTGTATTGTGTAATACTCATTCAACCCTAACCCAACTCGGTTTCCACAGTTTACCACACATAATTTTTACTGAAAAAAAAAAACCTTAACAAGCCTTGAATTTAACGGAGGCCACGGAGGCCATGGCCTTCGTTGCCCTTGTTCTTGGCCTTCGTGCCCCCTTGAAATGTTTCCATAGACATTATGATTTTCCAATGGAAGTGCCCCTTGCAATGGGAAATTGGCCTTGCCCCTTTCAGAACCAAATTCAAGGCCTGCCACAATGCACCACAGTGTGGTTTTTGTGGTAATGTGTGGTTTATGACCCACTGATCCAGTTCCACTGTGGTGCAGAGGGTTAGGGTTGAATTTATAATCATTCAGTGTTAAAGGTTTTGCCATATGAGGTAGTCCTAGATAATTTGGACCCCTAATTACTAATAAGTTAAATGTGCATGCATTCAGTACCTGTCATGGCAATTAATTCGTTTTTGGTGGAGATCTGTAATATTATCAATACAGTGGTAATTTGTAACACACATGTACTGTACATGTGTACAAGTATGAATTCCTGGTAAAATGCACTGTGCGTGTGTTTGATAACATGTACATGTAGGTGTATGTACCGTAATCATTGTAATGGGTGAGGTATTGATTTTCACACTGTGATTCATTGTAGCTGCCGTGTAAAAAAGCTTAATTCTGTTGTGCATCCAATATCTGCTGTACGTACTATAGGTCGTCTGTCTCACACCTGTTGTACATTAAAAACCAATGACAATTGAAGTGTGTACAGGATGGATACTGTACTTGTACAGTACATGCATAAACATGTGCACGCACATTATAACTGGTATTATAAATTACCAAGGTCAATGCATCCCAAATGGGTGGGGTTCAACCATATAAGGCACTGTTGAAAAAAGCAATTATATGCTTATTTAAATTTTTCATAAATATTAAAAAAGGAAAAGAAAACTCATGTGGGGTTGATAACTGTGCTATAATTATGTTAATTGTAAAGTAATGTAAAATAAATGTCAGCAAACTAGTCGGTCAGAGTTGTAACTCCCTGCAAATTTTTGCAAATATCCATTTGTGGCATCAGTTTCACTTTGCACAGAGGATTCCATTATGTCCAATGGCATAAATTGAGAACAAGGCTCTATCTGGGCCCAATTTCATGGAATCCGTAAGCGTAATGAAAAATTCTTCGCTTACCATAGCAGACTTTTTTTTACTTACGGTTAGCGTATTTTATGGGAGAGTTTGCTTTCAGAAGAGGACTTTCTGCAGAATGCATGTGACAGTGCATTAGCAGAAAAACCCATCAAGATCAAGGTTAGCCTAGAAATCCTTTGCTAACCGATTTATCGTTGAAAGTCTTGCTTACTGATTCCATGAAATACATTTCACGCTTAGCAGTGCCAGTAAGCACAAAAATAGGCTGTAACGGTCTAACGGATTTCAAGAAATTGGGCCCAGGTTTATTAGCAACGTGAATGTATTTATTAAAATCAAATTTGATTTTTTTTATCAGTTATATCTAAACCGATATAAATTTGTTGCTAATCTTCAGAAGTCATGGTAAAGACACCTAGTACACATTTTTCCCATGACAATTGTCTAAAGTGTCCCATACAGTCATTTTATTTGAACTTGGACCATTTTACGAACAGCCTGCAAAGTTTCATTGATACCATATGTGGCAATGCCTTGTGAAAGGCCATCCGTTCTTTTACATGTACATGTAGGTCTGTGTGTGCATGTAGCACATGTACACATGTAGAGACCTTCATACAGAGGAATAGTCAATAATTGACCCACAAAATCCAAATAGGATTGGACTACTTTACGTTCTATGTTTGTGGCAACTGTCAATGGCAAAGTACATATGTAGAATGAGCCAATTTGTAAAAATTGTTGTCTTTGTTTCTTTTCAGCACGGTATCGTGAAGGATTGGAATGACATGGAAAGAATATGGCAGTATATTTATTCCAAAGATCAGCTGCAGACATTCTCAGAAGAGGTGAGCAAAAAAATGGGGAGCCGAGGCCGAGGATGATGCTCGGAATAACCAAATGTTTGGTATAGCAGTGTTCGTTATAACAATATAGCGGCGTACCAGTTTTTATAATATCCAATGACCATGTCTTGTCGTTCCTACAGCATCCCGTGCTACTTACAGAAGCTCCTCTGAATCCAAGGAAGAACAGGGAAAAGGCGGCGGAGGTTTTCTTCGAGACATTCAACGTTCCGGCTCTCTTCATCTCCATGCAGGCTATTCTTAGTTTGTAAGGAAAATCAATTTCTTCACTCTCAAAATTTACAATCAGACACACGTTTCTTTTGCAGATTTAGTCTAAGATTTCGCAGTTTTGCAAATTTACGGCACACGATTGGTGATTGAACCCAAAACCATTTTTAAAAAGATTACCGATGTTTAATTTCTGTGTGGAATTTTGCTTTTTTTTAAGTTGACACTTATACCAATCTTCCTGTGAAATATGGGCATCGTAAATGCTATTGTCATCCAGAAAACCGCTTTTGGATACTGCCGTAAAATGCATCAGCTGATTTCAATTCCAGCAAAATGTGAACGCTGATTGGAAAGAAATGTTGTTTCATGGTTTCTGACTGGCAAACAAAGATAATTGACAATTTGGGACAACACCAACATAGGTTGGTTGGTAGAGCACTGGTACTGTGTGCTGCAGGTTACTTGTTTGAATTTTTCTTTCTTTGTTCACCTTTTCAATGATTCAAATTAATCCAGTCAGCTTCCCTTGTGATTTGTTTGTTTGTTTGTATTTTTGTTGTTAGATATGCAACTGGTCGTACGACTGGTGTAGTTCTAGACTCCGGAGACGGTGTGACACACGCCGTGCCGATCTACGAGGGTTTTGCTCTTCCCCATTCCATCATGAGGGTGGACATTGCCGGACGCGACGTCACCCGGTACCTACAACTCCTGCTGAGGAAAGAAGGCTACAATTTCCACACGTCGGCTGAACTGGAAGTGGTCAAGATGATAAAGGAGGTGAGATGATGATTAGGAAGGCGTGGCTGAAGTTGCCAGACTTACATGTACACCTTGAATGCTTTGTTACTCGTTGTTTATTTGAAGAGTATTCCACTCATTGAAATGTGGTTATCATTCTTGCAATTGTTTCCCATTGTTTCCCAACATATCTTCGTTTTGCTTCTTTTGCAGCGGTCATGTTTCCTGTCCATCAACCCTCAGAAAGAGGAGACAACAGACACGGAGAAGTCCCTGTACACGCTGCCCGATGGAAGCACGCTAGAGGTGAGGTCCTTCATTCCCCAGCTGGTCAGCTCATTCAAGAATCCCTCTCTCCTTGCTTGTCCAACATTAGGAGAATCTCACATGGGACTGAGAAGGCTGTAATCTTAGGCTGCATCTGAATCTGTTGTCTAGAGCTAGGTCTAGGTCTTCGCTCTATTGGAAATACGCAGAGACACCAAGACAGCAGACCTAGCTGTAGCTCTGGAAGCCTGTTTTTGACTCGGCCTTAGCCCTGGGGAGTCAAATCTTTGAGATGAATTTAAAAGGATCTTTGGCTAGGACTAATGGTTATGTCTACGGCTTTGGCTGTGGCTCAAGGTATTTTTTAGCCAGCCAGCCAACGTTATAGACAGACACAATAGCCAAGCAAGAATTTCTGTCTTATAATAATAACAACAGGAATAACAACCAAATTTCCATGTGATGTGTTTCACTTGTGTTTGTACTCGCTGACCATGAATATCAAATAGAATTCTTAATGGTGGTTTGTTTTTTTGAGCAAAACAATTTGTGCTAAGCAATTTTTTGTTGTGCTTAACAGCTCCATGAAATTGGCCCTTGTCTGTTGTCTCTTTCAAAGGTGGGACCAGCCAAGTTCCGGGCGCCAGAGCTCCTCTTCAGACCCGATCTGGTCGGCGAGGAATGCGAAGGCCTCCACGAGGTGCTGACCTTCTCCATCCAGAAGTCGGACATGGATCTGCGACGGACCTTGTTTGCCAACATCGTGTTGTCCGGAGGCTCCACGCTCTTCAGGGGCTTTGGGGACAGGCTGCTGAGCGAAGTGAAGAAACTCGCGCCGAAGGACGTTAAGATAAGGGTACGTTGTGGAATTCAAGGATGTGAATTTTTGGTTTGTTCAGTGTTGCCCAGCAATATGCTGGTGGTTATGAACCCTTATGTACTCATGAAATTTCCTTGGCATTCGTTTATATGATACATTTGGCTATAATTATGGGACAAGTGGAAGAAAACTGCTTTAGTGAACATTTGGCTATACCGAGCAGTCAGTCTGCTGAGGATGAACATAGCACACTATTCGGAACGTCTTGAAAATACCACCTGTTCTTCTCAGAACCACACACTCTCACTGAAGAGATTACACGGTGTCTCCACAAACCTACCTTATATTTTTGTTAATTTTTTTTTTGTCTGTTTTTTGTCCTCTTCACGGTGCATCCATCCTGCATTAGAAGCAGTGCAACCAAACTGAGGCTTGGAATCAAAATAGTCTGGTACCCATTTTCTTTTTAGAATCGGTGTTATCTTTTCCAAAGGGTATAGAAGGAAGGCGACAAAATGGATGTGCCGTGAATAAGGTCTATTGTCTTTGTCTAAAGCCACTTAGAATGCAACTCCATAAGCATTGTTTCTTTCTTTAAATCTTTGTACAGATATCAGCGCCTCAAGAGAGGTTATACTCGACATGGATTGGGTAAGTGTCATTAAAATCCTTCGGGCCACACCGCCTGAAGTTTCTTTTAAGAAGGGGCAGGACCATGTTTTGAAGAACATTGAATTGTTCTATGGGGCCACTTCTGGCAAGTCCATGTGTAAGACCAAGGCTATTTGAAATCAAGGGCTTGTCCTTTTCATTGAAGTTTGCCTTGGAGCCTCATAAAATGCTGCCTTGCAGATAGCTTCCTGTCACGATGTGTCAGCGTTTTAAAGAATCGATTGGAAGGGCCTATAACTAAACCAGAACCACACCAGGGGCAAAATTCACTAATGCTTCGCGATAATTGCTTAAGCCCAAATCCATCGCTACAAAGAAAATTGCTACGCAAAATAGCGATCGATTTTCCGTTAAGCGATGGATTTAGTCTTTAGCGGTGATCGCAAAGTGTTAGTGAAATTGGCTCCATGCCTGCTTGAAGTTATTGTTGGTCTTTGAAGAACATGGGTATGTAGGACCTGGGAGTCGTTCTTGTATATAGGGCTTGCTGACTCTACTCGTGGCCTCAGTCCAAAGACGACACCAAAGTGATTGGTGTTTGTGTATTGAGGAAGCTTCATAGCCAAAATGACCAGGGGCCAATTTCACTAACGCTTTGTGATCATCGCTAAAGCCCAAAGCCATCGCTAAATGCAAAATCGATTGCTACTTTGTGTAGCAATTTTCTGTTTAGTGATGGATTTGGGCTTTAGCGATAATCGCAAAGCGTTAGTGAAATTGTCCCCAGGTATTTAAGGTTGAGAGGTACATGGTGGAGTGAATGAACAAATTACTCTTTTATCACAGAAAGGTAATTGTGTAAGAACCAATGTTTATTGGTTCATATGGCTTTGAAGAGAATGATCGTCTGCCAGTCCATTGCCTTGACAGTTGGTGAAATGAAACTACCTCCCAAATGAGGGATTCCCTACTCGTAATAAGGGTTTCAAATGCATGTCACATACCACTATGTCATCATCCTGACGCTTTTCATCGTCTCACTCCTCTCTCTCCTATACAGGGGTTCCATCCTGGCTTCCCTGGACACGTTCAAGAAGATGTGGGTCTCCAAGAAGGAATATGACGAGGACGGAGTTCGGGCAGTTCACAGGAAAACATTCTAAGCACGGAGCAATAAGTAGTCCCCATCTATAATATTGTAGATCTATCCGAAAAGCACTATAAACCATGTTCACTTGTACTAGTGTAAATTCTCTCCAGTTGCTCATTAAGTTTGTACCGAGGGTGGGCCTGGGTGGTCAGTTAAGTCGGAGTTTGACCATTGACCGTTGATGAGGTTGTTTTATCTGAGTGAGTGGCATTGTGGGAAGGACGTGGGTTGGGGAGAGGGTGGGGTGCTATTTAGTCGCTCAGCAAATGACACAGGTACGTTATACGTGAATGTTGCCTAAGCATTCATTTGCATATGGAGTTCTAACTTCTAACAAAACAAGCTGGGGTCGATTTCACCAAACTCATCGTAACTTACTATCAATCGTAGGACTTATGCGCTGCAGCCCTTTGTGGGATACAATGGGTTATCCTTTGTAACTCGAGTTACGATTGATCGTGGGGCAACACTTTTTATTATTTTGTTTTGCATTCTACTTGCCATATCACAAAATTGAAATTTTCTTGTTGCGAAAATGTGAATAATTTGCTGGTGATGGTGGTAATTCAGGAAATTTTCCCCCTTTTTGGGGTGGGGCCAGGTGTTGGGGATGGGGCAGGGTATTGACTTTGGGGGATGTTGAAATCAAGTGTAATTTGAACATGGAAAATTATAAACGTTTAAATGGCTGCAATTTATTGCAAAATACAAATTATCTGTGAGAAAAGCCCTGTCCGCACTGGAATTTTTTTTCCCGGGGGTTTCACCGAGCCGATGGGTAAATGAAAAATGGGCAAATATTACCGGTGTCCGCACTTGGACTTTTGACTCGGGGTAACTTAACCGTGCATGCACAGAAGAATTACCGAGCTGTCAATACTAGGCTCATGAGGGTACCCAACTCGCACTGTGTCAGCACTGGACTTGTTGTCTCGGGAAAAGTGTCTCGGGAATTCTTCCTGGGCAGAAGTTGGCTGGTAGAATTTCTCACGCAGGTTGGGAATGTAAGTGAGAGGAAGACTTTCTGAGACGTCCGCACTGGACTTAAAATGGGTAAAGTACCCAGAGTCTCGGTAACTTTGCCCAAAAATATGTCCAGTGCGGAGAGGGCTATAGACCTGTTATACTATGATTTGACATTTTGTTAAGATATTTTGCATTCCTCATGTTATAGACATTTTTGTTAAGTTTTCGATCAAAATTTGTACAGAATTTTCTTGTCACTGGTTGGTTTTATGAGGGATCATATATAAACCTCTTGTGAATTGGATGGATGTGTAGTACATTGACTTGATTCCATTGCTTGTGCAAATTCTAAATCGGAAGGCCCCTGACTAAATACAGTGCTGCTACACTATTGAGTAATTGTATTGATTCATTTCATATCATTTGATGTACATGCACATGTAGCAGCATTGTCTGTAGTCTGGGGAATTGTTGGCTTTGCAAGTGGGATCAGTTCTGTCAGTGTACCAGACTTAGGCCAAAGTTCACTCACAAGAGCCGTGTCCCAAATCTCTGGCTGCGGCCACAAATAACGCACAAGTCTATGGAAACAGCTGCAGTCACTGGCTTGTGGCTGGCATAGGAGCTTGCGTAACTTGCAGCCGCAGCCAGAGATATGGGACACAGTCTTATTGTTCTCTGAACATTTTACATTTTTTTTTGTAAGACAAAGGAACCCAAAGGAAATTAGGTCGGTGAAAATGTTTTTTTTTTTTTCTGCTTGTTTGCAATGTCTTTAATCACCCTGTTTACAGATTTTTTAATCCAATGTAGAACTTGAGTACTCATGGATTTAGGATTTAGAAAAAAAAAGTATATTGTAGTAGTGTATGTAGTAACACATTTGACAAGAGATAATCTCAACTTTGTTTAATATTGTAACTGTAAATATCGGTCAGTGTGTAGGTTCTCGTCATTACGTAGGAAGCTTGCTTCGAGAATTTTCAAATTTTGATTTAAAGATTTATTTATGATGAATTGAAAGAGACTTACGTCCATTGTTTGGTTTTGAAATCCATTTTTTTTTTACATTTTCCTTTTTACTTTACTTGTGGCATTCAATAAACTCTACACAAAAAAGTCTTTTACATATTACATTAGAACAGTGGGTTGCAGATACGACACACAAATGTGCACAAATTTTAATTCACCTGACTATTAAACAGTAAACACTGTTGCTGTGTTATGTGATGGAGGGCAAGATGTTCCAAAGCAACCGCTAGCTTGGGTACCATTGTGCCATTTTTGACAATTAAGCATAAATAGTTCTGGTTATCTCTCGTGCATAGCTTTAATAATCCATTTCACATGATAAAGGAATGGTATTTTAATCTGGGGGATTCACATATTGAAATAGATGCATGTAGGATTAGTCAGACATTAAAGGTAATATCATACTTTGGTTTTTTATCAAAGAAATACAGATTCATGGGCAAAAATATCAAGACAGATACAGTAACAGTCATCTGAGAAAATTTCAGTCCCATACGCTGCCCACTTTTTGAGAAAACAGTGAAAAACTGCCACAGTATTTCTTAAGTCTTTTCTCTTTTATTTTTGAACTTTTAAAAGATCAGAAAGATTTTCGGTCGTTGTTTTACTAATTTCTGGATAAATACACCCTTTCAGGCGGAAATATTTTAAGGGTATGTTTCTACCATCACCATCTTCATACCCTGAAAGTTCTATGTAAATCTGTGAACTTTCCTGTTTCGGTTTCTTTCCAAAGTATGATACTACCTTTAAAGGGCCTTTCACACTACTCAAAATCTCTGGGTCTGACCCGTGTTAAAAAGTGACCGACCTGTTCACACTGAAAGATTTCAACACGGTGTGCACTCATGTAAAGGGCTCAACCCATGTTGAAACATCAAACTGAGTCTGCTCGGGATGTGGGTTGAGAGCAGTTAGTAACCTATGTTGAAAATTTCGACGTATGTTGCGAGGGGTGGTTTTAATGTCTTGAGTCGGATTTTGTGTTGTGCAGTGTGAACGCAGAGCATGATTGACCCATGTTGAGATTGTACAGGGTTCAATTGCTAGCTGATCTGGTGAATTCTGTCAGCTGTTTGTAAAATTGTACTCCCTCACCAGCATGATGCTTTTATGATTGTACCCACAATTGATGTGTCATAGGGTGTGTTCACACGAGCTGCTAACTTTGCTGCTAAAATGTCACAGAGGGAGTCAGGTTGGCATAGCGGTTCTTTCCTGGCCTTTCACCTCTGTGGACCGGGTTCAAGTCCAGCTCGGTCCACAAGTGGATTGGGTTTTCAGTCCCTGCCTGATTCTGTGGGTTTTACCCAGAATATTACTCTAAAACTGTAACTTTTTCTCATCATCTTTCCACTATAGGTTTCATCAGGCTTGCAAGCTACAATGCCTTGGGCACTAGTAAAGAATCCTTGGTGTCATTACCAGAAATAAATAATAATAATAATAATAATAGGTCACAGAAACCATTGCACTCATACGGCAATTCACAGTAAGCAGTGCTGCTTAAGTATCAGATTTCACTGTTAAGTCAGAGGAAGCGAATTTAACAGCACAAATTTCTGCTGTTATAAACTTTCGGACTTAGCAGCGAAGTTAGCAGTGAAGTTGGCTATAATTGCATTCAAACGGCCACAAATTTTCACTGCAAAGTTAGCAGCGGAGTTGGCAGCCAGTATGAACATTCCCATAATGTTGTCTCACAATGCAATGCATTATATTACAGCTGTTAAGTCATCCGCAATGCAAAGTGGTCCCCAGGTGAGCAGCTCATGATAATGATGGTGTGAAAAAGTCCAAAGGTCAAATATGTAGTTTCATTGTATGTGGATTATATGGAGTCTCAGTTTCGTGGTATGCTCAGCAGGAAAAGCAAATATGAGTTTATCAGCCTTAAGTAGATTATGTATGCATTGGTTGTGGAAGGTTCTTCACTGCATCAGGTTGAACTTAGCATGAAAATGGGCCAAGTAATTAACATCCTGCTAAACAGCTACATGCTAGGATCGAAATGCGTCAGGTCAGGCCCTCCTATTACTCCAAGCATTTTACAAATTTTAGGTCATTATTTTGGCTGATGAGCACTTTGCAGCAGTTTATTACTTGTATCAAACACTTGTTATGTCCCACACAGACAGAACCTGTCTTTATTTCCATTTGTGCATCTGATTTTCATTAATTGTCGTCGCCATATCTGAAAGTGTTCTTAAACTAAAAATGTATTGCATGCATAATATGTAATATGTAATATCTCTGTATGATAATAACGATGCGCAAGAAAATAAAATGAGGCAATTTTGCTCTTTCAGGGTGAAAAGTGATTAATTGTCTTGGTGCCGTTTTCTTTCTTTTTCGGTCGTCATTATTATTATTGGACGAGAGAGGGCGCTGCATTAATTGTCATCTTTGAGGATGAGAAAATCTCATTACCACAATCAATAGAGCTTCCCATATTAATTACATGCCCACTATCCTCTGAAATAAATCGATTTAGTCACTGCTGTTATGCCGTTTGCAAAATGAAACCATTTATTAAAACGAAAAAAAAAAATACACCAATTTATTTTTGTCATTTTGCTTTTAAAGACTAGATTTCCCCTCGAAATAATGAACAGAATTTCAAACATGATAAAGACTTTAAAATATTTCTTTTTCAAAGCACAATTTTTTCTCAAAATTCCCCAAATCCCAATGACTTGAAATAATATTGAATTCATACATAAAATTTGCATACTTTAAAATCTAGTACATGTACTTATATTTCACTTAATTTGAGGGAACGATTTTTGACCCATCCAACAAACTTGGCAAATTTGGCAATGTGTTAATTCCACATGCTGAAAATATAGGTTGTAATTTTTTACTGACGCTGTAACTCTGTTTTCCTTTTCAAACCAGAGAATCTACTTCCAAACCGCATGCAGCCAAAAGCCTCTTCTTTGATAACCATTATTTTAGAATGGATTCACGAAATGGAGCCGGAGCCCGAGCCTCCGTCTCGTAATATGCCCAAGGTCTTTTAGGCCGTGTCCCAAATCTCTGGCTGCAACTGCAAATAACACACAAGTCTATGAAAACGGCTGGTTGGTGGCTGCCATAGGTATATGTGTGTGTAACTTGCAGCCGCAGCCAGAGATTTAGGACACGTCCTAACTTAGGCACTGTTGTATTTTCTATGGAGTCAATTTACTTCATTTCAATAGCGCTTTGCACTAACGTCACACGAGTGATTTGTGATTTGGCGCATGTACAAAATTCCCAGATGTCAGACAAATTTCTCATGCATGCACATGCATTCACACACCCACAACACGTTTGCCATGGTTGCAATGTTTGTCTGAGATCCGGTGTGCTATTTTTAGCGCAAGTGCAGAGTGCTATTTAAGGAACACCACAGTATATCAATTATACATGTATCATATTAAATGTTGCCGATGTTTAAATAATGTTGGCATTTACTGCACTGCGCTATACAGTATTATGAACAATTCAAAAACTCACCTCTCATTTTGTTTTTACAATACATATCTATGATATCTACAAACACTTCCCCTCAACAAGTGGCCCTGTACTATCCATACTATCCAAGAAAGACTCTGAAAGTTTTAACATGTGCACAAGACAATGCAAAAACATGGCATTTAACAATTTGAGCTGATGACTAAAATGAGCGTTAAAATGAATGCTAGTCTGGGACTATGAGTAAACCACAGCCGTTTACGTCATGTCATGACAGTCTGTTATTAGCAGCTTAAAAATGCCTCGCTTTTGGCATACTAATATACAGATCTTAGACTGTACATTATAGCATATATCACAATGAGATAAGTCTCTAATCTCTATGCAATTATTATCCCTGGTCATTGGGCTACAATTTACATTCCTGAAACCATCTCAACTCCCTGGGGAGTATACAGCCCCGGCTGCTGTAAGGCGCACACAGGCTGACCAAGCACAAAGCCATCTCTACCCTCGACCTCGCAGGTACCCATGCATTTACACCATGGTGAAGAGTAGCAATATGTGAGAAAGCATCTTGCCCCAGGACTCAAGCACCACTAGCTCATGGCTGGATTCGAACCTACCATCTGTAAATTGACCACAAGATCTTGAGTATGACACACCAAGGGCCAATTTCATAGAGCTACTCAAGCACAACAATTGAAAAGTCTTCCTTGCTCAAACAGGATTACCAACCAAATTTTCATGTGATATTTACTGGTTTTGACTTGTGTATTCAGCCATTGTTTTCTGAGCATAACATTCACAAGGAGTTTTGGCTGGCCCAGCATACAGGTTTTATTTACCAAGGTTTTTGGTGCTTAAGCAAATTTTGGTGCTTAGGCAGCTCTATGAAATTGGCCCCAGACCACTAGGCCACGGCACCCCACATTGAGCTAATTATGCAACGACTCGTGCCATTACTTCCCCAGTCAAAACTACAAGTCTATTTTACAAATAAAATAAAGCATGAAAACCAGATAGCGTGATGCTCCTAATGTGACAATGGAATGAAAACAATAGAATAACATATAAATATATGTCTAAAATCCGAAAACTAAAAACCGAAAACTTTTCAAAAAATAAATATGTACCCAAGCTATTACATGTATTATGCACTAAGACCGAAAGTTTGCAAATAAGAAAAGTTCTAAACTAGAGGTTGTGTCTGTTTAAAACAGAACACATGGCTTTTCCGCATATGATATAAAAAAATCGTCACAACCTTATACATACAAAGACATTTGATTAAGATATAAAGCTTTATCACCTTTAATCTTAGTCTTGAATTTGGTTGTGTTTGTGTCACTGAAGGAATTAGACCTTGCCTAACATTGACTTTTGGCGAAAGAATCATGATAATGATCCTAGCTCTTACCACTTTTGAATGAGGAGCTACTTCAAAAATCGTATGCGTTAAGCCTAGAAAAAATCATTCATCTGATAGCGACTATTGCGGCCGACAGATATTATGCATAATTTATGCACGCGCGCGATGTATAAAACAAAACTTGATAGATCAACTGGCACAATTCGGCTTCCGTACAACAACCACCGTTGTGCGCATGTCTTAGGCCGCGTTCCGTCGGCTGCAGTCAATGGCTAGTGTCTCTTATATGTAAGTGCGTAATTTGCAGCCGCAGCCAGAGAATTGGGACCCGGGCTTACTTCGGGGTGCATTTTGGTCGTGTATCCTGTCTCAATTAAAGTGTTTACTATATACAGCTTGGAGGAGAACAATCTATTCATGACAAAAGTGTTATTCACGCCAAGTAAGTAATGAAATGAATGCTTTATGAAATGAAAATGTTTGTTTTTGTGTATATTTCAGTGAGTAGTGCGAGGTACGTGTACCATCTAAGTCTTTATGAACTAGCGTCTGTTGCGATTGCCATAATATGTTTGAAGAGGAATTCGGTTAACAAATAATTTGAAGCAAACCAAAGGGTGTTCTTTCAATCTTTCGTCCATGGCCGGGGTAACGTCACTGAACGTTAGGCATACCATTCAACCTGTGCTGTGTAATGCATAATGTCTTCTTGTTGTGGTTCTGTTGTACTTGTACTACTCACTAGGCCTATGTGAACATGTAAAGCTATGCCTATGTTGAGTAGGTTGTATTATCTTCTACAGGTTTGCCTCATTTAGGATCTACCCATAGGGGCCTAGCAATGAATTTATTTGATAAATTAAACACGGGTAGCCTAAAAAAGTAATAGTTAATAACAAATTGTTTTATTAATCATGATGTCCAGTATAAATTGGAGGAAATACTCCTCCATTGTATAATTTAGTTGATCCTACTGCATTACTAATAGTAGAAGTGGCAGTGTTGATGCAACAATAGTATTTCAGAATGTGTGATGAACATGGAGGAATAACGTTAGACAGTTTTTCCTTCATGATTCTGATATGAACTTATGAAGGTATTTTGATTGATTCTGGGGGACGTCTGCTTATATTAACAAATTTGTCCTTTTTTTGTTTACATAACATTATGTCCTACATACGTGTACATTATTTTGGTGTAGTCCCATGTAGCACACATTTTGACTGTTTGGTTTATACAGTGGCTAGGCCTACACATTGTAAAAAAGTGAGGAATTGAATGTAAGTGATCTTACTTGTGTTTGAATCATATTTAACATTTTATGTAAATTGAAGGAGTTTAAGTGAATGGTTTATATATTTCTGTTATTGAGTTGTTATGACTTATGAGTCTGTCAATGCCAATATTCGTAAAAAGACAATTATGATAATCATGATGATTTTTTTTTCTTACTTTTTTTTTGCACTTTTTGAGTACACAAAAGTTATTCTTTTTGTTCTGATTATGTTTTGCTGCTTTGAAGTAATACCTGCACTTTATACTATACGTGGACATTATGTCACTTGTGTATGTCACTTGAACAGCATTTCAGTATAGAGGAAATCAAACAGTGTCTTTGTAACTTGTTAGCAATTATTATGAAAAACCTTGAACAAGATAGTGTATGAATATGCTTTGAAATAAACAACTACGCAAGGCCTCGGAAGTTGACGGGAATTGCTCACGTCAAGAAGACCCAAGAAACCTGATTGAAGGAGGACTTGAACCTGCAACCTCCCGGTTACTGAACCAGCACTCGACTGACCTGCATTTTCCAGCCCTACATTGGCAGTGTCCTAAATTGTACTTTTTTTGGATTTCAGTCAGAAGCTATGAAAGCTGACATTACTGTATGCTGCTATATCCGAAGGATCAATTTAATCATTGTAGCAACAAAACTTCAGGAATCTCCCAAAGGGGTCTGGCCTATCTCGTATCAAAACACTTTCAAATAAACCACCAGAACAGGAAGTGACATTAATTGATATTCAGACAACCGAAAACACTGATTGAAGTCATTTAAAGAAGAAGAACAAATCACTGACTGAAGCAGCTGAACCTGAAAAACACAAATGATTAAAAATAATATCAAAGACCACCCTCAATGATTGGGCCATCTTGCTACAGTGTAAGTAGTGTGGATTAGGAAAACATCCCTTAAATGTGTTGTCCTTCTGATGTTTAATGTTTATGTTTTTCTTTTCAATTTGTTTTCAGGACAAAATGCCAAAGTACCAGCGAGCCAAGACGATGAAGGATGGGATGGGGATCTGGAGGATGAGGAAGCCAGTTCGAGGAGCATCTTTTTTCTCTAACACTTACATGTTTGTTGCTGACTTCTCTAGCCTTTCTTTGCTCAGCTCTTGTGTTTCTCACTCTATTTCTTGCTATTCCTCTTTCCTTTCCTTTCCCACTCAAGTCCACACTGGGCTTGTGACTCAAGCACTCTTGCTTGAGGACGTTGTTGAGAACCAGGCTCCTGCGGTTCTCAGCAACAGCCATGCTGGTAAAATGAGAATGAAGTTGAATGATAAAAAGCGTTTGTCCCTAACCTTAAAGCGTTTGTCCCAGGCTTTAAAGCATTGTTTATGTCATACTTATACGATATGTAATCAGAAATATGTTGAAAGAACGAGTTTCAAGAAACCTGAGATGAGCCATGAGACCAACGGTGAGGTGAAGTTTGAGACGATTCATAAGACATGCCTTGAGGATGGATGTAAGAAGAGTCATGTGAGCGGTCATGAGGTAAGCAGTCATGAGGTAAGCAGTCATGAGGTAAGCAGTCATGAGGTAAGCAGTCATGAGGTAAGCAGTCATGAGGTAAGCAATCATGAGGTAAGCAGTCATGGGGTAAGCAATCATGAGGTAAGCAGTCATGAGGTAAGCAGTCATGAGGTAAGCAGTCATGAGGTAAGCAGTCATGAGGTAAGCAGTCATGAGGTAAGCAATCATGAGGTAAGCAGTCATGAGGTAAGCAGTCATGAGGTAAGCAATCATGAGGTAAGCAGTCATGAGGTAAGCAGTCATGAGGTAAGCAGCTGTGGAATGATGCATATGATGGGCTGTGTGAAGAGATGTAAGTTGAGGTTTAGAAGGAGCCATGATAAGAGCCATATGAGAAGATACAGGAGAGGTCAGGATAAGTGTAAGAACCAGGTGAGAGGTGTATTCACAATACCATTGAAGCAGAAGTGTCCTCGTACATTGAAGAGACAAGTGAAAGCAACATGTACATGTTCAAATAGTTGGAAGTGCCGTCAACAGAGAATTCTAAAGATTCTAGCATGCCAAACAACTGGATACACGGTTTCAAAGCGAGTAAGAATGACAAGAAAGGCCAGGAAACATGTGATGTATAATTACAGAAGAAATGGGAAATCAATTGAGCAGCGTATGTCAAAGGAGGACAGGCAAATACATGAGGAATTAAGGAAATCTACATGTTGTCATACAAGAAGATGTATTAGCAAAATTATCCATATGAGACGGACTGTAAACAGAAAGAGAGGACGGGGCAATGTCTGTGAAATTTCCAAAGGAGGCAACAAGAGAATTAAGACCTGTAAAGTGACAAAAGAGAAAGTCAAGGAACTGCAAACAGAGAATGATAATGCAAATGTGTGTTGGCTTTGTGATAAAAGTGATGAGTGTGGCAAAAGGATGATACAATGTGATAAATGTTGTGTGTGGTTTCATACTATTTGCAGTGGTATTTTGAATGTGAACGAACACTTGATTGGTAAAACATTCACTTGGGTTTGTTGTAAATGTGGACATAGTAATTACTGTGACACTTTGTTTCATAATTTTGGTATATGTACAGGTGAGAATCAGTTTGACATGCTTTACAGTGCAGTAGACCAGTGTTCAGGTGGATCTCTCGATCAAATGTCTGACAAGGAGAACAGAAGACACAATACACCAAAGACAAGAAATGGGTATGTTAAACAAAGTACTGGAAAACACTTAATTAGACAACAAACTGGTGGTTACTTCTTAAGAAAGAGAAAATCAATTTCACCTAATACTTCAAGTAAAAAGGATAAATGTACTGATAATCCCAGAGAGTGTCCAAAAAAGTGTGAGAGACGTCAAAGTGAGAAATCCTTGCCCCACATTGATGACACTAGACAAACAGAAAGTCACAGCAGAAACAAGGATGGCACTAAAAATGATGTCAAGAAAACTGGAATTAGATCTGTAAATAATGCAAGCAATTTTAATGTGACAGGAATACATCCAAATACCAGAAGAAAGAGAAAGGTTGATGCAGATTTGAAGAATAGGATGAATGAAATGCAGTCTACTGATGTGGTAAAGCCTGCTAAAATACAGTGTTGTCAGACAGTGAATAGTAGACAAGCTGATCAATCAATCGTTGCACAAGGTAGTTGTCATCAAGGAGATGTACGGTTTGGAAGAAATATTGGAAAGCAATGTGTAGCCGTGTCCTTGAGTGCAATAATGAAAAGTCAGATAAAATGTATGAATAATTGGGGAAGGAATGACATGGACAATGTGCTTAACACTGGCAATGAACTGTATGGATTTTTGCAGCGAAGCTCAACTATGAATAATGATTATCTGCTTATCAATGAATTACCAACCGATTTGAATGTGTATGAAAGCAACTTTAGCATGAATTATGCGGAACCTGTAGTAGGAACATTCAATGAACAGGATTCAACTTTGGCAGAGTTCAACATGATTTCACTGAAACTAGCTATAGAACAAACAATTCAGATATATCAAGCATGTTTCATATGTTTTCATGGAAATACTTTTGCAGTGATTTCCCACGGTGGAATTTATTATGTATTTGATTCACATTCCAGAAGTGTTCATGGCCGTCAAGTTCAAGATGGGACAAGCATTTTGCAGCGTTCTTTGACATGGCAAGGTGTGTACAGGTATTGTACTGAACTTGGACATTCTATGAATCTGTCTGATAGTGAGCAATTTGAAATTACAGGTGTTAATATTTGCATTAGTCATGACCTCAGTATATGTAGTGAGCAACACAGTGACAATAGTAACAGTGCTCCCATCAGTAAATGTACACAAGGCGTAGAAACTCAATGTTTAAATGAGGCAATGGAGAGTAATAATACCCTAAACAATAAAGGAAATGATTGGGTTGAAGAAGATACAGCACACAGTGTTTTGTTTGATGATGTGCATGCCACTGGTTTTGATCATGAATTAAGTAATGGTGACAAGAGTGATAATGATTTAGAAATAATACAAGTTACTGAACCAGTTCCTTTGAACTTTTTGCCACTGACTAAAGAAATGAAGATAACATTGTGTCAAAAATTTGGTGTCAGTAAAGTATGTTTGAATACTAATAAGATTTCCACAAGATGTAAGAACATGGGAAGACCTGACACTGTAAGGAAGATAAGAGGTGATGGGAACTGTTTCTTTAGAGCCATTTCTTGTGCTATATCAGGAACTGAGGAAAATCATAGACATGTGAGAACTCTTACTGTTAATCATTTGCTGAAGTATGCTGATAAATTTAAGTGCTTTTTAAGAGAAGGTTTTTCTACAGTGGAAGATTATGTGGTTAGGCAGAGGTTGTTTCATAATGGTACATGGGCAACAGAAGTGGAAATCATAGCAATGGCTGACATGTTGGGTGTTGATTTATACACATATAGTGAGGCAAATAAGTGGTATTTGTTTTCTCGTTCATTCAGCAATACGGAGAGATTGTCAGATTGTGGAATTTATTTGTATCATAGAAATGAAGTTCATTATGATTTAGTCATGAATGTTCATGAACTTGTTCCAAGTAATCAAGCTGAGAGTAATGAAAACTACTGTAACAGAGATTTGATGTCTGAAAGTACCTGTACTAGAGACCCAGTCAGTAATGTTCATGTAAGTCAATGTGATGATAGAAAGGAAGATAAGCCAACATATTCTCAGCGTAAGCGAAAGAGACGTAAACGTGTAAATGTGAGATTGAACCTGAAATTAAAGAGAGATAAAGCAAGAGAAAGATACAATAAGACAAAAATTGTAGAAGATAATATTGCGTACACGGAAAAGAAAAATTTGGCAAAGAGAAAGAAATATGCTAATTGTAACAAGTTCAGAGAAAATGTACTTAAAAATGAGAGGAAAAAATATGCAGAAAATGGTGGTCAAAAAAGGAAATTGTTAAAGGAGAAGTATCACAAAGATAATGTGTATAGAGAAAGAAAGCTTAACCATGACAAAACTAAGTATCACAAAGACAGAGTACATAGAGAAAGAAAAGTTCAGCGTGACAAAACTAAGTATCACACAGATAGTGTACTCAGAGAAAGAAAAGTTCAGCGTGACAAAACTAAGTATCACACAGATAGTGTACTCAGAGAAAGAACGCTTGATAGAGAAAAAGGGAAGTATCATAAGGATAGTGTCCATAGACAAGAAAAGATTCATCATGCCAAAGCCAGGTATTATGAAAATGCTGTATATAGACAGAAAACAATTAACAGTGCAAAAAATAAATATCACGGTAATCAAGTATACAGAAATGCTGTCATTAATTCTATCAAGAAAAAGTATTGGAGTAATCATGTGTACAAAACAAATTTGATGAAAAAATTGAAATGCAAATATCACCAAGATGCAAATTATCGTAAGAAAATTAAGCAGAGGGTTTTAAGAGAAAGACGTGTAAAATCTCAACAAGCAAGGAACATGAGGAATGTTATCAGAAATTGGAGGAATGAAGTGTCAACTGGACCTGAGTATGTTTGTGCTGTTTGTTGCAAACTTTTGTTTAAGAAACAAGTTGTTAGATGCAATAAAAAAAAATACAGCATTGTTAGTTGTATATCTGACAAATATTTACATAAATGTTTATGTACTGAAGAGTGTGGAAATGAATGTCTTGTATCAAAATCTAGCAGGTCTAGATTGTGGATATGTTACACATGTCATAGGACATTATTGCAGAAGAAAGTACCTAAAGAAGCAAGTACAAATAATTTGGAATTGCTAAACATTCCGCAAGAATTGGATTGTTTGAATATATTAGAGGAACATCTCATTGCAATTAATATACCATTCATGAAAATGGTAGCCTTGCCGAAAGGTGGACAGAATGGAATACACGGTCCTGTTGTATGTGTACCATCTAACATTACAGATACGGTGACAGCATTGCCAAGATGCAAAAATGAAAATCAGTTAATTCGAATTAAGTTAAAGAGAAAATTAACTTACAAAGGATATTATCAATATCAGTTTGTGACCAAGGAACATGTGGAAACTGCATTAAGCTATCTTAAGCAGAACAATGCATGGTATAAAGATATTGAAATCAATTGTGATTGGAATGATCCCCTGTTAGATGATGAACATGATGAGGAACATGAAGATGAAATTGTACATGAATCTGATGAATCCAGTGTAAGTGATGAAGAAACAGATGAGGATCGTTTGTGTGGTATTCCACTTGATACATGCTTACAGCCTATAGATATTGGACAAGAAGTGCTTGATCAATACTTTGATGATGTATTTTGTGTTGCACCTTGTGAAGGAAACAATCCAGTTAGAGTATTAATGGAGAAAGGTAATGAGGCTAAATGTTTTCCAGCATTATTCCCTGAAGGCTCACCTATATTTGATGATAAACGTGATGGAAAGCTGACACGCCTCAGATACTTTCATAATAGGTTGATGAATGCAGATAACAGATTTGCCAAATGTACTCAGTATATCTTTTATGCCCAGTATTTATCAGAAATTGAAAAGGTGATGTCTGGTGTATCAATTGCTATGCGTCAAAGTTCAGGCAAAAAACATTTTAGTCAGAATGTTAATTCTAGCATGATTAAGAATAGAGATCATTTAAATGATATTTTACAGTCTGATAGTGGGTATAGATTTATGAAACCAATTAGAGGTACACCGTCATATTGGCAATCAACTCAGAGAGATGTCATGGCTATGATTAGACAACTTGGAATACCAACATGGTTTTGCTCATTTTCTGCAGCTGATATGAGATGGCCTGAAGTCATTAATACAATATTGAGACAACAAGGGGATTTCAGAACAATTGAAGATTTGGATTGGAATGATAAGTGTACAGTATTGAGAAGCAATCCAGTGACTGTGGCTAGAATGTTTGAACATCGATTTCATACATTTTTGAAAGATGTTATCATGTCTAGTGCAGAACCCATTGGCAAAGTCATGGACTATTTTTACCGAGTAGAATTCCAGCAAAGAGGATCTCCACACACACATTGTCTGTTTTGGATTGAAAATGCTCCAAGGTTGGATAAAGATGATGATGCTGATGTAATAAAATTCATTGATAAATATATCAGTTGCAAGATGCCAACACAGGAAGAAGATGAGGAATTGAATGAAATAATCAGTCATGTACAGCTACATAGTAGGAAACATACCAAGTCTTGTAAGAAGAAGGGTTCTGAATGTAGATTTAATTTTCCAAGACCCCCATCTAATAGAACATTTATTGCCAGTTGTGATCCAGCTGATGAATGTAATGATAAAGATTGTGAGCATGATGGATATAATCATGAAGAAAGTACATCCATTAGTAATGATGAAATGAAACGCAAAGCAGCCAAGGAATTATTGCAGTCAGTATGGAATGCAATCAAGGATGAGAATAGTCAACACATGTCAACATCTGAATTATTTCAAAGCATTAATATTACACAGACTGATTTTGAAAAAGCTAATGATGTTTTGAGCAGGAAACCCACTATTGTTTTAAAGAGAGAGCCTCAACATGTATGGGTGAATCTGTATAATCCTGATTTAATAAGAGCCTGGAATGCTAATATGGATATTCAATATATCACTGATGCATATGCCTGTGCAGCTTATGTAGTATCATACATGTCAAAGTCAGAACGAGAATTAGGACAGTTGATAGCACATGCCCAGAGTGAGGCCAAAAAGGGGAATTTAGATGCTAGACAAAGTATGAAGGAAATTGGATGTGTGTATTTACACAATCGGGAATTATCAGCTCAGGAAGCAGTGTTTCGTGTTTGTGGTCTGAGGTTGAAAGAGGGTTCTAGAAAAGTGGAGTTTATACCTATAGGTGAAAATCCTGTACGAATGAGTTTGCCATTGAGTGTAATTCAGAATAAATGTGAAGATGATGATGATATTTTCATGACTAGTAGAGTTGATCGTTATAAAGCAAGGCCAGATATTGATGAATTTGATGACATGTGTCTGGCAAAATTTTGCTCAGAGTACAGAATTATTTATAATGGAGATACATGTAATATATCGAGAAAGTCACTAGTATATGCATTGAAACATGGTTTGGGTCACATACAGAAACGTACAAGAACTGAACCAGCAGTCATAAGATATCCAAGGTTTTCAGTGACTAAATATCCAGAGAAATATTACCACAGTATATTACAACTGTTTCTTCCATATCATGTTGATGCTCAACTGAAGCCACCACAGTTTGATAATTATGAACAGTTTTATGAGAATGGTTCAGTTTGTCTAAATAACCAAATGAAATCTGTAAGTGTTGTTGTTGAAAGTAATCGGTCTAAATTTGAGAAGAATGCTGAGGCTCTTGAAGCAGCTAAACAATATGTAGAAAAACATGGTATGCAGGAAGATGCATGGGCTTTAATTTCCCCAATATCTGAGCAGGAAAGACTTGAATGTGAAGCAGAACGTGAGCCAGTATTACCAGAAGATGATGATTTGGATATTCCTGACCTACAATCTGACAAAAAGGACAAAGTGTGTAATATTGAGCCACATACAATGAAAATATCAAAGCAAGATGCACTAAGTTTATTGAGGTCATTGAATACACAGCAAAGACAAGTGTTTAATAAGATTCGTGACTGGTGTTTACAGAAGGTACAAGGCAAAAACCCTGAACCATTTCATGTGTTTATCACTGGTGGAGCTGGAACTGGGAAAAGTCATTTGGTTAAATCAATACATTATGAAGCAACAAGACTCTTTACAAGAATGGTTAATAATCCTGATAATGTGTCTGTAATGATAACTGCACCTACTGGAGTAGCAGCTTTTAATATCAATGGAAGTACAATTCATAGTGCGTTGTCAATCCCTACTGATGCACGTTTGCCATATCAGCCACTTGGTGAGGAGAAATTGAATACTTTGAGGAATGAATTGCAAGATCTTCAGATTGTTATTATTGATGAAATATCAATGGTTGATCATAAAATGTTGTGTTACATTCATGGACGTCTGCGACAGATTAAACAAACACGTGATCTCAAGCCTTTTGGAAAAGTGAGCATTTTAGCTGTTGGTGATTTTTATCAATTGCCTCCAGTCAAAGGGAAATCATTGTACCAGAGAGATATTACAGTAGATCTGTGGAATGATTGTTTTAAAAAAGTTGAGTTGAGGGAAATTATGAGACAAAAGGATGATATGCAGTTTGCTGAATCTTTGAATAGAATACGTGTCAGAGCTAAGCAAGATAAGTTATTGGATGAAGATGTGGCAATGTTACAATCACGAGAAACTGGAGAAGAGTGGGATGATGCTTTACATATATTTCCATGTAATAAACAGGTTGATGAATACAATAGGAAGATACTGTTTGCAAAGTGCAGTGATTATTTCTGTATTTTAGCAAATGATTTCCAGAAAGAGTCCCATAAAAAGACAAGCCGAGTGAAAATACCCCCAAAATCATTGCGTACAACTTTGCCTGAATCATTGTGGCTAGGTACTGGTGCTAGAGTAATGTTGGCAAAAAATCTTGATGTTTCTGATGGACTTGTTAATGGAGTACTTGGAACTGTTTGTGAAATCATTCTGTCACATGATGAATCTACCCCTGAATATATTCATATTGTATTTGATAGCGAAAGTGTTGGATCCAAAGTGAAAAGGAAAAGTGCAACAAATGCTGGATTTATTAGAATTCAAAGAGAAGAAGAACATATAAGCAAACAGTGGATAAGGCGACAATTTCCATTGAAATTAGCTTGGGCTTGTACAGTACATAAAGTACAAGGAGTGACTACAGACAGAGCAGTGGTGTCTCTTGAACGGACATTTTCACCAGGTCAAGCATATGTAGCACTAAGCAGAGTAACATCTCTAAATGGACTTGTGATTGAAGGGTTTAATGAAAAGTTTGTTTATTGCAATAAATCAGTCAAGGATTCATTGAGTAATATGATGGAATTTATTGAAGAATCTAATGTAAGAACACTACCATCAAATGGCACTGTAATCATGATGCATAATATCCAAGGATTGAAAGAACACTTTAAAGACTTAGAATGTAATATTGATATGATGTCAGCAGATTTCATTTGTCTGACAGAAACATGGAGTGAGAATGAGTTTGACTGTGAGACAGAATTAAATAATTTCAAATGCTATCATCAAGTCAGAAGCGCTTCATATAATAATTCATGCAGTGTTACTCAGATGTTAAGCAAACAGTGTCATGGAGGTGTTGCTGTGTATGGTAGAAGGAACAAGACATTCAGTAGACTGGCATTGCCTGTACACAACTTGGGGTATATTGCAGTACAAGTAATTTGTGAAATGTCATATTCTTTGGTAACAATTTATCGTCCAGCATCATATTCCATGATTGAGTTTCTCACCAACATGAAACATTTACTTGATGAACTTCATAAAGTATCTAACAGATGTATTGTAATGGGTGATTTTAATGAAGATATCTTCAAACAGCATTCACAAATAGAGAAATTAATGTGTGAGCATGGATATACACAATGTGTGACAGATGCAACAACAGAGAATGGGACATTGATTGATCATGTATATGTAAGAAATAGAGAATCAGTATGTGCAACTGTAATTCCTACTTATTACAGTTATCATGAAGGTGTTTGTATCAATATATGAGATTTTGTATTTAGTTGTTGTACACAATACACATCAATTAATTATTATCTGACAATGGAAATATCATGTACATGACCTTGGCATTTATCACAAATGTATGCATTCTGATGAGTTAGATTTGAGTTGAACATGCAATTTAAGAAAGACATGATTTACTGTTTCTTTTAAAGATATACATGTAATGGTTTGGAAGGTAGTAAAACAAATTCAAAATTGAATATTAAATGTTTTTGGTCAGGAAATAGGTAATATGCAAATTAGGCTTGCCCTTCACCGACATATGTGAGCACTGCATACTCAGTGCTTGTGAGAGCACATGAAAAATCACATGCTTGCTCAGGTGGGATTTGAACCCACAACCTCGTACTTACTAGTGCAGATGCCATACTGCTAGGCCACCAAGCTCTAGCGGTATGGCATTGGCACTAGTAAGCAGGAGGTCGTGCGTTCAAATCCCACTTGAGCCAGCATGTGATTTTTTTTCACATGCTGTCATGCTCTCACAATCACTGAGTATGCAGTGCTCATCCACGTTGGTGAAGGGCAAGCCTAATTTGCATAGTAAATTCAAAATTAAGAGCTAAACTCTGCACATGTGTGTATACAGTATTATTATGAATAACATCAAATTTCCAAGAGCTTTTATTTTGATTACGAACATAATTCCCACCAACTTTGATTATTTGCGAATGAATACATGATTGTAAAGGTCCCAGAACAGCGCTCACTTTGTGTAATCCGAGATGTACATAAAATGACTCCATTTTTCTTATAAAATATAATGAATGGTTTTGATCTTACTTGGGGTATCCGAACTGTCTTCAGTCTTTGTTTTTACTAAATTCTGGATAAATACACCATTTCAGACAGATATATTTTAACAGTATCTTACTACCAGCACCATCTTCATACCCTGAAAGTTACACATAAATCTGTGAACATTTCTGTTTGGGTATGTTACCAATCCTGTAGTATACCTTTTATCAGTATTTTTATTTGAATGTGAAGTGCATCATATAGACTGCACATGCCATCATTATATTCATTTCGAATAATTTTATCTAACATTTTAATACACTCCACAGATGTCTGTCAAACCATGCACAATCATCTAGCCTGCTTGACAATGGCCCCTCTACACTGCAGTTGTCATCTTGCCATCAGGATAGTGACTGATACACTCAGCAGGGCCATTTCAACCCTTGGCCCCTCTAAACTGCAGATGTCATCTTGTCACCATGGCTGTGACCGATACACTCAGCAGGGCCATGTCATCCCATGGCCCCTCCACACTGCAGTTATCACCTTGCTACCATGACTGTGACTGATACACTCAGCAGGGCCATGTCAACCCATGGCACCTCTACACTGCAGTCACCTTGCCATCAGGATAGTGACTGATACACTCAGCAGGGCCATGTCAACCCTTGGCCCCTCTAAACTGCAGATGTCATCTTGTCACCATGGCTGTGACCGATACACTCAGCAGGGCCATGTCAACCCTTGCCCCTCCACACTGCAGTTATCACCTTGCTACCATGACTGATACACTCAGCAGGGCCATGTCAACCCATGGCACCTCTACACTGCAGTCACCTTGCCATCAGGATAGTGACTAATACACTCAGCAGGGCCATGTCAACCCTTGGCCCCTCTACACTGCAGTCACCTTGCCACCATGACTGTGACTGATACACTCAGCAGGGCCATGTCAACCCTTGGCCCCTCCACACTGCAGTTATCACCTTGCTACCATGACTGTGACTGATACACTCAGCAGGGCCATGTCAACCCATGGCACCTCTACACTGCAGTCACCTTGCCACCATGACTGTGACTGATACACTCAGCAGGGCCATGTCAACCCTTGGCCCCTCCACACTGCAGTTATCACCTTGCTACCATGACTGTGACTGTAGTGTCATCTTTTTTCTGTGGTCATAACAATTTCAGGTATGACTGCTGTTAATATTTGTTATGATTTTGTTGTGACGTTTATTTGAAAATTGTAGCCCAGGCTCGAAATAGTACTTGCCCGTCATACAATGTCTAGGAAAAACTGCTCTGGGCTAGTTAGACTCACTTCCTTGGTTGCCCGGTTGGCTAGTAAAAAAAAAAAAAAGAAAGAACCTAAATGTTGAGGTATGGATAAACATATGTACAGGCTAGTAAAATCTGCAGTAAGCTGGCCAGTGTGCTAGCCATAACAAAGTTAGTGCAAGGCCTGGTGGCCATAGTAAAACAAAAATTGAAACAGTTTTGCCCTGTCTTAGAAAATTCCTGTACAAAAAATTAAAACTGAGAACAAAAAAGACATATTTTTGACCCCATGCTTGTCCTTGAAGAGTACATGAATACTGGTCATTTCTGTTCATGTGGAAACATCTTTTGACAGATTTATTGACATTAATGTTATTATAACACTAGCATCATTTTCATTTTCAAGTGCATCTTTTGTCTTTTTATTCCACCTTCTAATTTTACAGTTTGGAATATTGGACGTCCTTCAATACAACAATCACCAGCAGTAAACAGTCACTATTGGAAGCAGTGAGGGTTCTGCATAGAGACTTACTACACATGTGTGTAACTGTAATGCTTTATAGCATAAATTAAGGAAATCTTGTTGACTGCTACAGTTGTTGCTGTGGAGATAAACATTATGTAAAGCATAGAAGACACTCCCCTCTTTGTCTACCAGCAAGACACTCACATCAGTCATCACATGGTGACAGCTGCCACAGTTTATGGCTCAAGTAATCATCAGAGGATCAGTCATCTGTAGCATCCATCTTCTTATCATCATTACCAACTATGACTTCTTCCTGTACTGAGCATCTTTTTACAAAACAAATTTACTAAATGTGAAAGAAATATTCATTTTCTATCTGACAGCTGATAAAGAAGTGGTGCTGTGGCCTAGTAGTCTGGTGTGTCCTACTCAAGGTCTTGTGGTCTATCTACAGATTGTGGGTTCGAATCCAGCCATGGGCTAGTGATGATTGCATCCTAGGGCAAGATGCCTTATCACATATTGCTTCTCTTCACCCATGTGTAAATGGGTACCTGTGAGGGTAGAGATGACTTTGTGCTTGATTATCCTCTGTGCACCTGTATGTTCTCCTGGGAGTTGAGATGGTTTTAAGAATGTACATGTACACGCAGGCCAATTACCATGTTTAATAGTAATACATGTGTATGCATACAGATACATTGATTGTGATGCGCTAAATGGAAGGAGTTCATTTTATGGTTAATAATATCATTATTATGCTATTATTACCAATCCAGGTGTGAAATATTTCTGAAGACCTCTCTGAAACCTCTGTGGCTTATGACTGAAAAAGCACCACATTAATCATGCACAAACATGCCCTTTGCTGTGGTGTATCATACCATGCAGTGAAATTGGTTTGACAAGAAAAACATGTACATGTATTGCAGCTTTCTGTACACCTTAATTACTTGCATTGGTACCAGTAAAGAGGACAAATTCCCCTTTTTTCGTTCTTCTTTTAAAGTGAATGTCCTTCAAGGCAAAAGAGGAATGCCTTCATATTTTTGCATTCATGATATATGTACATGTGTATATACAAACCACTGCATATTTCTTTGCAGCTTACATCTTTTGCATGATTTCCATGCTAATTCCACTTGTTATGGCTTCTGACTGCCAAAGAAAGAAAGATAGGTGACTATTTGGGACACCACCAACCCAGGGTTTGCAAAGCTCAGTTGCTAGAGCTGGTTGGAATCCCCTCTAGTCAATTTTTCTTTGGTCACTTTTAAAATTGTTTATAATACCCCAGCCAATTTTCCTTGTGGTTATTCAATGATTGCCCTCTGTGGACTTCAGAACTTATTTTTGTACTGTTCTTTAACATGTTAAGGCTTACCATGTGTAGAGTGACAAAAGAAGCCTACAGGTATTGAATCAAAGTATTTGTTTTTAAATGGGAATCCTAACACCGTGTAAACACTTTACATTGTTTGTATTGTGCTAGCATAATTGTAGTATCATGTACAAACAGTCACATCAAGCTGAAAATCTACAAGCACTCAATATTTCACATGGAATGTGTCATTCATATTTCACATGGAATGTGTCATTCATATTTCACATGGAATGTGTCATTCATAATTGGCTAGTGTAACATGCTGAATCTAGTGAAATTATTTTCAAGATGTGTTTGCGCCCTCCACTGAATCACATACATGTATGTAATACCTTTTGAACTAATAAAGTATTCATAATTATCTACAACAAAATTCATTTGGGTTTCAGATGAAACTTGTACATTTGTCTACAATGGGACTCAAAGTGTAATGTTTACAAATTAATCAATTAAATGAAGTAAATAATTATGATAATGCTTCACCATTTTGCTGACACATGTTTTTAAGTTAAATGGCAGTGTGATTTTGAATTGTTTATGGACAAGTTTGAAATAAAATACATGTCATTGACAAGGTATTTATGTAATAAATCTTCTTTTCTAGTTCTATTGTGTATTAATTTTGGTATTATGTGGACCTCTGTCTATATTAGAAACCACTTCAACGCCAAAGTTTTTCATTCCGACAGTGTGGGTAAATTACTTGTACAAGGCAACCAGCGGGGGAAGAAAGAAAGGTAAAAAACGTAAGTGAGAATTTAATTATGAAAAATTAATATTTAATAATGTCCCTGCCTGCTGCACAACTGATCGAAAACGATGGATCAGTTACAATTTGTCGAGCAAAAAGTGCGATTGTACGAGTTCAATACAGCTCCAACATACTTATTTTTCACATGAGGGCGCACTTTACAGTCGTTTGGTCGATAGGTTTCCCGACAACAGTACAACAGTAAAGGATAGCCATGACTTGATGTTCTGTGGCAATCAGTTATCATTCCCACTTCCATGATGGTTGTACTATTTGAATCCAGTGTTTCATGCCATCGTCATATCACCACTGTAATTCATCTCATTATACCAATGATTCGACAAAAACTTTTTTTTCAATTGGTTTTATTGTTGACGATACTGTACAATGTTTACAATAAATCGGCCCGGATAAATCCGATTGCAGACTGAATTTTCGAGGGCACAAAAAAAATGTTGATGACTCGAAATAATATGTGTTTTCATTAATGACCCGAGGGCATGAATTTCGAGGGCATGAAACAAATTGGATGCCTAAAACTGATCAAAATTGTCACGTTAGTAGAAAAGAAAACCCACTGTCACGTTAGTAGAAAAGAAAACCCACTAAGTTGTTGTACGGCATGAAACAGGACTGGAACATGCAGGACCGTACATACAATGACATACAATACGTATCAACTAATTACATTAATAGCATTCTGGTTTGGTAAGATTTTGTTTGAAAATGATATAAAGAGACATACGTGCATTGTCTATGAGGGAAAAATAGTTTTGAGTCAACGATCAATTTGACATCACGTCCCGGCATGACCCAGTGCGCAAGCCACACCGTCGGGCCGCCGGCGGCTCAGCAGCGCCGCCATCCACCGACCGTGGTCTGCCGGTGCACGGTGGTTGCCACTATGAAACGGCCGTGTAAATACCACCGTGTATTTACAATGGTCGTCCAGCCGAGATCGGGCCGATGGTAATGGGGGACCGACGCTGACTGTATAGGCATATTGCATATAAATAGCCTTACCGAGTATAATATTTATACAAAATTATATCAAGAACATGAAATCACTCTGATGACACTAGAGTCTAGGGGAAATGGCGTGACATATTTAATTTGTTCATGTGTAAAACTGATCATATTGCCACGTACACAAAAACAAATTATGGATCATTGCACTTTTCCATACAACTCTTCCCAAGTATTAAGCTGTACATGTATAGCTAATATTAACACAACCCATACAATGAGGTACAATACGGCAACCTACATCGATAGCATTTAAATATTTGGTGCTGGTATTTAACGATAATAAACACTTAAAAAGTCTTACATGAAAATGTCTATGGCAAGATTATAAACGAAGTTTTGATCGAGTCGCGCAATCCGCGGACAATAATGAATGTCATACACACACAGTGCAGTGAAATACGTACGTACAGTGCAGTGTGCATGTGGGTGTATGGGGAGAGTTGAGTCATCCGAGCATCATATGTTTTGTATACGACCATATTGTCACGTAATCTGTGTACAAAGTTAACGGGCTGTGAGAAATATTTAAAAATTCATAAAAAATCAAGTCATGACGTCATGATGTCGAAAAGTTTCGGGACACAACTACCCTATATGGACTTCCTTCAGACCAAGTTTGGTTAAAATCGGCTGTTTAAAAATGGCAAAAGTGGGGTGCAGAATACCCCTGTGCTTTGTCTATGGGAATTCGGCGACAAGAAGAGGAAGTGGAAGAAAAAAAAAAAAAAACAGAACAGAAACAAAGGCTTTTCGCTTGCGCGAAAAAGCCAATTAATGCGTCACTTCCAGGCAATTTCACTTTTGTTGTCCATCTACAAATAAACGTCTTGCAAAAAACTTGTAAATTCTTTATTTTAACAAAGACTTCTGAAATTCTACGGAGGTTTGTAACTGAATAAAAGATTGTCTGGAGCTATATTTAATATTGGCAACCATTACTGATTTGAAGTAATTTAAGTATTGCAGAATGACAATATGATGTACGTGTAAGACTGGAACCAGACAATATGCAGTTTACATGTAAGACTGGAACCAGACTACACGTTGGTATAAGCTGTACTTTGTAATGTACATGTATTTAAACAAATACTCATTGATTTCTACATAGGTAACACAGGCCTTTACTAAACTAGGCTTGAGGCTAGGCTTGGGACTTATTTCGCTACCGCCATTTGAGGCCCACAATACAGAATGAAGGGACTTGGCCACATGACGAAGCTGAAGAAAGTCTCCAGCTGTGCCATGTATATCAAGCCCTTCATTTCTTTTAGGAGACGAAATAGCGGGAGCAAATAAAAACCCTAGCCTAGTCCCAAGCCTCAATTCGTAAAGGCTCACATTTTCCATTTGGAGTGATTTATCCACTGATCTATATATGAAGACTGTGTTAGCTCATTGGCCATTGAAAGTTTTGTCTTAATATAGAGAATTAGAGATCAGTGGATAGTGGATACATTACTCTCCATGGCCAATCCACTAGGTGTTGACAATAGAAATCAGTGGATACACGGGCTGCTATTAGACACTCAACTGTTTTGAACACCACATTTTATGTGCAATGTACAAGGCATTTACGGTACATATATTTAGAGCCTGTTTTCAGCACAAACTTCTGGCTCAAACTTTCAGACCATTCTGTTTAGAGTGACACGCAATAGACTCGCAATGAAAGAAATTTGAAAGGTACACCTCAATTTCCACTGTGAAGATTAAAATGCTAAATACCTCAGCCAATAGCTTTAGTATTTCTCTGACATCATGAGCACAGCCAGTGCAGACCATCCAGTGAATGGATGCGTCCCCTGACCCTTCCCTGTGATGTCGTTATAATTCTCCCAGATGTAACCGGACCGTTCATACTCTTTGAGAATGTTACTGACAAGGTTTTGTCTGAGTTCCGTGTAAAGTGCCTTGGCGGTTTCCTGATAGGGGCCCGGTTTATTGGAGTAATGGTGCAACGAACGAACAGCAAGATAGTTCATGTTGATCCAGATGGCTCCCCTCCAATAAGGTGGATCGTGTTCCGTGTTGTACTTCATGTAGACTGGGTCCGATTTGGAGAGGGAGCGTAGACCGTACTTGGTCCACAGGAGCTTTCGGTCTTTAAGATCGGCTAACACCTTCCCGAGTTTGTTGGACTCTGGTTCGAGGATCTGAAGCAGGAAGGGGAAGAGACTGACGTAGCCGAAGGTGTTGACGTACTGCTCTGTAGGGTCACTTTTATCTTTGATGACGCGGACCATCGGTGGTTTGGGAGGAGGTGGAGGTCTTTTCTGTCCCGGTTTGAGTTGAGGAGGGGGTGGCAAGGTGGGCCTCTTCAACATGACGGCAGAGGAGTGACTGCCAAAGTCGCTGTACATTTTACCTTTCCCGGACCAGTGAAGCTTATCCAGTAGTTTATTGTTGGTAAGGAGCTGATGCGTTGCTTCGTATTCTTTGGAGGGGACTTTGATTGCACGAGCGATGTCTACCATGACGCCAGATGCAAGAGCCATCCAGCATCTGAGATCAACGTGAAATTCGGCATCGGTAGGATGCGACGCCCGCGGGTAGTCATCCAGTCCTGAGGTCAGCGTCTTAGGGTTGAGTTCTTTGTCGGTTGTTGCATCTCGACCTCTCCACCGATACGTTGATGACTTTGGCCCTGCCTGGGTGGAGTTAAACCAACGGTACCAGGCTTCAAGTCTCGGAAACACGTGCTCCAAGTACTCTAAGAAGTCGGTATTCTTGCTGGATGCTGTATCTCTTAAGATGGACTGCAGGGGCAGGAACAGAGTCGGAGGGTTGGCATTTTCGTTGTTCTGGACGACAAACTCCGCCGGCACTTTGCTGCGGGCTTCGCTGCCCAGGATCTGCTCCCGGGGAATCCAGCCTTCCACATTCATGAGGTCCAGCCAATGGCCAATGATTTCCTTGCTCAACGCCGGGTCCCATTTGCTGATGAGGAGGTTGTGAAATCCTTCGTCCCACAGGAACCCTCGCGGGAAGAAGGACCGTGACGGAACCGCAGTCAGCAAAGGAGCCTCCCAGTACGGAACAGGCTCTGGTGTGTGTTTGGACCGAACGGCCGACTTCCCATAGAAGTATCCTATCCCACCAAGCATGTTACTCAGAGCTGCCTTGGCAATATCAATCTCTCTCTTCTTGTACCCTTTCACTTTCAGACCGAATGTTCTCTCGAATGTCGAACTGAAAGCATCCTTGTGCTTCTGCAGTTGCTTGGTGAATACCTCCCCGGAAAGGGGCTCTACGCGACTCGCCTGGCTCCGCGACTCGAAAACCACTTCCATCTGGAACGGAAGTGACACAGTCACCTGATGGGCCATGAAGTTGGCCTTGTAATCGGTAATCCCTCTCTGAGTCAGGATGTCCCCAGCGAGACCGGCCATGAATTTGTTTGAAGCGTACGGATACCGTTTAAGACTCTGCATGATGACCTCCTTGCTGAGATGGATGCTTGGGCTGTAGGTGCTGACGAAGTGGAACTTCTGGGCACCGGTTGCCGGGGGGAACCTGATGGAGAAACCGCCAAGTTCCTCTGTGGAGCCACGGATTTCTAGAAGCTGGTTGCCCTTGACGACGGGCTGCAGAATGCCATTTTCCTGATCGAGTGCTGCGTAGAAGATGAAACTTACAATGGTCTGGTTTGAAGCTTTGTTCTGTTGGATAAAAATAGAATAAATTCAAGTTTGTTTAATTGAAATGAAAAAAAAATTAACACACGAACAATCTAATTATTTCAAATCTTTTCAGAACTCTCAAGCTGGTGAATATCACCTCAGTCCTTTGACCTACATGGGCTTTCCCAATAAACCTTAAATTTTCATCGAAACATAGCTATGGAGCAAACAGATGCATACATATTCCATACAGAGTGAGTCAAAAAGAACTTGACCAGGATTGGTGATGTTTTCCAAAAGAAACGAATGACACTCAAAAGTTCAGTAAAGCATATATTTAACAAGCACTCTCTCCTGCTTATTAGGAAAAAGAATGAAACAAATTGATCATTCCTAAGAGAACTTATGTCTATTTTAATGAAGGCACTCATTTTGCAAGCTATCCATAGAATGCTAATGCTTGACTGAATCTAAACATCTGAAGGGTATTAAAGAGTCATAGCTACGTACACAGCTAAAATAAGTACTTTACATCAATTGGTTTTGTCAAGTATTCCATGGACAGCTTGCAAAATGAGTATCTTCATTGAAATATACATAAGTCCTCTAAGGAATGATCAATTTGTTTCATTCTTTTTTCTAATAAGCAGGAGAGAATGCCTGTTGAAATACATGCTTTACTGATCTGTTTCTTTGACAAACATCACCGATCCTGCCCTGGTCAAGTTCTTTTTGACTCGCCCTGTAAAAAAAAGAAGAAGAATTTGCAAAAAAGGGTGAGAAAAGTGGTTTTCTTTTTCAAATGTAAAATGAAGATTCTTGGAGTTAGGAGGGCCTGAAAATATGCCGACCCCCCCCCCCCCCCCCCCAACTCCAAGCATTTTATATATTTCGGGTCATAATTTTGATCGATGAGCAGATTTCAGCAGTTCATTACTTGTATTGGTAAAATAAAGATGAAGTGTTTCAAATGCAAATTGAAGGAACTGAGAACTTTTGAGAAGTAGAGGATGGCTGGTAATTGAGGTCAGGAGGATATGGTGAATGGCTTACCCTCGGCTTGCCGGTGATTCGGGCCGTCCAGTCGCCCCCATGACTCCCACCGGGACGTTTCACAAACTCCGTTGTCAAGGTCAGATTCTTGTCCACGATCTCCTGCACTCCAAAGTTGACTCCGTCATGCTGGAGCCAGCCGTATCTACAGGAACAAACAAATTGTATTCGCGGATCGGTCAATTTCATGATCTTATAAATCCAACTCAAGTTCAGTTTCTGTATGTTTAGACCAAATTATACTCAAGATAATTATCCATCTCATATGCAGTTTTTAATCTATGGTCTCTTTTCTGGGGCCAATTTCATAGAGCTGCTTAAGCACCAAAATGTGCTTATTAAGCACCAAAAACCTTGGTAAATAAAATCGGTATTCCACCTAATTGTTGTGCTTAAGCAGCTCTATGAAATTCACCACAGGCCAAAGTAGAAGAAATGCCAGAGTGATTTTGAAATTTGAAGATTGGATAAGGTTTGTGGTACCACCATGTTTTGGTTTCTTGTGAGTGTGTTGCAGTTTTGAGAAGAAAGAGGTTTCACTCGACGTTTCGAACAGTGTGCTCTGTTTGTCTTCAAAACAGAGACACCTGCTAAGGGTACATGCATACTGAAGGGTATACTGCTACTGCTCCTGCAACTTGGACCTACTTTAAGTTTTGAAATATAAAATTATCATCAATTCCTTGGGTTGGTGCAGCGCTGTAAAAAGTTTGTTTACAGGGTTTTTCAGACAGCAAATTCATTGCCAACCATTTTCAAGATGATGGGCCCCAGTGACTAATGACTTGGAAATGGAAATGCATGCCAGTCCAACCCAAGCCACATTTTCCATGGCTTGGATGATTTGAGTTATTTGCCACTAATTAGTAGCAAACAGCTCAAATTGGACCAAAGGTGACAGGTTCAAATCCCATTTCAGCAAAGTTCACCATCAACTGAAGATTATGTTGAAAGCTGCTGTGATAATCACCTTGCCATCTGGTCTCCTTGCTCACAGGTGTGGCGGACTGGCAGCTGCCTGTCTCTAGAAAACTGGGTAAACCACATCAAACCAGTCACCAAGGGATGAGGGCTTCTCGTCTTCAATCCTGTAAACAAACAAACAAACAAAACAAACAAAACAAACAATGTTGAATAGTGTCATCTCATTTGGCCAGTTTGGTATTTAAGTTGTATATGGTACAATGACAAGGGTCATAAGGTCGAGGTATATCGCAAATAGCAACTGCTAGGAATTCTGGGATGCACAAGGGTCGAAACTCAAAAGGATGCCACCACCTGCAGTACTTTTGGAAACTCTGAGCAAAATTCTTTTTAAGTCATTGAAAAGTGAACAAAGAAAAATTGACTGGAGCGGGATTTGAACCGGCGACCTCCTGAATACCGTACAGGCGCTCTACCAACTGAGCCATCCAGCCCTATGTTGGTGGTGACCCCCAATAGTCAACTATCTTTGTTCGTTTGGCAGTCAGAAGCCATGAAACCACGCACACACCGCCACACCCCAGGGATCGTTTCAATGATACACGCAACAATGCTGCAACCTGGGAACGGCACATGGGGGATCACTCAAAGAGGATACGGCTTTTTAATTAATATATTCGTGAAATAACCACAAGGGAAACTGACTGAGTTATTTTAAGTCCGGCGACCTCCTGAATACCGTACAGGCGCTCTACCAACTGAGCCAGGTTCGCCGGTTCGAATCCCGCTCCAGTCAATTTTTCTTTGTTCACTTTTCAATGACTTAAAATAACTCAGTCAGTTTCCCTTGTGGTTATTTCACGAATATATTAATTAAAAAGCCGTATCCTCTTTGAGTGATCCCCCATGTGCCGTTCCCAGGTTGCAGCATTGTTGCGTGTATCATTTAAACGATCCCTGGGGTGTGGCGGTGTGTGCGTGGTTTCATGGCTTCTGACTGCCAAACAAACAAAGATAGTTGACTATTGGGGTCACCACCAACATAGGGCTGGATGGCTCAGTTGGTAGAGCGCCTGTACGGTATTCAGGAGGTCGCCGGTTCGAATCCCGCTCCAGTCAATTTTTCTTTGTTCACTTTTCAATGACTTAAAATAACTCAGTCAGTTTCCCTTGTGGTTATTTCACAAAATTCTTTTTGTTTACTGTGTTCCTGAACTTGCAGAATTTTGCAATTTGTCCCAGATGTATCCCACAATGCTTTGCGGAAGCAGTGGGAGCAGTAGAAGCAAAACAAGTTGCTTTCCTTTCCTATAACTTTATTTATTATGGTTTTAGAAACCACTTGCCCTTTCCTTTATAGTTTTAGAAACCACTTGTCGAATTGTCCACAATTAACAAAATGTTACAATGAAACACATCATTGACAATATCAAACACATCATTTCATATAAATACAAAATGCACCTAAACATTCACTTCACCGAGCCCCTACCGAAATACACTCCAGGCCGGTACGTTCCCCAGAATCTCTCCGGTGACTTCGCGGCAGTGCTAGCATCCTCCCCGATCACCAACGGCGCATCCAGCTTGGTGGACACCCTCTTGGTCAGGTAATCTTTATACAACAGGTAGCCGATGGGTACAAAGCTGAGGAACACGAGGAAGGCAAACGTCTTCAGGCCGAAGGGAAGCGATCGTTTCGGTTTTCGGATGTCCCCAGCACCGCCACGTGTTCCGTTCTTCTTGAAATCGGTATTGCTGTTGTTGTCGCCATCGCTGTTGCCGTTCTTGCTGCTGCCGCTGTCCGTTGAGCTGTTTCTCTTCGCTTTCGGACCTCTCTGTCGAGCGGTGGAATTCTTGGCCATATCGTCGAGTAGGGGGAAGGGGGCAGATGACCCCTCTAAATCTTCTCCGTTGCTCGGGGTTCCTCCTAACTCTCCATCCTCATCGGGGGATGAATTACCCGGATCATCGGCGGGTTGTACGTTGCGATCGCCGGTAGGTTCAGAGTCGTAGCGATCGGTGGCCGTGGATGATGGTGATGCGTTGTTGCCGTCGTATTCGTCGGCGGAGTACGACGAGCGTGACCTTTCGAGGTCACTTTCACCTGCGCTGCCGACGTCATCGTTATCCTCATCTGTTGATTGGTTAATCTTTGCTGGAGAAGAGCTGTCGCGTTCATTCATTAAGTTCGCCATGATGTAGTGTACAGTGAAAACCTAGTAGTCTGGTTCCTTGCCCAAAGATTCCCTGATGGCTCTTGTAACAGACAACAATCGGAGATTCTTGGTCTGGGAACCAGTCTACATGTACAGCTGTACACGCATGAGTAGGCCTGGGCGATTAGTGCTTTTCACTAATCGATTAATCGCGGAGGAAATAATCGCGATTAATCGATTAATCGCGATTACCCGGAAGTGACTATACAAGCAGCATGTACCTTGTTTTCATCATAGCGGCACTGCAGTAAACTGCACTAGCGTAATGCATTGATTCTTACAAGTTTCAACAGCGATCAGTTCCGATTTCTGAGGCATTGAGCAATGTCATTTTTGTTCTGATAAGGTATAATGCAAAATTCGTGAAGCTAATATCGTCCATAATTACTACCTTCAGTAAAGTAGGGTAATTTTGCGGAGTGTTGGCCGACAAGGCATGCAGTTACTGCCTCACGTACGTACACACAGACGTGGTCCCATATATACATGCATGTACAAGTCAACGATAGTACACGATGACACATTATGTACACCCCATGTAGGCTGAACAGTGAACACGATTATTATACAGTTCACGATTACTGAACAGTGAACACGATTATTCCACAGCTCACGATTACTAAACACATCGCGATTATTTTACATTTCACGATTACTCCACATGCTCACTTCACGATTATCAAACGATACGATACAGCTAGTAGTCCAGTACAGTAATCGTATAATCGAGTAGCGTCTGTACTCGAGAAGTAATGCCCCGGTCACAACCGGGTGCGGTGGACGTACGAAAAAAAAACTCAGGGTCAAACGCAGGGGACAGCGATTGTTGAATGACGTACGATATTCTCATCAGTGGTCACATTTCCGATTGTGTGTAGCGTCATATGAGTCTGCCCGCGGTTGACCGGGGAGGTGTCACGCGGCCTCACTTGCAGGTAACGTGCGGATCATGTGCATATAACGTGCATATAACGTGCATATCACGTGCGAAAAACCGTGAGATCATGCGACTGCCCGTCCGGCTATGCGATTGGTCGTACGGACTATAAGTTTGTCGCACATGTGATGCACGTTTTATGCACGTGTTCCGCACGTTTAATGCACGTGACACTTGCGCTGTGTCGCACAGGCAAACGTACGATGGAATCAAATTGTCAATCGCAAGTACGACTGAGTTATAGGTACGTTATTCGCACGTTTAATACGTTATTCGCACGTTTGACTGAAGGGTCATGTACGTCTGCCTTGCGGTGGTATGCGGTTTGTATGCGTCCAGAAAATCTCAAACGAATCGCTTGCAAAAATTGAGCACGTTCAATTCCCCTCTGCGGCTTGTTAGCGATTAGATTTCCCGCACGGACCATTGCGAATATCGTGAGGGCCCCTTGCATAGAATGCACGTTTGTATGCGAATTTGATCGCCTGAAAGTGCCCGTAGACTGCACGCAACCCGGTTGTGACCGGGGCATAATTGAATGCCATCGCGCCATGCGCCAAGCCTCGCTGGCCGGCCATGGTAGCCGAATCCATTGTAAACACGTGGACCTAAGAAGTTGAGAAAAACTTCGTTGTCAGCTGTCAGGCTTGAATAAAAATTCACCCCGACACGTTTAAACTGTATGTATCCAATAACTCATGTGTGCGACAAGTCCCGACAACCTTTCGTTTTATTTTACTAAGTGAGATAAATAGTATTTATTGAAAATACAACATATAAACTAAATGTACCTCAATAAACAGCGAAATGGTATAGCCCTCATTCATGCCTCATCCACGTTGACCATATAAGGCAGTATTATAAGAAGGGCTACTGGCCAATTACAGTGTAATCTCAAAATGTTGTCATGGTGCTGTCACAATTGGGCGGGCATCCGGTGCACGTGCAGCAGGCAGACTTGATATCAAGTCGGTAATTTTATCGCTACACCAGGGGTACGGTGTGCGTGTTCACATTACACTGTGTACGTCCTGCATAATGTCCAACATGCGGGGACGCGACCGCGGTACATACACCCTCGACCCCTATTGAATCAAGATTACGTTGCCTCACTATACGAACGATGCATGATATTGACGGACGGATGGACAAAACACGAATGTCTAACGACTTGTCATCAAGTCTATGCAGCTGCTCCATGCAACACACACGGCATGGCTATTGATCGACTGAGAATAGTCGTAACTCATGGAATTAGTCGCAACTCGAAGGCACTAATCGCGCTGGCACGATTAATCGAGTAGTTCAGAATTTACTAATCGAGTAATCGACACAGGAATGTAATCGCGATTAATCGATTAATCGAGTAAATCGCCCAGGCCTACGCATGACAATGTGCAACGTGTACTTGTATTTTTATGGAAAGCAGCTTGCATCAGAAATTAGTGCCATATTTTCAATAGCCATTTCGTTTAAATTTGATGCTGTTAGCAAACAATTCCTTTGCGCTTTATCTTTTATATCAGATTAAATGTCCATGTAAAGCCATCATTTGTTCATAAAGGACAAATGTTGCTATGCAATATTTATATTTGTAAAGATATAATGTCTTTTACAAAACACCGTCGAATAAAACTTCGCGACAGGAAAATATAGAGGGCGCACTTCCTGTACAAAAGTCCAAAAAGTCCGTGTCAAGTCAAAAATACCAGTGAAGTTGACATAATGAACCTTTGGTATGTTGATAACAGTAAGTTGAAACTGTATGCATTCACAATAATCACTCAGAAATAGGTCGGCCTGCGTGTTTTGAATGTTGTTTTATGCTTTGCAGCCTTTGCTGTCATTGACCTCTAGGCCCTCGACTGTACTGGTGTAGCTAATACAATAGGTGGCGCTATTTAAAGAGTCCACTTGTTTCAATTCCAGAGATCAATGTTGCGATTTACTTTGCTGTGTCCTAACTGAATTGATGGCTTGAGATACACTGCACATGTCGAAGCTGGAGCATTTCTTCGGCCCAATGAGGCCCAATCCCTTCGTTTGGTTTTGTGGGCCTCAAATGGCGTACGGTGGAGAAACAAGTTCGAGGCCTAGCCTCAAGCCTGGTTTCGTAAATGCCCTAAGCTTGTTTTACAACATGAGCAATTGAGCATGAACAGCCAAATGTTTTAAACACCAAAATGCTGCATTCATTAAAAATCGTGGGCGTTTTCGCTGTTTTCTCAAAAAGTCGGCACCGTATGGGACCGGGACTGAATTTTAAAGACGACAGTAACTGTATCCGATATTTTTTTGGTCATGAATCTGCATTTGTGACAAACAAATACTTGAGTATGATGATGACCTTTAAAAAGAGAGAGTTTACATGGAGAACTATTAGGTCAAAAGTTTGATTCCCAATCACTATAACAGTTTTCAAATGAGATATGTCTGACCACCAAATCTGACCAACCAAATTATTCATAAGACTGCCGGTATGACTGTGTACTATATCCGTATATATTATTTGTATCGATATTTTTTCTTCGTAACCCGGTAGAAATACTAATTAATAATCGATCATTTGAATTTTTGTGTAGGCCTAAACCTTCACGGACTGGTGTCAAAAACGTAGCTTGCAATGATGTGTGTGATATTTATGATGTGTTTTGTATGGGGGACTAATTAAGCTTGAAAAAAAAGGTGACTAAATGTTATCCACATGCACCTGAGTATCAGTACCTGAGATCTCCCCCTCAGAAAAACAATTTTTTTTTAGAAAATCATTTACTAAATCAATTCTGTGATTTTAACGAGACAAACAACATTCGGTTAATAGTTAATACAACACCCTGTGGGCCTACATGTGTGAGCACGCATTATTTAAATGTGTCGTATTACAATTTATAATCTAAACTCTGTCATTATCAAGCAAAATTATCGTGTTGAACTGACTAATTTCCCCCGATAAAATACACTAGTATTTCAGGTTCACAACTTTTGTTAAACACAATGATATGTGAAAATGAATCCGTATATAGGCATGGGCAAACTGCCCACTGACATCCAGGAGACCAACACGACCACAGCAAGACTTTTCGGCGCCAAATTATTTTGATTTGATCGATCGGTGCTACTCAAAGTCCCACTGAGAGTTCAATGCGAAGGACCCTAAAGCTAGAATTTGTAGAAACACATGGCTGATTACATGTATTAGCGCACACAGTTAGCTTATGCACTTGCATGGTCCACAGTGATTGGCTAATTTCAGTTTCCAAATTGGCCAATCCCTGACGTTGTCGGTAATGTACTTTCCCTGCCATAAGGAGAAAGCGCCCTCTTGTATTTAAAAATAGGAAATAAAACCCGAAAACTAAAAACCAGTTCATTATTCGAAGTCGTGTCAATTTATCAAGCATTTATATAGTATGCCGAAGGAGGAAAAATAATTTATAGCCCTTAACGTTTACAAAAACGGTCGATTTGTACACGGCCATAATTTTTTACTGACCACTCGACAATGATGTAATCATTAAACGGCCTACGTCATCATGGACTGACCAACGCCCAATCACCGGTGAGGTCGTGTTCGTGCAGCCCATGTATCAGCCTGCATCCCCTAAGACCCAAACTATCATTATATGGTGTAATCTGAAATGAATTTGTTTTAATGTAGGTATATATCGGTAAAAAATAAGAGGACCATGCCAAAATACATAGGCCAACAGTAGGGGGGCCTACAGGATTGGTAACATACCCAAACAGAAGTGTTCACAGATTTACGTATGACTTTCAGGATACGAAGATGGTGCTGGTAGAAACATACCGTTAAACAATTTTCGCCTAAATGGTGTATTTATCCAGAAAAACAAATAACAGTTTTGATCTCAGGGTATTAGATCAAAACCATTCTTTTGTGTTTAAAAATTGAGCTGGGTTTTCGGTTTTTTTTTCTCGTGGCTCAGATGTCCGATTGAGCTCAAAATTTCACAGGTTTTAGTTTCATGTACATTGATCAGACAAAGTGTGTGAGTGCTGTTCTGCGACCTTTACTATACTCATGCATTATACCTTTAATCAGCAGATATTATCATTATTCAAAATTGTCAAAAGAGTATAAATAATTGCTGCGTTTATGATTAACAGCCCATTTAGTAATTTGCGAGTTGTTTAAAGGCTTTCTGGCCCTTAATTACGTTCGTCTTTCAGCAAATATTACATTACTTTGGCGAATACAATTACAAGACAATACATTATTATTAGAACACACTCATGCAACTATTGCACAACATGTTAAAGTGCGTGCTTCCCGTTTGGTCTCCGAACAATTGTAAAAATTTATAACAAAATACTTATCAATATCGTTCCAGTAGTCAGCCTCTCAAACAAGATGGCGTTCCACTAATTGCTCATCAATCTTCATTGCCCATTTATGAGTGTTGGCCAATTTGGCGGTCAAAAAAATAATCAATTGCTTATTTCGCAAGGCAGAATAGAATAGATACAAGCTTTCATTAATCTTATGTCAAGGATTATGGCGATTATTGAAAATAAAAATTACCGGAGGACTGATAGGCAAGACTTTTATTTCTCAGGGATAAAATTGTATTTATTTTTGTAACGTCATTTCAGTACGATTTCCTTTTAACTGATAGTTGTAAAAATATTAATTTGTTCCCTCGAAATACTGGTATTAAAAAAATGGTCGTTTCACAAAAAAAGACTCGCGAAATTTTGAAATTATTTGAACATAATGCGAACATGAACATCTGGTAACGAAATCGAACAACAACTATAACTATGCAGATGCTTGAACATTTCCGAAACGAAAATGAAGGTAATCGTTTATAGATTTGAATGAAAAAGTTCTTAACTGGTTTAGTTCGTCATTTTAATCTTTTATTTTTAATTTCCATTAAGCACTAATTCTCATCTCTTCAAAATTGTCTTCAATAGTTGTACCCAAACTGTTCAGATTTTATAAAAATCGGTGTTCACGTTTTCGAAAAGAATAAAATGAAATAAGGTGTTTTCTTCTGCAGGCAAATTTGTGCGCGTGCGTTTTGTTAGATTTCGGTAATCAAAATCAGTTTTTGTTTGTTTAAATTTTCAAATGCATTTTATCGAATTGTATATATCATTTCAGAAGTAAATATTTGACAGAAAAATGAGAACATTGTGAACAATAAGCATTCAGACTGAACATATATACACACTTTTTTTTAATCCTCGTCAAAAATGCCACTGTCACCAACCACTTGCACTGCTGGCTGTGTAATTAGCCATACCATGGGCTATTAATATCACCAATCTTAGCGAAATCGTGGCGTGCTGGGGTGGTACACGTAGCATTGGCATCATGCCAAGATGTGACACGTGATATTGTCATATCCAATCAGCTCCGTATAATGACAAGAAACGTTCGACTCTGAGCCTGAGTCCAAATTCACGGCCAGAAGCAACACGTATCATGCCTATGGAAGCCGCTAGCTATCGGCTTTTTGCATACAAACATAAAGAGGCTTATTATAATTCGTACCTAGCCTTTAATAGAAAATAAAACAATTGTGTGCATTATTATTTAAACCAAGAGGATTTATTTTAGGCAAAATGAACAAAAAACTATATAAGCTATATATATAACAGTGATAAATCCTAATACTGTACTTCAAAAATCATTTAAAAATACTCAGAACTCTCACAAATGTTCAAGTTGCATAGAATAATGATGATGAACATGTCACCTTTCATTTTCTTTTCATTTCATGGTGGGTTGACCATTGGATTTGTTTTAGATTATACTACTTCTCAGCCGACCGCCCCTAAATCACAAATGGTCACAAATGGAAGCCCAGAGTCCAGGCAGGAGGTCCAGTGCCATATTTCTTCAATCCCTCAGTTTCATAGCTCTCAGTACTGTCTCATTTATAATATATTGAATGCTTAACTTTGCGGACGGATTTTGGGACTATTTACTTGGGTGCACCTAGAGCATACTGGCCGTAAAGGTCGACTTACCTCCTGTTTTCTCCCAGAATCAAACAAGCTCATACAATAGTAGGCCCCTATATCAAATTTCTATTTTCCTTCTATGTTTTTATCATATGTTTTTATAATTAGTGTTTCTGTATGGATATAAATTGAAGTACATGTATGCTTAAATAAAGGTAATATCATACTTTGGTTTTTATCAAAGAAATACAGATTCATGGGCAAAAATACCAAAACAGATACAGTAACATCTGTGAAAATGTCAGTCCCATACGTTGCCCACTTTTTGAGAAAACAGTGAAAAACAGCCACAGTATTTCTGAAGTCTTTTCTCTTTTATTTTTGATCTTTTAAAAGAACAAAAATAATTCGGTCGTTGTTTGACTAATTTCTGGATAAATACACCATTTCAGGCGGAACAATTTTAACGGTATGTTTCTACCACCACCATCTTCATACCCTGTAAGTTATAGGTAAATATTGGAAGATTTCTGTTTCGGTTTCTTACCAAAGTATGATACTACCTTTAAGATGATTAGTATTTGCGAGTTATTTCAAGCAGGGATTTTGAGCATATCAGCAGGGACGGGAGAAGCTTGAATCAGAAAGAGTAGTAGGCCAAACCATAACAATAATCCAGACTAAATTTAGTGACCGCACCCATATCCACATTTCGGCCAGGCAAAAATGGGTTTATATGAAATTGAATTTTTGCAGGAAAATTAAATAATTATCCGTTCAAACCTCCTCATGCATAAATTATACTATAATTGTCTAATATTATAGACCGTTTTCACATTCATAAGTATATTTCTAGAAATCAAAGAAAACCGTTTGGGACTTGTTGCATTAATATGCACAGACCAAAGTCAAGAGGCTTTAAAGGTAGTATCATACTTTGGGTTTTATCAAAGAAATACAGATTCATAGGCACAAATATCAAGACAGATACAATAACAGTCATCTGTGAAAATTTCAGTCCCAAACGGTGCCCACGTTTTGGGAAAACAATGAAAAACAGCCACAGTATTTTAAGTCTTTTCTCTTTTATGTTTGATCTTTTAAAAGATCAAAATGATTTTCGGTCGTTGTTTTACTAATTTCTGGATAAATACACCATTTCATGTGGAAATTTTGTAACGGTATAGGTTTCTACCACCACCATCTTCATATGCTGTAACTTATATACGTAAATCTGTGAACATTTCTGTTTTGGTTTCTTACCAAAGTATGATACTACCTTTAATCTCTATTAGTCAATCGATCACAAATCGTAATTTGTTCTTTTGAAATTTATTAGTTTGCAAATGTCAATGATAGAAACCCCATCAAAGCATACAACCCTCGCTATTTTATACACAGCTACAAACCGGACGTGCTCCCACGCACGAAACCTCAATACAGACTCCGCGGTAGTGAAATGGCTGACATTTTGAAACAGTTAATTGGGCAATTGTGTCAAAAACTGGGCCATAAATGTTGATGTGGTTTGGAAACCCAGGTTTGACCTGGGCTGAATTATCATACGAAATTTTAGTAGGACTTGATCTGTAATTCTAATAACAATTATCAGTATTATTGTTAAATGATTGTAATATAATTCTTTTATATAATTAACGAAATGCCTGTCACTATGATGTGATGCCTTTATGGTACGCCCTGTGGCCAATTTCATGGAACTGCTAAGCACAAAAAAAAAAAACACAAAAAGGTCTTTCCCAATAAAACAAAACACTTGGAATTTTTTTTGTTTATAATACTGCTTCATTAAGATAGTACTTTCATGATAAGCATATTACGCTTGGAATTTAGGCCCTTAGACTTAGGACTTGAGGGCCGAGCTTCATAGCCTTGGCCTAATGAAAAATTAATTTTCAACCCAATTTGTTGAATAATTTGCATATATTCAAATGAAGAACAGAAACTTACCTTGACATGTTATGATGTGATGTTTCCTATATAATTAGTATACATGCTGTGATTTTATACTGAAGGTTACAATTTTATTTATGGCTCCAATATTTAAAGTTAATAGTTGTGGCTGCCATGACGCATGACATTATGGGTATTATGGGCAAATCACAACCACTAACTGCATACCGTTATTGCGCTTTTCGCGACAGTTGACCGCTGTTTTGATATATACATGTATTTGTGTGTGTATATTTTACTTGATTTCTATTTATCGTAAACTAAAGCAAACATAGATTATTCGGAAAAGAAATCATGCCACTATAAAAACAGATTTGTGTTGTACGATGTGTTGTTATGTGCAAACATCGCATAACAAAACTGCCCAGATATTTGTGAATTTGTGATGTACGATGTATCAAACATCACAATCCTGTAAGAAGACACTATACTTTTATAGTGATGTTCGATGTTCCTCCTGCGCCACCATTCTTTGCCGTCTTGCGCATGATGAATAATGTAATGCGTGCCCCAAGTGTCATGTGTCATGGCGATCACCGCATCTTGCACTGGATACGAAACCACACCATAGCCTACAGCTTAGGCTTTCAAACTTGGAAAGGAGACATGCCAAATTGGCAGTTCAAAATTTAAAGGAAAAACACATAATCAATCGCCGCCATATTGCCTATACATGTATAAACTCAGGTTTGCTGGTGCGTGCAGCGACAAATCAGAAAGTAATGAAGCCATCATGAAAATTGGTCTGCGAAGACAGAATAATGAGGGCTGGTGAAACCTTTTTGAGACAAATTTGAATTCAAAAAGTAATGACCTGTAAGGTATGTATCAGACTTTGGTTGCATACCGAAACAGACGTTTTCACAGATTTACCAATGGTTTAAAGATGGCGATGGTAGAAACATATACCGTTAAAATGTTTCTGCCTGCCATGCAGTATTTATCCAGAAAAGAGTCAAAACCAATTGACCAAAAACAATTTTGATCTTAGGAAAATCACAAATCCTGTGAAAAGATTTAAACAATACCGTGGGCGTTTTTTTTCTGTTTTATCAAAAAGTGGGCACCGTAACTATGGGAGTGGGAATTTCACAGATAACTGTTGCTGTATCTTTCTTGATATTGTTGCCACAGATTCTGCATTTCCTTGAAAAAAATAGTATAGTAGTAGTAATAGTAATAGTAGTAGTAATATTATATTTGTTTCATTTATTTATTAATGTTTATTATATTTAAAATATTTTATTTATTAATTTAATTTTTTTTTTGGGGGGGGACAAAAATGGTGACATGCTCAAGAAAACGCGCGATTTCTGACACCACCGTGCTATAAGATTCGCCTCATTTACCTCTCGCCATCTTGCCTGTGATTTTAATCTGAAATAATTATACCCAATTTTGCTAATTGAGGTAAAGTCCACGGGACAATATAAGGTTGTGGTGAAATGGAGGGTATTATATGCAATTTGAGAGTGTCGGAGAACAATGTTATTAACAGTAACAACACTAAATTTCCTTCTAAAGGTATACAGCAAAGGATTGGTATACCCAAACAGAAATGTTCACAGATTTACATATAACTTTTGAGGATATGAAGATGGCACTGGCAGAAACATACCGTTAAAATATTTCCGTCTGAAATGCTGTACTTATCCAGAAATGAGTAAAACAAAGACCAAAAACAGTTCTGATCTAGGGGGTAAGATCAAAACCATTCTTTATGGTTTAAAAGAAAAAATTGAGTCGGGTTTTCGCTTTATTTTCTCGTGATTCAGATGTCCGTTTGAGCTCAAATTTGTACAGGTTTATTATTTTATGTACATGCTGGATCAGACAAAGTGTGAGTGCTATTCTGATATGACCTCCACCAATCATATTATACCTTTAACGCTTGATTTGTTTAGGAGTTTGGGCCACTCAGAAATGGCTTCCATATAACACGGTATTGATAGGCATTTGCTCGTGCACAAACAGCGTTCGCACAAGTGAAATGTCTTGCCATGCATGAGAAAATATATCGATTTTTCCCCCGCCATTGTAGCCATGGAGCCGAATTCTGTTGCCTTGGTTTTTCCATGATGATTATAATGATGACAAGGTTAACATAGACTGGTGCATCTGTCCAAAGTGTTTCTCATTAGGACTTAGTTTACTTCTTTTATTGTGTGCACAATTAGCAATCGGTTTTGAGGTCATGTAGAGGTATAACTGTAAAACAACAACAACAGCAACAACAACAACAGCAGCAGCAGCAGCAGCAGCAATTTTATGTACAAACTCAAAGAAACAATATCAAAAACAAAAGTATGTAAATAATTGAATAAATATAAAAGAAAAGTATTGTCAGTGAGCTGGGAAAAAAGAAGACAAACGGAAAGAAGTTCAAAGAAAAATGAACAGGTAAAAGGAAATGAATAGAAAAAAGGAAAAAGAACAAAGAATTCATGAAAAGTAAAAAAAAAACCAAAAAAAAACACAATCAAATAAGAAGATAAGAAATATAGAAACACTTTTCACTTTTCCAGTTGTGTCTTTAATTCAGGGAACTAAATATATACAGAAAAAAAGGATTAAACAACTACAAACAAACAAATACCCCAACACCCCAACAAACAAAATCCCCATTTTCCACCATTTATATTTCGATAATATTGTGTGCGGATCAGTCATGTGTATATTTAATAGTAGCACATAATATACACTGCTTCATAATTACCCAGAAGCTACCTGTAAACAAACAGAAACGCTTGATTTGCCCAAGGTTAGGAATGTTTTCTGTCGCGACGGCTCAGACGCCTCCTTTTTGGTCAGGCCACGCCTTTACGAACTCAACAGTTGTCAATGCAGGTCAGTAAAGCACTGATCGTTTGGCCTATGAAGTATATTATGAATTATTATGTACAGTTGGTTCTTAAAGGAATAATTGGTGAAGGTCACATAACAGCACTCACACTTTGTCTGATCAAACATCTACATGAAATAATAAACCTGTGAACATTTTATGCAGACATCTGAGTCCCGAGAAAATAGCGAAAACCCGACTCAATTTTGTCTTATAAAACATAAAGAATGGTTTTGATCTTACCCCGAGATCAAAACTGTTTTCGGTCTTTGTTTGAATAATTTCTGGATAAATACACCATTTCGTGTGGAAATATCTTAAAGGTATGTTTCTACCAGCATCATCTTCATACCCTGAAAGTTATAATTATATCCGTGAACATTTCTGTTTGGGTGCGTTACCAATACCGTACTGTACCTTTAAAGGAACTATCATTGCTTTGGTAGCATACCGAAACAGAAATTCTTCACAGATTTACTTATAACTTACAGGGTATAAAGATGTTGATTGTATAGAAACATAGGCTACCGTTATATTTTGTTTTGCCTGAAATGCTGTATTTATCCTGAAAATATTAAAACCAATTTGACCAAAACCAATTTTGATATTCGCAAGATCGAAAAACCTGTGAAAAGATTTCTAAAAAATACCTTGGGCGTTTTCACTGTTTTTTTGTCTTTCAAAAAAGTATAGGCACCGTGTTGGATTGGGAATTTCACAGATGACTGTATGTTTCTTGATATTTTTGCTCATTTTTAATATGTAGGCCTATTTCAGTACGAAATAACCTTGAATGGTTAATATACTTACATCCTCTAGCTTAATGTGGATCATAAAATATTGATGACAACATATCCAATAAAGATTTAAAAGATGGTAATTTCGTTTTCGCATAATTATTTCAACGCGATATATTCTTTCTTTTCTTTGCCCCGTGTTCATAATTAACATTTTATTACCGTGACCCCAGACATGGACAATTACTCGGAACTGAAAAATGGTACCGCGGAGCAACTTAAACGATACACAGCACAATAGAGAGATGGTTGCTATGGGTAACACGCAACAAACAAACGGTCGGGGTTGCAAGGGGGAGGGGGGGGGGAGGATGGAGAAGGTTTCATTGTCGCGAACAATAGGCCGATTATTATTGCTTTCTTGATGCTCAACAAAAGCTTGCTCTTGCTCAATTTTTGGTCAGCGCAGGAAGAATCGTCCCTTTGTGTGCTCTAAGTGTGTTTTATGACATCTCTGCACGTTTGAGTGTCAAATGCTATTATATTGCCTCGAATATTATTAAAATATTGAATTAGAAGAAATATATTTATCTCTCATTTCCATGGAAGATTCGTAATTCGTATTATCATGCCATATAATAAACAATAGTTATATAATATAATATAATATAATATAATATAATAGATATAATCTTAAAGGAACTATCCGCTACTTTTTCGTAGCATACCGAAACAGAAATCTTCACAGATTTACCATGCATAACTTACAGGGTACAAAGATTGTGATGATTAAAACATATAGTGTTACACTTATCCGTCTGAAATGCTGTATTTATCCAAACAAAGACTAAAACCACTGACCAAAATAAAATAAATGTTTGATCTTTTAAAGATAAACAATATGGTGAAAAGACGTAAGAAATACTGTGGGCGTTTTTCACTGTCTCAACAAGTGGGCACCGTATAGGACTGAAATTTTCACAGATGACTGTTTCTGTATCTGTCTTGGTATTTTGTGCCCATGAATCTGTATTTCTTTGACAAAAAACAAAGTATGATATTACCTTTAAACAACGAATAGCACTCTTAAAATATCCTTGAAAGTTATAGTGAATAATTCAAAAACTATCATTAAAATTTGAAAACGTGCCTTGATGTATTGGGATCGCACAATTAACACAGACATTGTTCACGTGCTAATTAGCATGGGCGTAGATCACTGGTGGGGGGGGGGGGGGGGGCTAGGGGTGGGGCTAGGGGTGGGGGTTGCAACCGGCCCAGGTTTTCACTTTTTATAAATAAAAACTGATTTTGTGCACATGCAAACGTATATGGAAGTACGACCCAGCTACAAGATCAACCCCCAGGGGCCAATTTCATAAAACTGTTAAGCACAGAAATTTGTTTAGCACAAAAATGTCTCGCCCAATAAAACAAACCACCATTGAAAATTCCATTTGATATTCATGGTCAGCGAACAACAGCCAAAGACAAGTGATACACAGCACGTGGACATTTGGTCGTTAACCCTACGGTTAAGACAGAAATGTCATGCTTAGCGAATTTTCGTGCTAAGCAGCTCTATGAAATTGGCCCCAGGTCTGAGGACGTGTCTACACTACTGCTAATTAGACATGTCGGTATGAAGGCATTAGCACAAAATTTATCACATTGTAAAGAATGGTACATTACACATGGGTAGGCTTACATGATATATTGAGTGCCATGTCATTGATACAATCATGGCGCGAATAACGAAATTAGAACATGATATATCAAGAATATTAAATGATTTTTGTGGGGAAATATTATAATATGCAAATTAGGCTTGCCCTTCACTTACGTGGATGAGCACTGTATAATACTCAGTGCTTGTGCATGAGAGTACGTGAAAAACTCACATGCTGGCTCAGGTGGGATTCGAACCCACGACCTCCTGCTTACTAGTGCTCAGATGTCATACCGCTAGGCCACCGAGCTAGCTGGGGTCAGCGGGGTGAATCGAATCCAATATCGCGGCGGGTACCGCAGGAAATCATGAATATATTCAATGATTTACATAATATACCTGTTACAGTAGGATCAATCACCTAGTAGGCCTTTCTTTGTGTATTTGTGTTTGCATCCTTTGAATTGGATTAAAGGTATAAAATGACAGGATTGGTAAAGGTGACAGAACAGCTGCAGACTGTACATAATTTGATTTGTCACGGAATACAAAGAAACCAGTTAAATTTAAGCAGGAGGTCGTGGGTTCGAATCCCACCTGAGCCAGCATGTGATTTTTTCACGTGCTCATCCACGTCGGTGAAGGGCAAGCCTAATTTGCATATTATCTATTTCCTGACCAAAAATCATTTAATATTCATAAAATTTTCAGCTCATGTCATCATCGGAAATTGTAGAAAACTGTGAAAATGCTCACAGTATTTTCAAATCTATTCACAGGAGTTTTGATCTCACCCCGAGATCAAAACTGTTTTCGGTTGTTGGTTTACGAATTAATGGATAAAAACCATTTCAGACGGAAATATTTTACGGGTGTGTCTATACCAGCACCATCTTCATATCCTGAAAGTTATATGTAAATCTGTGAACATTTCTGTTTGGGTACGGTCAGCGGCGTAGCTAGGATTTTTTCAGCAGGGGGGCACTTGGGGGGCCTTGGAATTTTGTGGGGGGGCACCCGGAATTTTTTCAAAACTGGAGATTTGCAAAATATGAGAAATGCGGGGGGGGGGGGGGGGGCGGATCCAGCGGGCGTGGGGCAACCTTTTCTTCAAGCAAAAAAAAAAAAAAACAGAAAAAAATAAAATAAAAGGGAAACAGAAAGACTCCAAAGGAGCTGAAAAAGAGGGGGAAGACAACATTAGCTAGCTTTGATCGCCCCCAAACGCATCCGTCGCTATTGAATTGGCGTATTTTATTTCCACGCTCCTTGGAAAATCACGGATAAGCGGGAAAGCCTTGCGGCCGGGGTCCAGCTCAGGGGTTCTAGATATTCTTTGGTGCAATCAAAGCCTTATTTTGGAAGCAATTGTTCCGATAAATTTATCCATTTATTTATATTATTACTTCATTATTTCTTTTTAATCCAACACTCTTGAGCGGGAGAAATTCAATCTGGGGACCAGACTATAGCCAAACCAGACAAAATGGCAGATGGGCTGTTTTGAAGTTCGCAACCGTAAGCGCGTAAGAAAATTGCATTTTTACACCGAAATGTTGCACAGATTTCTTCACTGTAGGGTTTTAAGGGCTCGGGAACATTTGCTGATAGTAAAAAATAATTATCATTTTGGAACAGTAAAAGCTGTTAAGTTGTTTTTATTTCCTTTATAGAAATCATGCCCTACAGATAACGCTTATTTTTTTTCTATACCCACGATTTTTTGTGGGGGGGCACCTGGGGGGGCACGCCAAATTTGTGGGGGGGGGGGGGGCGGGGGGCACGTGCCCCCCCAGGCCCCCCCGTAGCTACGCCGCTGGGTACGGTTACCAATCCTGTACTGTAACATTATTTTACTGACACTTTTCATATTGACTTCATTATCATTTGGAAACCTGCATGTCGTTGACATTCACACGACATGTCTTATGTTAGTTTGATCTATTTATAGCCATCCAACTCATATCACTATGAAGTTCAATACGCCTACGCCTAAAATGTGCATGGTTTGCCGTGTATCATTATATGTCTTAAAGGTAATATCGTACTCTGGTTTTTGTCAAAGAAATGCAGATTCATGGGCAAAAACATAAAGGAAGATACAATAACAGTCATCTGTCAAATGTTCAGTCCCATACGATGCCAACTGTTTGAGAAAACAGTGAAAAACGACTCCCCCACAGTATTTAAAAAGATCTTTTTCATCTTTAAAAGATCAAGATTGGTATTTGTCATTGGTTTTCCTTTTTTTCTGGATAAATACAAACAAATTTAACGGTATGTTTCTACCATCACCATCTTTATACCCTGTAAGTTACAGGTAAATCTGTGAAGATTTCTGTTTCGGTGTGCTACTAAAGTATGACACTACCTTTAACCCCTCAAAATAGTAAAGGCGGACCCAAACAAACGAACAATTTAACCATAAAATACACAAAACCAATCCTCAAAATAAACATATCAACCCTGTTTCTCTTTAATAAGGTACGGTCTCACTGAATAAGTCTCGATGATAATAAGACAGAATGTGTGTTTGTGCGAGCATGTATATGGGAGAGATCTTGTAACAAATTTATGGCCATCTCCTTTTAGAAAAATATTGATTGATCCCTTCAATTTAATCCGTCATAATGGATATTCTTCATCGGCTGAATGACACAGGGCTTTGAATTATCATACAAAAAACAGGTGAACACGCAGAATATGACTGACAGGTACAAATGAAGGGGGAGGGGTGGGAGAACAACAGACACAATGATGCTTAAAATTCATATTTTGTCTTGATATACTAATCATAAATGCGAAATGTAAATTTTTGAAATTAGTCTTTTTGGGGTAGTGAATCCATAGACCATGTGAAACACGTGTATTTGATGTTTTATTCTAAAAAATGGTTTTAGAATAAATTTTCTTCCAGATTTTATATCCAAAGCCAAAACCCTTGAACGAATTCTCGATCAAATATCTTTGATAATTCAATCTCGTTTTTCGAGATTCATAAATTACTTCCACATTTTTCAAAAAAATAGGCATAACAATAGACAAAAATAGTAATTGCTGTAGTTAAAAGACTATGCATTATCCTATATACAGAGACTCGTCATACTTGTTGAGTTTTTTATTATCATTTTTATAATAACAATAACGACAGCCAGCAATAAACCACATGGCACTGTATATATAATACAACAAGCCCTCTCGTCTCTCTGGTAAAGATATTTGTTTCCCGTTGTCATGACAACGACCTCTGAAGCATCTATCAACAGATGATGAACCAAAACGGCGATTATTAAGGCACAGCGTTGTCAAGGCAACGGGCCACATATACATGACCGTGTTTAAAGTAAGGTGCTTACTGAAACAAGCACAAAATAAAAATCGATAGCGCGGAGTGGATGCATATGTAATTTTTTGGTTAATTTCGCCATTTTGTCGAATATCTTGTTATAGGCCTATTCCTTCTATGACAATTACACAGTAATATTTCATAGCTTCTTTTGCGAAGCCTAAAACACGTGAAATACAGATCTCAATATATTCAAATCAAAATTAAAAACCCATCTCATGGATAAGGCGTTCTCACCCTAGGTTATACTTGTTTGCTTCACTCTGCATGTGCTTATATTCTGATTGTGTGTTTTGTATTATTGCGTTATATATTTGTTTTATATTGGATTTACTTGATTGTATGTTTTGTTATTGTGTAAAGCGCTTTGATATTAGGTCACTTTTGAAAAGCGCTATATAAATACAAGTTATTATTATTATTATATTGAGTAATTCATATGCATAGGTTTAACGTTTTAGAAATTTTTACGACCAACATTACGAAGAAAAGTATAAATTTAGATTTATCAAATATCTTTTTTAATACTTTGATAACATCAGCACGCATTAGCAACGAGAACAGCATGCAGCGTCTGTAGCAACAGCACCAATTGAATAATAAACAGCACTGCAGCAGGCAACAGCAGCATGCAGCAGCAACATCACGAACAATCACCAAAAACTGCTGTCATGAAAACTGCCAATGTGATGAATTTACAATGCGCGGTGTCATGGACGCATGGTTAGAATCAGTCTCGAAGAAAATGATTTCATTTGGGTTTTCTCCTTTAGATGCCGATTATGAAAATAATTATTAATTGGAATATGCTGCACTTTTAAAAATTATGGACAAAAAGTATGGACGCGTCACATTTCAGACAACATCGTCAACATAATTCCATATTTACATGCATTAATTAGCAATCAGCAGTAATACGTTCTATTTTTAGACTCCACGTCATGTATTTCATTATAAAATTTAGTGAAAATTGGAATATGCTGCACTTTATGAAAATATGGACAAACAAGTATGGACGCGTCACATTTTAGACAACAACGTCAACATAATTCCATATTTACATATTTACATGCATTAATTAGTTATCAACAGTAGGCCTATATTGTAATACATTCTATTCTCAGAGTCCATGTCATGTATACCGCAGAAGCACAACAGTTCAATGTTTGTATAATGAACATGAAGCCAAAATAACGTCCAGAACCTTTCATGTACAGTATTTGGCGTTTTTTGAGCGCTCTGTTTTGAGACGGTGATAATGTCAAACATGGCGTGCATGTTCGCAGACATTGGTCTGCATTTCTCATTTTGTTTTCTTGCGTATTTCCCATATTTTGCAAGCTTCTGTATTTGTCGAATGTTTGTTCGTGTCTGTTTTTCTGTCAGTTTTTTCCACTTATCATCACTTCTCTTCTTATAATAATAAATAATAAACGTATTTATATAGCGTCTTTTCTGAAGGATAGCGCTTGGGGGAAAGCAACCCCCCCCCCCCAAAAAAAAAATGGATCACGACTTTACAAAAAAATATGTCAAAATAGTGATCATGATCATGATGCACAAAGTAAATATTACTTTTTTCGTCTTTAAGGCCCTTCTACTCATTAGTTTTTGGTTTTTTTTTTTAAATGGCTTTTCCAGTGCTACCACAATATCGTTTTGATATGTTTTTAGACTGAAGTTTTTTGTTGCACATCATGGAAATAAATGTGTGATTTATTTCAACTCAATGCAGTTGGTGTGATTTGATTATTGATTCAATTCGGGTCGTTTCGGTCCGGTCCGGTTCGATTCGATTCGATTCGTTTAGTATAGTTTAGTTTCTTTTCGTTTTGTTTCGGTTAGATTCGGTTAGATTCGGTTCGGTTCGGTTCGGTCCAGTTCTTTCCGGATCGGCTCATGTTATGTTTGGTTTGATCAGGCCTTGTAAGATCATATTCATATCAGTTTCAATCAAGTCAGTGCGGTTCTGTTCGGTTATCATCGGTTCTATTCGGATCGGATCGGTTCGGGCCCGGTTCGTCGGTTCGGTTCGGTCCGGTCTGGTTCGGATCGGCTCATGTCATGTTTGGTTTTATCTGGCCTATAAGATCATATCAGTTCAAATCAAGTCAGTGCGGTTCTGTTCGGTTCTGTTTGGATCGGTTCGGCCCGGTCCCGGTTCGGTTTTGTTCAGTTCGGACCACCGGTTCGGATCGACTCGTGTTATGTTTGGTTTGATCGGCCCGGTTCGGCTCGGCTCGGCTCGGCTCGGATCGGATCGGCTCGGCTCAGATCGGGTCATATCTTATTATTTAATTTGTGAAATTTTCCTTGGTCATTTTCATAAACTCATACAAAACACTTAAACCATTAACAACTCATCTAAAAACTAAGCGAAATGATTACCAAATAAACCGGTTGACCTCTAAGAATGCATTCAGATAAACACTGGGGGATCAAGTCCCATTATAAGGCTTAGAGAGTCAGTTCCCACTAACCGACCGCCATTTTTAACCGCCATTGCATAACTCAACCGAAATGTCTGTTTCTTTGACCGGTTATATATTATATCGATTTTCCTTACTTAATATTAGCCCGAACGTGCTTTCTATTAGGTCTATCGGTTGCTTTGCTGTTCAACAACGGCCACGAGATGAAGGACGGTGTATATCATGCACTGAAGAACAAATATCAATATACTTTTGGGGGACAAATACGTTTACGGATAATAATTATACGGTTAGGGTATAACATTTCTCGCTATTTATTATGTAGCACGGATTTTGTTTTTATGTTCGAATAGTATAGTGTTCCTGTCAATCTCTGGAAAATTTGAAATTTGGGGAAAACCATGGTCTCGTTATTCCACGTATAGGCCCCTTATTTACCTAACGCGTTTTAAAGGTCATATCATACTTTGGTATTTGTCACTGGTTAAGTTACTCTTTTCTTGATAAATACAGCATTTCAGGCAGAAACGTTTGAAAGGTAATATCATACTTTGGTTTTGTCAAAGAAATGCAGATTCATGGACACAAAATACCAAGACAGATACAGTAACAGTCATCTGTTTTCTTCTTTGAGAAAACAGTGAAAGAAAGACGAGATAAAGACAAAGAAAGACGCCCACAGTTTTTTGAAAATCTTTTCACCATAATTTTATCTTTAAAAGATCAAAATTAGATATGTGATACAGCCATGTCTTGGCTACCACCATGTAGAATTTGAGCAAAATTTGACTAATATTGAGATGGACAAACTAAGACTGAATTACCCAACCTCAAAACCCGATTTTCATCTTTCTTTCAATATACATTATGTGTGTATTGACCACTTATTCTGGAATACTGCACATTTGTTTTTAAAGAGTACTCTTTCATTGGTCATATTTTCGCCAATTTCAGCCCGATTGTGCTTAAATTCTACATGATGATAGCCAAGACATGATTGTATTATATAGCTGAATCTTGAAGTGATAAACAGTTTAATTTTAACATTATGAATCCCGACAAAGTGTTGCGTTTTATTTTTGAACACGCTGTATAGATGACTGTACACCCCTGTTTGAGCAACACTGTCGTTTTTCTTTGCCAGTTTACATGTTGAGCAGATTTGTAGCTAAATATTTCCCCAGTTTTTTAATATGAATATGTAACTGTATTGTGAATGCTGCAGCAACAGGTTTGTGACTATGCCTACGTGTTGCTGGAGCGGTCTAGCCTTCAACATGTATCATTGAACCTCTGCATGATGTCTTTGGAAGCCAAGGCTATCTCATTTTCATCTCATATATATTTGACAAATTATCCTTGTTTTAATAGCTATGTCGCCTCGAGGTCATACGTCCTTCTTTCCTCCATGATTATACTAAAGAACAATGACGGTTGATTTCCCCTGCCTTCCATCACACAAAATACCCTGCATCAATTTAAACCACACCAATAAACACAATAGCGTCGACAGCCGTGCGAGTCTTCCATAATCCCCACCCACCCTTTGTCATTGCAAGGTTTCATAAAGCGTCAAAATAAAAGATTGATCATGTAAACATAAAATGATTTGATTAGCTTTTTCTCGAGTCGAGTAAAAAACGTGGTCGAAAGCAAATAAACTACATTAGCAAGCTGAAGAGGGACAATGGCTTAATAGACAATATAGATGAGCTATAAGGACTGTCATGTTGGATACAATGTTCATGGTGGCCGAGCAGACATTGGCTAAATCATGCCTAGTGTCCTCTCGAAGAACAATATAGCATTGTTGTTTTAGTTTTGGTCTGACTGTTGTTTATCAATCACAAAGTTTAATCAAGAATCGATATGATATTTGTGTCAAATATTTCGGTCACTCTAAAATGCTGGCATGTTCGATAAAACAATTTGGAAAACAATTTCATAGAGCTGCTGAAGCACCACAATTTGCTTACTCACCAAAAACCTTGGTAAATAAATAAAATCAGTATGCCAGCCAAAACTCCTTGTGAATGTAATGCGCAGCAAACAATATGGCTGAATACAAGTCAAAAGCAGTAAACATCACATGAACATTTTTGTTTGGCAATCCTGTTTGATCAAGGAAGACTTTTTATGCTTAAAAGCATTTTGTTGTGCTTAAGCAGCTCTATGAATTTGGCCCCAGTTTTGTTCAACTTAAAAAAATTAATGTTTATATTGGTTATGCTGTGGATTTTGAATGATGACCAGAGCATACAATATATACACTTCCTTCCAAAACACCGATATGAGCAATGCTAGAATCTACATAATAACGCAATTTCATTAAGCTTTATCATGGACATCTTCGTTCATTTATTTCTTGGCGATGGGGGAGGGGGGGGGGGGGGTGTCATTGGCTAAGATATTGATCTTGTTCAAATAGCCTACATCGTCAATTCAGTAACAGTATTGTACTGGAATGTCAATATTTAGAGAGCAATTAAATCCAAAATACCTGTCATCGAAAGTTTATTACACTTATTCCTCATTTCGAATTTCTCGGTCAACCGGTGTTCATCTCAAAGCGATGCACCTATATATATCTTTTTCTTGGGTGCGATAAATTTCATTTCGCTTATGCAAATTGAAAACAAAAAAATGGTTTCGTCCACATACAGACTTGCCTATGGATACACGCTGTGAGGTGAGATGTACACGTAATACATTTCGGAAGCGCGCCAGTCGGTAACAGAAATCTGCGCACTGATTGGCTCACGGTAATTGAGGTTCAGCCAATTGGATTGTTCCACCTTATAGCAATGCCGCAACAGGTGATTCGCCTGGCACTGTCGCCCACCCGCGCCGCACCCTGGCTCAAATATTTTTCCGCCTACACTCCGCACTGCCGTCGCGAAATTGACACGCACAAGTTGCAGTTGTGGTACTAATAATTTTGCGAAGGACAATGGCTAGATCCTGAAGGATAGCAGAAACAACATCGCAGAGTGTAGCGGAATTTTGCCTTTTTTATATTTCGCCCACCAATTTAACCCCTTACTAGAATTCGTAGGCGAGGAAAACGCGAACCCACCAGGATTTTGTGTCTGTTTTGGCTGAAACTTCTTCAATTTGGAGCAAGCCCTGCGACGCGAGCTACCAAGAACCATGATGGGGAAAAACGGTCGCAAGTCGGAGCTGGTTTTTCTGGTGAGTAGTGAAAACATGTTTATTTTTGACAATCATGTCATCTCCCCCCTTCACTAAGTCTTTGTAAACAAACAAACAAGTAAACAAACAAACAATCAAAATTGCTGGTAGCGTTGGGCATCTGTGCTTGCAGTAACTGGTGGGCTTAGGCCTAAGCCTCTGAAAGTCATTCGTTATAGTCAAACCGAAGCTTATCCAGGGATTTCATCCAATGTCGAGGACCAAAATGATTGTACTTGATTCTACATTTGCTACATTAAATAATATCCTCTTAGATTTACCATTCATTTTCTTCAATGTATTGTTTACCATGCGTATATATAATTCAAACGCAATACCGTTTTTACGTTGGTACATTTGAGATTCCCAGAATTGTATTATTTATAATCATTATTATTGCGCAATTCTTGATAATTTGTATATAAACCTTAGAAGCTTAATATCAGGAACGCATCAAACGTTAAATCTATGCTCTTGCACTGTATTTGTTTTAGAAATCACCACCACACTTTTCGTTATTGCACTGATCTTAATTAATTATAAATCCGTGTAGAATTATTCACTTTGGTTTTAGGTGAACTAAAATCGATTGGAATTATTATCTGAAAAAAAAAAGTCCGTGACTGAAGTCACAATCATTTGACTTCTCACAAAATGAGGTCCAGTCCACGAAACATGTTTAATGATTGGTCAGAAAAATTAGGGCAGAAATCAATTTTTTTCTGACACCGGGATAACTGGCTCGCGTGGTCATGCATTGGAAACAGTTTTAAGCACGGCGTCTTTTTGAATTATACAGAGTTTAGATACAGCTATTAACTGTATAATATCCGTAAGCTATAGTACAGGATTGGTAACGTACCCAAACAGAAATGTTCACAGATTTACTTATAACTTTCAGGGTATGAAGATGGTGCTGGTAGAAACATACCGTTAAAATATTTCAACCTGAAATGGTGTATGTATCCAGAAATTAGTCAAACAAAGACCCAAAACAGTTTTGATCTCGGGGTAAGATCAAAACCATTCTTTATGTTTTATACGAACAATGAGTCGGGTTTTCGCTATTTTCTCGTGACTCAGAATGTCCGATTGAGCTCAAATTTTTACAGGTATATTATTTGATCAGACAAATTAGTGTGAGTGTTGTTCTGTGACCTTTACCAATCATGAATTATACCTTTAAAAGCAATTTGACTTTTTTCCACGGTTTATATAATGGATTTATATGCTCGCTGTGATTGAATGCAATAATTCATACGGCTTTGTGGAAACCAAATATTTATCTTGAGAACATGAATTTTTCGCAAATGAATATTCTCAGAACTTGAAAGAGAAGAGATGAAAAACACCTTTCTGAAGTTTTCCAACTTCGCTAATAATCATTCTGCACCCCTTGGTTCTTTAAAAAATTTGTTGGGGGGGGGGATTATAAAGTTGTTGGAAATTATTGGTAAAATAAACTGAATTTCGATATTTTCTCAGGTCGTCTCGTTTCTATCGGTCGTGGTGACGTCATGAATACATTAATTATGCTAATACATGTAGGGCCTATACATGCATGCCTGTATAATTATAATGACGATATTTTCAATAACTTTCATTTAGCATTCTTTAAGCTGTGCATTGAAAATAATAATGCATAATTATCCTCTAATGAACATCGCCCCTGACTTTGGAGGTTGGGGTAGGTTTCCTCTTGGTTGCTATGGCAACTATTGATTTTCTGTTGCCACCCATTTACAGCGTGAAATAAAGAAATATATACGGTGATGATGTAGGTCATGTGATCAATCCATATCCTTTAAGAATTACATATTCAGCCCATTGATGTCAACACTTTTTAAACAAAAGCTGTTTTTAAGTTAAGAAAAGTACAGATTTTGATACACGAGTAACATAATCTTTAGATATGAATATTCAACAATTTAAACATTTTGGTGTTATTGCCCATTCGGAGAAAATTACCTTCGAAGCTGACAGTGAGAGTAGAAATAAGAAACAATTTATGTCCTTTTTAGATTTGGAATGTTCTTAATGTGAGGTCTAGTCTAAATTTCCGGCCAAGTCTCATTTTAATTCACCTTTGTATAAGCCGCATCAAACCAATCTACAGTATTATGGCTTTAAGTGTTCATTGCATGTACAACTATGTTTTGAATCTCAAAACTACTCGCTTTTTTATAATCATATATTTGCATAAAATAAGTGAATAAGTGCAATAAGTGAATTCTTATTCGGGAAAAAACATATCCGTCTCATAAAAAAGAAGTAAGTGGGCTAAGGGGCCGTCCATAAAGTACGTACGCACGAAGGGGGGGGGGGGGGGAGGGGGGTTGTTACCGATGCGTACGGCATGCGTACAGGGGGGGAGGGGGGTTAAGGCCAATGCGTACCGTACGCAAACGAAAATTTTGCATAGCATTATCGCGCGAAAAGAGAGGTAAAAAACGTGAAAAAAGCACCGGGATTGTTTCCTTTTTTCCTTTTTTTCTTATTCAACATGATAAAAAATAGTAAAATCCATCTGTAAATGTATAAAAACCTGTTAAACTTCATTTAGTCATGTTAGTCATTCATTTCAGAATTTAAAAGTGACATCCCAAAAACGGTACCGGCCCGGAATACGGTGACATTCTAATGATGCTAAAGCAAGGGACCACGAGAAGTGAAAAACCTAATGTGGAATGCGTATGCATACAGGGGGGAGGGGGGGTTGGGACCACTGCATACGCCTTGCGTACAGAGGGGGAGGGGGGGTCAAAAAAGTCGGCATTTCGTGCGTACGTACTTTATGGACGGCCCCTAACAATTGATCATTAAGCTTCATGGTCTAAAATAATTACACTAATTATGGCCATCGCGGTTAATTACTTGGCCTTACCATTTTGTTACCAATAATACATTATTATCCAGGACAGAACGCGTCAACCATTTTGCTTCATATAATCATTTTGGTTATAACATTTACCGCTTGATTTCTCCCTACCCTGTGGCCAATTACAATGGAGCAGTTAAGCACAAAGAAATTGCTTAGCACAAAATGTGTCATGCTCAATAAAACAAATCACCATTAAAAATTCCATTTGATATTCACGGGCAGCGAACAACAGTCAAAGAACAATCACAAGTGCTATGGAAATTTGGTTGTTTATCCTTATTAAGACAGAAATTTCATGTTTAGCGTATTTTTTGTGCTAAGCAGGGCGATGAAATTGGCCCCTGCTCTCTTCAAATTTTCACCAAGGGAGAATTCGCGCCAATTATTGGCCATTATTATATGGCGTCGGACGTGGACGGCAAAGAACCGTACGCAGGAAATTAAATTATGACACCCGGGACTTTTTGTTTGTTCTCATGGAAACGGTCTCTGTCAGTTCGGTGACAAAATGAGTAACAAACTGTCCCTTTGTGAGCTGGCCTCTGGGTTGAGCACGCCCGGACGGTATAGGTAAATTTACCTTTCGTGTGACGAAAAGAAATGAGTAAGAACTACGGTACCAACCGGGCAGTCTATTTAATATTAGGCCACGATTGAACTTGGCTATAGAGATGACCTGGGGCCAATTTCATAGAAATGCTTAGCACAAAAAATTGCTTAGCACAAAAATGTCTTGCCCAATAAAACACAACACCATTGACAATTCCATTTGATATTCATGGTCAGCGAACAACAGCTAAAGAACAAGTGCAAGTGATACACAACACATGCAAATTTGGTTGTTAATCCTGTAGTTTTACTAAGACAGAAATGTCATGCTTAGCGAATTTTTGTGCTAAGCAGCTCTATGAAATTGGCCCCAGGACCCAATTTCATGTAATCCGTTACCGTTAACAAAAAAAATATTCGCTTATACGGTAGCAGATTTTGTTTTGTTTACGGTTAGCGTATAATATTTCAAGTTTCTTTTTGGTAACGGTAAGCAGGAACTTTCTGCAAAATGTATTATGACAGCGCGTCAGCAGAAAAAAGTCACGGTTAGCCAAGAAATTCTTCGCTAACTGAAAGTCTTGCTTCCGTATTCCATGAAATAGATTTCACGCTAAGCAGTGCCCGTAAGCACAAACATAGGCCGTAACGGATTCCCAAATTTGGCCCAGTTGTCTTTTTTGTTTCATCAATATTGAGCAAATGTTTTTATAGGCTTTTTGGTTTATTTCGAAACAACTTCTTTATTTTTTTTTTGGGATGTTGTCTTTTCTTAATCGTGCTCCTTAAATCAAAGTCTACGAATGCAAACATAAAGCTACAAGATTCAAATTCCAGGTGTTAATTATTTTGGGTCATGGGGCCTGTAAATGTAAATTTTCAAAGATAAATATTTCATAAATGAAATAGAGATACCACCAACACAAAGGGCTGGATAGCTTAGTTGGTACATGAGCGCAGATCAGTAGGGCATTCCGGAGGTCGCTGGTTCGAATCCCGCTCCAGTCAATTTTTGTCGGTTCACTGGTCAGTTTCCCTTGTGGTTATTCTGATGTTCTCATAAATAAATAAATTCTTTTGTTGGAATGTTAAGTGTTTGAAAAAGGTCAACCCCCCCAAAAAAATAAAAAAAATCACCCCACCCCTCCTAAAAAATGAAGAAATTCAAAAGTGATATCCCAGCATGCCTGGCAATTTTTGTTTTAATAACCACTTGTCAGTCAAATTCGCCCGACCGCGTAAGGCGACTTCCTGCACTCAACAATGGAGACCTGCGTGGTTCTGAACTCCGCAGAAGAATCCCCAACAACTCCTCTGACCTGTTGCCTTGCTCTGCAGTGTGCCGAGAAAAATCAATATTTTCCCCCGTGCGCTGGCTCGCTCTGTCCGCTCCAATATCAGACCTTTTGTCCGGCGACCAAAACGGATATTGAGTTCCCCGTAGCGCGAGATTGCCCCAGCTCGGCAGTTCTGACGTGACAAAATTATACCAATTAACAGACAGATTCTAATTATCACGCTAAGCAAGAAATATTGTGTTTTTGCTTAGCATACTTTGGTAGCATACCCAAACAGACATCTTTACATGTATAAATAACTTACATGTATAAAGATGGTGATGGTATAGAAACATACCGTTAAATTTTTTTCTGCCTGAAATGCTGTATTTATCCAGAAAGAGTAAAACCAATGACCAAATTTTTTTTGGATCTTTTAAAGATCAAAAATAACGGTGAAAAGATTTAAGAAATACTGTGGGAACTTCTCACTGTTTTCTAAAAATGTGGGCAGTCTGGGCACCGTGTGGGACTGAAACATTCACAGATGACTGTTACTGTAACTTCCTTGATATTTTGTGCCCATGAATCTGCTTTTTTGTGTGACAAAAACCAAATGATTTTACATGATCAATGCTATTGATGGTGATGTCAATTATATCCATGAATGTAATAATGCCTTAAGATGATTTAATGATTTGTGTGAAGTTGGTCTCAACGTGTTTGTCCTTTTCATCATGTGTGTTTATAGGCTGAATCAGCAATTCGTCTTCAAGGACTCGTGATAATAGAAATTTAATTACTTGGAGCAAAGTGTCTCTGAGATGCCACCGTCACTAGCCCCTCTCATGTGCAGCGTTTTAAGGAGTGTCTTCCTTTGTATGCAAATTTCAATTTGCATATGGACTCACGTGAATTTAAATATCATGTTAATTAAATCACACTTTGACCTTAATTTCAGTTCAGGCCTATTCGCCCACATTGTCTGACTCGGACATGACCTGCATTTTCTTGACCACTTTCTGGATCGCCCCGCTCTATTGTTTTTCCTAAATTGGTGAAAATTTGTGACAATCCTGTGAAATGTAAAATGTTATTGCCGCAGTTTTTTCTTCATTTCTTTAAATTGATTTATTTGTTTAAACTGCTCATCGGCCAAAATAATGACTTGAGAATTAAAAAAATGCTTTGAGTTATAAGGATGGCCTGGCGTTTCAATCCTAGCAGGATCTTTCTCAAAGGCTATTTATTTCTTGAGGTGATATCATACTTTGGTAGCATATACCGAAACAGAAATCTTCACAGATTTACCTATAACTTACAGAGTATAAAGATGGTGATGGTATAGCAAAATACCGTTACAACCAATGACCAAAAACAATTTCGATCTTTTAAAGATGAAATATGACGGTGAAAAGATATAAGAAATACTGTGAGCGTTTTTTTCAAAAAGTGGGCACCGTATGGGACTGAAAATTTCACAGATGACTGTGACTGTATCTTCCTTGATATTTTTGCCCATGAATCTGCATTTGTTTGACAGAAACCAAAGTATGATATTACCTTTATAAGTATTATCTTGATTAGCCTCCATGATCCACCATCCAATGCCAACAACAATAGTGCAATGGTTTATCCAGAACCGTATTTTGGTCAAATGATTATAATTTTGATGCGCGTTGCATGCTGGTGACCAAGTTATTTCTTTTACAGAGGTGAAATATTAACTCTTTTAATGAGAGTAAAATGAGTGAAATTAATTGTTTTCCCGCGCACGCCATTAGATGAAAAACCGATCAGGTGAAGTACACCACGCGGGCCAATTTTGTTCAGGTAAAGGCGTGGTAAGCCAGCAATTTTGCATCCCACAGCGGTCTCATGGGACGTTGCTCGGCCAGCATTAAGCTATTCTTTCAAGAGGGGCGTGAAAGCTATTTTTTGATCGCCAAATTGGTTTGGCAAATAAATGAAAAGGGGGAATCATTGCTAGCTAATTTCCCTTCTTAGTTGTCCATCTGATTCGGTGTTTTCCTATCAGATGTATAAATTTAAAAAAAAACCTTCGAAGAATACATTTGACATGTCAAATTGAAACGACCAACACTGGTGTAAATATACCTGGCCGACACCTCGGGTAGACTAGACCTTAATTATTATAGCTGTAAGCTGTTTGCACACTGCCCAGTATTGCCCCAACACTAACTCGATAATGCATCTTGTCAATTTGCTTAATCGAATGTGAATTGACATTGCTTGATGCATTTACAGCCGAGATGGAGAATACAAGTCAAACACAATTAAAAGCTTGCACTTTTTTGCCGTTTTCTCTAACTTCTTCAGAGAATTAAAGGTAGGCCTACAGTACAGGATATTAACATAGTATGTTAATACCAATGTTAAACATATACCCAAACAGAAATGTTCACAGATTTACGTATAACTTTCAAGATATGGAGATGGTGCTGGTAGAAACATACCGTTCAAATACTTCCACCTGAAATGCTGTATTTATCAAATAATTCGTCAAACAAAGACTGAAAACAGTTTTGATTTCGTGGTGAGATCAAAACTCATGTGAATAGATTTAAGAATACCGTGAGCGTTTTTCACTGTTTTCTACAGTTTCCATTGATAGCATGTTTGTTTTTATTCCCTGACAAATCAAAATAATGAACAGTCTGCAACTGTTCTGCCACATTTACTAAACCTTTATTATGCCTTTAAAGGTAGTATCATATACTCTGATAAGAAACCAAAACAGAAATGTTCACAGATTTACGTATAACTTACAGGGTATGAAGATGGTGGTGGTAGAAACATACTGTTAACAAATGTCCGCCTGATGGTGTATGTATCCAGAAATTAGTAAAACAACGACCGAAAATCTTTTTCATCTTTCAAAAGATCAAAAATAAAAGAGAAAAGACTTAAGAAATACTGTGGCCGTTTTTCACTGTTTTCTCAAAAAGTGGGCACCATATGGGACTGACATTTTCACAGATGACTGTTACGTATCTGTTTTGATATTTCCGCCCATGAATCTGTATTTCTTTGATAAAAAGTATGATATTACCTTTAAAAACGAACGAAAAGAAATCATCACCTTGGTTACCGGTACGGTCGGCAAGAGCGCGAAACCACAGCATCATTTTTTTTTTTCAAAATAATTTCGCGCGCACATCACTCGTCGCAAGGCACTTTGAAACAGTCTCGAGTGCAGTCTCATTAAATTTAATGGGGAAAAAACTACTTCCACCTGTGGCTCAGAAAAGAATTGTATGCAAATCATCACCGGAACACGACATAAATATGAATATTTCATATCAAGCCATTTTCAAGACATGGTCTGGTATAATACATAATTCCTTACCAATATTGTTTTCTGTTGTTTTTGGCTTGAAACGACTTTGATCAATGATTGAGAAATAATAGATTGGGGCCAATTAAGTACAAACAATTTCTCAGCACATAAAATAATGTCTTGCCCAATAAAACAAACCACCATTACAAAATTCCATTTGATATTCATGGTCAGCGAACAACAGTCAAAGAACAATGCAAGTAAAACACAACACATGGACATTTGGTTGTTAATCCAGTTTTTATTAAGACAGACATTCATGGTTAGCAATTTTTTGTGTGTGCTAAGCAGAGCTGTGAAAATAGGCACCAGTTTGACACAATAAAAAAGGCACTGCGCGCACACGGCACGGTGAAAATGTCGGAGCCAATAGTCTCGGGGGAAAAATACCCGTCCCCACACAACCCCACACCCCACTTGTCTAATTATTGTTGCCGCGCGCGCACGCAACAAAATAAGCCAGGTTACCATGACAACCGATGACGCCTTCGTCCATTTTTAATTGCGCAGCACGCATCGTCGGCGTGGCCTTGGAGCAGTAATGGCCTCGTGTGTAGCTAGCAGTCGAGTCATATCATGACAAGGCGGTTATGATGATGATACCATGTAGGCCTACACGAAGCAAATACCACTCCCTCTTTTCAAAAAATGAATAAGGGACATACATTGATGCTTGGAGTATGGGGCCTGACGCGTTTCGATCCAAGCAGGATCTTTCTCGAAGGCTTCGATAAAGATTTTGCTAGGATCGAAACGCCTCAGGCTAAGCCCTCCTAACTCTAAGCATTTTTTAAGTTTTATGTATTTTTTGGCTGATGAGCAGTTTGCAGCAGTTTATTACTTGTATTTTTAATAAGACTAAACAAGCCTTCGATAAAGATCCTGCTATGATCGAAACGTCAGGCCTTCCTAACTCCAAGCAAGAAATAACATGAAGAAACTTGACAAGTACTGAACCAGACCAGCCCTTTTTCAGTAATAGGCCTGAAACAAAACAAAAAACAACAGCAACGGTGGTGGTTGGAAAATATAGGCATACGGACCATTAAGAAATAAATAAATAACATTGCCAATGATTATTGCATCCTTTTAGCTTCAGATGAGTGGCTTTCATGAAGGTTAAATAATTGGGACGTTCGTTTAGCTTACATGAGTCAAGACTAGTTAACCTGCCCCCCCCCCCCCCACTCTCTCGCTTGTTTTTGCGCAATTAAATATAGTAGGCCTATATACACGATCATTCTCAGGTCAGGGCTGCACCGTGGAAGCTAAACGAACGCACCCACCCTATATGATGTTGGTAAAGACCACAGTACATCGTCATGCATTCACTTTCTTTCTTAAAGGTAATATCATACTTTGGTAAGAGACCAAAACAGAAATGTTCACAGATTTACGTATAACTTTCAGGGTATGAAGATGGTGCTAGTAGAAACCTACCGTTAAAATGTTTCCGCCTGGAATGGTGTATTTATCCAGAAATTAGTAAAACAACGACCGAAAATCTTTTTAATCTTTTAAAAGATCAAAAATAAAAGAGAAGAGACTTAAGAAATACTGTGGCTGTTTTTCACTGTTTTCTCAAAACGTGGGCACCGTATGGGACTGAAATTTTCACAGCTGACTGTTACTGTATCTGTCTTGATATTTTTGTCCACGAATCTGTATTTCTTTGATAAAAACCAAAGTATGATACTACCTTCAAAGACGAATGTTTTTAAAATTTTTATTTCGTTCTGAAACCGTCAAGCCCGCGGAACCGCTTTTTAAAATCTGAAAATCAATCAAAATATGGCTGATTTCGCCATTGTAGCCTATATGTAACAATTGAAATTAAATGGATTACGGGAACACACGGGCCTCGGTATATATTATAAAATAAAAGAAATTCATATTTTGTGGTTTTCAGTCCACAAAAAGCTATCATGCGAATCGGCTTTATGACGTTTTCACAAGCATAGTTTATTTTTAATATTCATTAAAAAAGTTATTTGGGCAAAGTTTTCGCGCATTCCAAATGGAACGGGATAGCCTATAAATAATGAACAATTTCAACCCAGTGTTTCGAACCAGATAAGTTCGCCTTTCACCTCTGGCGGACCGGTTTCAAGTCCCTCTAGGTCCCTGTGGGTTTTAGTTGTTTCAACCAGAATATTACTTCCTCCCACCTCTAAAACTGTACCTTCTTCTCATCATCTTTCCATAAGAGGTTTCATCAGGTTTTCGAGCTACAGCGCCCAGGGCGCTTTTGAGGAATCCTTGATTTCGTTACTATACCAGAAATAGTAAATAACAAGTAATTTACAAAGTTTGGCAATCCAAAGAATTATACTTTTTATAGGGCGACCTCTTTATAGGGCGACCTCTGTTGACAATCTGGTATCTTGACTTATCGCGTGTATGTTGTTATGTTATACTCGCCGACTACATACACTGTACATACACTGTACACACGGTGATTTGTCAACCGGGAAATTTGAGGTAGGTTGAGGCAGCCGTAATTATCGAATATTTCCACATTTCTAAAAATTCAGCTGTCTGTACATACATGAAGATGTACCCAAGCTGCGGAAAAAATTCCACTGACGGCCATGGTCAAATTGACCTAATTTTGGGATATTTGACAAGTTCAGAAGGGGAGAAATCTATTATGAGGGTTTTTAGGTGTGAGAGGGGGTTCAGTGACTAGGGGGAGAGGGTTAAAAAAGGGGGCAAATTAAAAAAAAAAAAAAAAAAAAACGCCCTCTTTTCACTTCTTTCTTCTCCTCTACCCTCTCCTATATCTCTTCCTCCCCTACATTCTCACTCTTATTTTCCAACTTTTTTTTACCTTGATCCCACTGGGACTCGAACCCGGGCTGAGGAAGAAACAACAATTTTATTACAAATGCAATGGATTATCTGAGCACGCCACACGAGCGATTGCTGCCAGAACCTGGTTAATAATTCTATTTGAAGTTAAGGTGACCTATTTTGGCCTCCTGAACATCAATATTCAACAGCTCCAGTGCCCTTTGCCCTCTGTCATGCGCACCACACAAAAGTTCACAGATAGAAAATGGCTGCCTCCGTTGTACGCTACTGATCCGAAGTGTGAGTCCAAAATACCCTGTAAAACTCACTTTCCAGATGTGCTACCCAGCTTTCCACTCCTGAGATTGAAGTTGGTCCTAACTTATATCCAGTAAGTTAACTTTTAGAGGATATAACTTTTTTTCCGTCATGGCCGTCAGTGGAATTCTTGCCCAAGCTGCTACTGTAAGTAACACTACTACCAACACTGTTTGTTACAGTTTAATAGTAGGCCTACTGCAGAGTTTTGCAAACTAGCTTAATCAATCACAAGGCTTTGGCTTTGGCCTTTGGCTTTTGGCGATTGTGGGTTGACGGGATCCCAAAACAAATTGAATTTTTTGGCTCTGAACTAACTTCTACTCCTCAAAAATGCTACTTTTGACTTTCAGCAAATGTTCCTGGGTCCTTAAAAGCCTAGATTGAAGAAATTTGTTAAACATTTCAGGGTTAAGATTCAATTTTCCTACGCGCTTCTTGAAAACTTTAAAACAGACCGTCTGATCGCGTGAGGCCATTTTGTCTGGTCTGGTTAGTCTAGTGCCCAGACCCAACAGATCAAGAGTCCTCAAAACGTCAGAGTGGAAACCAGACTATTCTCGTCTGCGGCCGCCCGTGCGGCGGTGAAATGTTACAATCTTGGTTAGCCTACCGTTTTTACCCCATAATTTCCCTCAAAAATCAAAGCCCTGCCCTCTTTCCAAAAATTTAACCTTGGTAATATAGAGGAGGAGACCAACAAAGTATACGTAGGTAAGTTACTTTTCAAAAAGTAGTTTCCTTTCCTTTATAGTTTAAGGACCCGTCAACCCACAATCCCCCCTATTTTGCATGTTAATTGTTATGATGTTGAGCTTGCTGCAGTAACTGTGGCCCTGCTTGTTTACAATTCTGACTAACATTAGGCCTACGCCTTGGCTAGGGGCCCTAGGCTACTCGACTAGTAGTCCCCCTAATTGTGAAATATCAGAAATAATAAATGACGAATTCAGAATAAATGCACAAATTAGCAATTTCTGTTGGGACAGAATATAGTTTTTTCATTTTGATAATTGTTTTGGCATTAATCATAGAAAATCTGTGTGATTTTGATTGGTTTGGTTTTTGGATATAGAATAGAGAATGTTTATTTACATCAATTTCAAAATTGAATATTTAAAGTGATATTTAAAAAGCTGTTTGCTTTTCAGCTGGTCTTTCCATTTATTAATATTTAAGTGGAAAAAATCCTTGCATCAATATTGAGCAAATCATTAACAAATTTTCTGGTATTTAAAGTGTGTACTGGTCAAACAAGGGTAGTAAGGTACTTGTTTGTTTCCAGTTTTTAATAATTAACACCCGAATGGATGTACATATTTGAGCAGCAGGGCAAATAATTCTGCCGGATGAATTGTATGTGGGTGGTCGTTATTAATTTAAGTTTTAATTACAGTGTATCTGAAACAAATTTTCACAAAGACTATTAAATTCTGTGAATATTTCCATTTTAAAAGTGCATTAACCCTAACCCTCTGCAACTACCACACAAGACAAGTGCTGCTTACACATTACCACTGTTTCAACAGGGGGACTGGATCATAAACCACGCATTACCACACAATCCACAATGTGGTGTATTGTGGTATACATGATACTTACCACAGGAAAAACCATGTGTTGTAAACTGTGGTCATGGTGGTATAGAGGTGGGTTAGGGTAAATGGTTAACATAGAACATTGATGAATATATTCGGATATTTTTGTTGAAAGAAAAATGCTTGCAGCATTTAATTCCTTTGAGAAAACAGAGTTTTGGGCATATAACCCCTCTTCCAAAATGGAATGATCCCATCTTATGATCATTGAACCATGTCATAAACTGGCTTAATAATAACGATAAAAATTCGCGATGCGAAAAATTCTTACTCGCTGCCGGGATGCTGAATTGCGAAGGATGCGGCTACAACATGATCGTGTACATGGGCACTCTTGATATGATCACGGAGCACAGCCCGAGATCAACAGAGTTTGATTTTTGCGGAGGGAGGAAAACCATAGAACCCGGAGAAAAACCCTCGTAGTATAGGAGAGAACCAGTACACAACTCTTATTATGACCCAAGCCAGGTTCGAACCCGGGCCACATTGGTGATAGCCGAGTGCCTATTGCACTTGCCACTTATTATGTCCCCATGTCTAGCGTGAGAAGCCTTCCTTGGGAAAAACAGGATTCCAGCCAATCAATGTTTATCATTGCATTTGGTTTGAAGTCTGTTATTGTTTGTTCAGCAGGCCTCCATACTGATTTTGTTCACTGTCGCATGTTAATAATTGAAAGGAAAACACCATTGATTACAACTTAAAAAGATTTGTGAGGTTTGTGAGGGCAAGGGAAAACAAAAAGAAAGAATTAATGCAGTTATGCCCTCTGTCATTAGTAAGTGGTTATAGAATTATTTTATTTCAAAGAAAAAGGACCTCGTATGCCTCATTTAACAACAAATTCTTACTTGTAACTTTTCATGATTTCTGCAAATGGAAAGAATGAAAACAAATTTCATGATGTATATTATGCTATGGGTCACGGTGAAAAAGCGACAAAAAGAACTCCAAATCGGGGGAAAAAAAATCAAAATCTGTTTCAATTTCAAACAAATATATCGCCCAATGGGAAACTTTTGATACGTTGGAGGCAGCAGACTGAAGTGTTTTTTTTGCTAGCTCTGAGTGTGCATGCACAATTGTGAGCATGCGCGCATTGTTGTCTGGTTGTGCGCGTGCGTGCGCTATCAACTTAAAAACCCAGCTTTAAAGTCTCCCATTAAAAAAGGTGAGATCTTGCCCCACAGCATCAACTTTTTGAAAATATTTGATTGACTGAAGAAAATCTTTTTTGATCATGATCGTGAACAATGTTAACACTTTTTCCCTTTCTTTTCTCCACTTTTCTTTTTGAAGGCTTTACTACTGGTTGCCCTCTTTTGGAACGTACATGGTGAGTCTGAAACAATAAAAAATTGGATAAACTTACACCGTCCTGTCTATACTGACAGGAATTTCCTCTGCCAGCTCTAAAGGCCTTTTCACTCTATCCAAAATCTCGGGGTTGGAACCGGATCGAACCCTGAGATTTTTTCAACCCTTTTCACACTTGAACATTTTCAACCCCGAGCCAACCTGGGTAGGACGGTCTAGCCGGATCGAAATCAACCCTGGTAGGGAGCAGGGTTGAAAATCTCAACCCGGTTCCAAACCGCATTTTGCGCCGTGTGACGCGTGATCTGTGTTGTATGAGCCGGTTCACCATACACATAGTGTGAATGTTGCATCTCTTTGATCCGGTTCAAAAACTTGCAGGGCTGAACCGGGGTGGATCCGGGTTAGTTTCAACACGGATCGAAAAGGAGATAGTGTGAAAAGGCCTTAAGTCTAGCCACCCTGTGTCCTGCAGATTCCTTCTGATAGAATCGCCAGGATTCTGGACGATTTGTTGCTCTGTGAGGTTTGTCCGGCGCTTGACACCCCGGCTGCCAAAGTCTAGAAACATTGTGTACATTTGGCCTAAAAAAAAAATTGTTTTGTTGCCCTCATCGACCGACCATAAAATGCCAAAACTTTAGGTCGGGATTTTATTTATTTAATTTTTTTCTCCGAGTCCTAAAGTATTAAAACTCACCATTTTTGACAGAAAATGTAAGATTTAGCTGTAAAAAGGCATGTCTCCTCAGAACGACCAAAGACCGTTGATTTATAAGCCCTGGTGACCATACATCCTGTATTTATTCTTAAATGTTTGTAATTCAGCAAAAAAACAAAAGCAAAAAAAAAAAAAATCGACCAAAATTTTAATTTTTCCACTTGAGGGCAACACAAGAATTTTGTTTTCTCGGCCTTATAGAGCAGTAGAACCAGGTATGCAACTTTTTCCCTGGATCACTTTTTTCACTTCACTCTTATGCCATTGAAAAGTGGAAAACACTGTACAAAGTTTGGTCAAGGAATTGGTTTGGTTTCGAATTTCCCCCTTTTTTGTTAAAGTTGCATGCCTGAAAGAACACACATGCACACAATTGCATTAAATTATCTCCAAAAGGGTGCCACTCTGACGCTCTCCCCAAAAAGACCACTGCCAAGTTGAAAAAAAGTTTGATCTTTCTAGTTTTTTCAGTTCTGTGCCGATCAAAGTCAAAAGTGGAATGCCACATGCCATGAAACAAAAGAAGAAGAGGCTTAGCCGCCAAAATTATCTTGAGAATGTTTTGTTGTTGTTCACTGTTCCTTGTTTTGGCATCTGTAGGTAAAACATGCTCCCTGCAAAGTGACTGTGAACCTATTGTCACCTGCGAAGTTACCCCGTGGACCTGCAATGGCAGCGACGCTATTAACCTACCAACCGTTGGACCAACCGCCGGCCCCTCCAGCGCAAGATGCTGCGTACATCTGGGTTTTTGTGGCACCGAAATTCAAGTAAGAAGGACATATTTGTCTTTTTCTTGTGTGTAATGGTAGCTTTGTGTTATGCTGTTATCATCTATAAATGCATTTGTCATCTTTGTATGGATATTCCACGGGATGATATCGCTTAAGATTTGAGGCTTTGCATGGTGACAAATCGTTATGTGGATCAGTTTGCGGAAACACCATGTAATGTATAAGGACCTCACATCCCTCATTTCAATCGTTTCCTGATGAGGACTAGTGCAGGCTAGTCGAAACGTTGAGACCTTACGAGAAGTGCAAACGGAAAAAAAAGTGAAAAAGTACAAACGATTCTTACATGGTGTGTCCGCAAGCTGAATCACATGATATCGCTTAATACAAAAGTTGCATATCTCAAGACTTAGCGATATTATAATAAGACTGCTAGCCAAAGTTGACATTTATGTGCGTTTTTTCTCGTCCAGTTTTTCAAGTATTGATCCTGCATTGACTGCCAAAGTGTCACACCAACTTCTCCGCCTTTCTTGTGTATGAACGCTGAATCACTATTATGTGAACAGATTTGTCACGTACGAGTCACAATTTAAGTCACTGTAACCGAAAAATAAATTGCAAAAATAATATTGCACAATTTTAATTGTTTTGCTAAAAACAAAGTGGTGCTGTCACGTCCCTAGTGTGGAAGGAGGGGCCAATTTCTTAGTGCTGCTTAAGCACCAAAATTTGCTTAAGCACCAAAAACCTTGGTAAAATAGAATCAGTATGCCAGCCAAAACTCCTTGTAAATGTTATGCTCAGCGAACAACGGCCGAATACAAGTCAAAAGCAACAAACATCACATGACAATGTGGTTGGTAATCCTGTTTGATCGAAGAAGACTTTTCATGCTTAAGCAAATTTTGTGCTCTTAGCAGCTTTGTGAAATTGGCCCCAGATTGCAGTTTGTCTGGAGAATTAAGAAATGTCAAAGCCGGTAGTCGTTGAAGAAATCCCAGTCACCATTGTATGCAGTTTATTTCAGTATGGCGCACAGACTGTGCACTCTGTGAATCATGCTTGACTACACTCGTGTGAAACATGAAATAAGGTCGCTAGATGCTCATCATAGACAAATTTTGAATTTCTCTTGAAGGTGGCCGGATGGGTTAATGTGCGTAAATCTGACTTTGACATTGAGGGATCTTTGTACAAAGTTGAATGGATGGACACCTTCATCACTGAGGGTAACGGCACTGAACCAGCTCTCATCGGGGTGAGTATGATGATGTTCATGTCCTGTACGTCATCGTGTTGGGTGGAGTGTTCTGTCACACGGGAATATTAGAAACTTAGTGGCAATGTTATATAGGCCGCTGGTAATCGTCTTGTTCATGCGTGTTGCATTGAGGTGTCCTCAAGGGAAACCGAGTTGGATTCTTAAAGTGGCCAGCATTGACATAAGACCTTGCTTGCATGCCACAAATCAATTCGCCAGCCACATGGGAATCCCTTGGGCCTTTCTCAAAGCCCGGCTCTGGCTCCAGCTCTGGCTCTGGCTCTGGCTCTGGCTCTGTCTCCGGCTTCATCTCTGTCATCCATATCCTGAAAATATAGGATATGTGGTTTTTCATTCAAGCTGAAGCTCTGTTTTCTTTTTCAAACCAGAGAATCTACTTCCAAAGCGCATGCAAAAATCTCCATTTTGATCCCCGTAATTTTAGAATGGATTCACAAAACTGAGCCAGAGCCGAGCTTTGAGAAAGGCCCTTAGTGATAGACCCTTTGAGGGGGAAGGAGATACTTCCGAAAGAACAGGAATTTGATATTCTTGTCTGTACACACTGGCTTTTCTATAAAGAAAAGTAAGGTGTGCCAATAGCCTTGCTCTATCTACTAGTCCTGAGGTTTTGTGTGAACAACTCAGTCATTTTGAGTCACACAGGAGTGATGTTTCTCTTCTTTTGGTTTTTCAGACTGATTACGTAGGCTCCTGGAATTCCCTGACCAAGGATGGCGAACCATACCCCAAGCAGATGTTTGTCGCCGAGCCCACCAACAGCTGCTCCATCGACGGGACTCCCAAGTGGCCGGAGTGGTACCAGGTCACTGCCAAAGTCATGACGACCGAACTGACTGATCTGAGTAAGCAACTTCACTATTTTCCGTTTCCTCCCAACCAGCCCACGGCATTTTATCTGCAGATAAATCATAGTTATCAAGCAGTGATAAGCGTAGAATCGGAAAGCAGACACTTAATCTGTTGCTTTATACAAGATCCCGTTTTGATAAGGGAGAATTTTTCAGGGAGATCAAAATTCCTGTTATAAAAAGATTTGAAAATACCTTAAGAGCATCTTGTTTTCACGGTTTTTCTCAAAAAGCGGGCATTGTATGGGACTTGAAATTTCACCAATGACTGTTACTTTATCTTTCTTGACATTTTTGCCCATAAATCTGCGCTTCTTTGTCAAAAAGTATGATTGTGGATCGGTTTGCGGAAGCACCATGTAAGAATCGTTTGCACTTTCGCACTTTTATTTCGTCCGCACTTCTCGTAAGGTCTCAACGTTTCAACTAGCCTGCTCTAGTCATCATCAGGAGACGATTAAAATGACAGATGTGAGATTTCAATTGTCTCCTGGCTAGTCGAAACGTAGAGACCTTACAAGAAGTGCGAACAAAATAGAAGTGCGAAAGTACGAATGATTCTTACATGGTGTTTCCACAAACCGATCCACATACCAATTGTCACCAATGGTGAGATGGTACATAGTGGTTTCAGGCGCCCGTGTTGGTTTCAATCTGGGTTTTATGTCTGTACCTTGTACGCACCTGTTAAATCGGCTTTTGTTTCTTCTATGCAGCTTTAGAAATTGAGCCCCTCCGTGTCAAGGACTGCCTGTGCGATGCAGAGTGGGACTGCCATGCTGGCACATGCTACGTTGAGACCAAGGACATGTCCAACGGTGGCGCCAATTTGTCGAAGACCAATGAAGCTCTGGGTAAGTCAGCACAGTGAAACCCCATTTATAAGAGCACTGTTGTAACCAGTTATGAGAAGGTTCCTGATAAGGCTCCTGATATAACAAGGATCCTATTATAACGAGGTTCCTGATATAACAAGGTTCCTGTTTAACATGCTCCCTGTTATAACAAGGTTTCTGATATAACAAGACTCCTGATATAACAGGGTTCCTGTTATAACAAGGTTCCTGATACAACAAGGTTTCTATTGTCACAAGGTTCCTAATATAGCAAAGTTTCTGTTATAGCAAGGTTCCTAATGTAACAAAATTTCTGTTATAACAAGGTTCTTAATGTAACAAGGTTCTTATGTAACAAGGTTCCTTATGTAACAAAGTTTCTGTTATAACAAGGTTCCTGATTTAACAAGGCAGGCCCTTGATATAGCAAGGGTTCCTGATATAGCAAGGCTTCCTGTTATAGCAAGGTTCCTGTTATAACTAGATCCCTGTTATAACAGCGTTCCTGATAAGGCTCCTGATATAACAAGGTTCCTGCAGACTTTCAGGAAGTACAATGTGTTCTTTGTACGAATCTAGATACTCTGTATTATCATATGACTTATTGGTTATTCCTGTTCCGTTTTACCACTTCTAGAAGTCAAAGTGGCTGACTACTGCCGCAACCTGACCGAACTTGCCGACTATTCTGCCTCCTCTAACTTTGCTGTGGGATTTGATGCAGAGTACGCTGCGCTGGATACCTTAAACTTCAGTGCTAGTGTTGAAGGAGGCTGGGCACCAGACCTGAATGACACAGGCTCATGGATTGAGGTATTTTTTGTCTTCTGTTATCAATTTTCATCCTTAATTTCTCTTTATTGTTCCGAGTGCCTTGAATTGATAGAGATGATGATCTGAATGGTGCTATCATACTTTGTTAGCATATACCAAAACAGAAATCTTCACAGATTTACCTATAACTTACAGGGTATAAAGATGGTGCTTGTAGAAACATACAGTTATACAATTCTGCCTGAAATGCTGTATTCATCCGGAATGTAGTATTAAAAGCAAAAGGCTAAAAACAGTTTTGATCTCGGGTTAGATCAAAACCATTCTTATGTTTTATAAGTAAAGTTGAGTCGGGTTTTTGCTGTTTTCTTGAAACTCCGATGTCCGATTGAGCTCAAATTTTCACAGGCTCTTGATGTCATGTACATGCTGGATCAGACAAAGTGTGAGTGCTGCTCTGTGACCATACCTTCGCTATTGTACAATTGAGCTAATAATCGCTGTTGCTTGTCTGACAGATCACCTTGGCTCAGGACACCATAATCTCGGGAATCATGACCCAAGGCATGGCCTTGAACGCCGAGCGTCGTGTAGATAAGTTCCAGGTGGAGTATGAAGCGAGTACAGGCGGCCCACAATCTGTTGGCCCTAACATGGTAAAGCGATCTTCCTCTACCCCAATCCCACGCTGTCATTTCCATTATAAATTCTCCCTTTTCCCATATTCGTTCGTTTTTTTATCAATGAATGTATTGGAATAGGTATCTAGCTCAGGTGGGATTCGAACCCATGACCTGCTTTCTTGTGAAGATGTCAAATCGCATGGGTTCAATTTTATGGAATCTGTTATGGCATATTTTGTTCTTACTGGTACTGCTACGCACAAAATCTATTTCATGGGCTCCATAAGCAAACTTTTGGCGCATAATCCATTAATGAAAAATTTCTAGGATAACCTTGATTTTTTTTTGCTAACGTGCTGTCATATGCATTCTGCAGAAAGTCCTTGCTTAGTCTAGCGAGAAAGACAACTCTCCCGTGAAATACGCTAACTGTAAGCCAAAAAAAAAGTCTGCTACCGTATTCGGAGAATGTTTGCTTAATACGTAACGGACTGCATGAAATTGGTCCCAGACCATCAGGCCAGCTGGGGTTATTATCAGTAGGAAATTTCTAATGATTAATGCATTATTTTTTGTTTTGCCGTTTGTTGTCCACGTCTTGCAGGTGTTTATTGCCGGAGCTAGACTTGATACCAAGATGATCAACAGTTTCCCAGTGCCCGTCAAAGCCAACAGGGTCAGGTTGCTGATCATGTCCCCTTGCGATCCGTACTACATCGGTCTCCGTGTCGGACTTGTAGGCTGCGCAGGTACATTACATTCCTTTAGGTCTGTCAATGGTTGGAAATGTTTTCACATGCGGAAAAAAAACACACCAACAAACAAACAGATAGGATAATGCAGCTTTTGCATCAATATGATCATCAAATGACCACAAGGGAAACTGACTGGATTAATTTTAAGTCATTGAAAAGTGAACAAAGACAGCTCAGATTGTAGAGCGCCTGTACGATATTCAGGAGGTCGCCGGTTCGATTCCCGCTCCAATCAATTTTTCTTTGTTCACTTTTCAATGACAAATTGACTGGAGCAGGATTCGAACCAGCGACCACCGGAATACTGTACCGGCGCGCTTATCAACTAAACTATCCAGCTCTATGTCGGCAGTGTCCCTGAAAGTCAATTATCTGTGGTAGTGTGTGGGTCAAAGGGTCAAAGGGACAGGCTGTACCATTAATGCCAAGGGGTGTTAGGGCGGAGGAAGCTTCTTAGCGATGATTTGGTTGCAGTCGCATCCTTTGCTACGCCCCCGGCTTACAGATGCTTCATGAGATGGCTGCTTACTTTTCCTTTTCTCCTTCCCATTTCAAACAGTTTGCACGACTGATGGCGACTGTACCGACGAACCGAACGGTCTGTGCGAAATACAGGAGTTTTGTACCTACTCTGGTGAGCTGCTTTTACCGTAACGCAACTTCTTCTGAAATTGATTTCGGAAAAACAAAAAACCAAAACTTATTGTCGTCTTCTTTCATGGCTGCTTTTTGTTTGTTATTAGCATTTTTTTTTCCCCGAGGCTCTTTGGTGAAGGTCACAAATAATCAAATATGATCTTGAACCTCTTGTGGGCGGGTTTTTCTGGCAGTTTCCTCGTCTCTGATCACTGAAGGCATTTTTTCCCCCGGAATGTTTTCTGAAAGGGTAATTCATGAGAGTATCATTGCCTCAACAATATCCTGGCTATTAAAGGTAATGTTTTTGTCAAAGAAGTGCAGATTCATTGGCAAACATATCAAGGAAGATACAGTAACAACCATCTGTGAAATTTTCAGTGCCATACGGTGCCCACTTTTTGAGAAAACAGAGAAAAACGGCCACAATATTTAAAAAAAAATATTAAATTCTATTTTTTTAATTCCCTAATTTTTCAATTAAATTTTTTTCTTTTATTCATTTCAATCACACATTTACTTGTAAACTCGTAACAAAAGGACGAAGGATTGGAATTGTGGGAGGTTAATCAATTTCTTAACACGAATGAATTTTAAAAAAAAATTTCGCATGCTATGCCGCATTTTGTTCCTTTTGGGGGGGGGGGGGTGTTCGAATGAAGCAATATCCCCTTTTCATATCAACTCAAATGTAGATTGTTTGAGTAGTAGTCCAGTTTTTATTTATATCCTGCCATTTTTGCACTTGCAATCGGTTGAGAGAAAGTTTTCCTCATTGCATGGTACTAATTCATCCGTTTGCAAGTGGATTTAATTGATTGTCTCCCTGCCATATAGAAACTGAATTATTCTGAAGATGCCGTATCTTTTTTTGTTGATCAGTCCCCCAGTGAATCTAAATAACGTAGAGTTTTAGTGGAAGACAAGCTTCCCCACGTCAATCTGTCAAATCCAGCCTTGCTATTTTTTTTTGTCTTTTGCTCCTCTAACCATGATTTGTTTCGTCTTAAAAATGTGATCCAGTGGTAACAACAGAAGCAACTACAACATTAATGCCAACCACCTCGACTCCCGGTGCGACTACTGATTCAGTAACCACACCGCAGCCGGCCCAAACTACGGGGGCAATTACGTCTAAATCCGCGTCAGATGCGCAAACCAGTACGGATGCGCAAACCTCAGCTCCCGGTGCGCAAACCTCAGCTCCCGGTGTGCAAACCTCAGCTCCCGGTGTGCAAACTTCATCTCGCGGTGCGCAAACCACAGCCCGTGATGCGCAAACAACCGCTCCTGATACGCAAACCAGTTCTGATAAGCCAACCACCAATGTTGTTTCCAATATTCCAGTGGTGACCACGGAGTCAACGACCACTGCGGGAGAGTTGACCACTGCTGAACCTGCAACGCAAGTGTACACCACCCAGCAACCCTCCTCCAATGCACCTAAACAGATTCTTGATAAGATCGATGAAATGCGGATCCCTGAAAATGTATGTTAGCTCTGCATGTTGTCAAATGCCAGGGTCACACTTTTATGGATAAAAAACCTTGCTGTAAAGGCCATGAAGGACAATTCCCTGAAAAGATAAATGATGTTCCTGCCAAAACAACTTAGCCCCAATTATGTTTTCTGGCCCACATAAGACGTACTCCTGTGGTCAGTAAGTGCCTTAACAGCGGGAATACCTGATATAATGTGGCAAAGCTGTCAGCATTGTGAAATTTCTGCTCACCATCTAGTTAGTGTCACAAAAGGCTTTATAAACATCATACTGTTGTATTGTCAACTACAGTACACATGGTACTGTCATATTGTCATCTGTCATACTGTCATATTCGCATATTGACAACTGCCAACTGTCAACCTGGCATATTATTAAACTGTCATACTATCAACTGTCATCCGTCATCTGTCAAACTGTCATATTGTCATACTGTCAAACAGTCAACTTTCATATTGTTGTACTGTCATACTGTTGTATTGTCATACTGTCATACTGTCAACTGTTGTACTGTCATACTGTTATACTGTCATACTGTCAACTGTTGTACTGTCATACTGTCAACTGTTATACTGTCAACTGTTGTACTGTCATACTGTCATACTGTCAACTGTTGTACTGTCATACTGTCAACTGTTGTACTGTCATACTGTCATACTGTCAACTGTTGTACTGTTATACTGTCATAGTGTCATACTGTCAACTGTTGTACTGTCAACTGTCATACTGTTAACTGCCAACTGTCATACTTTTTTGAGTTCTGTCAGCTGTCATACCATCAAATGTCATACTGTCAACCGTCATATTGTCAAATTGTCAACTGCCATACTATCACTTAATACATGCCATAACTGCCACAGGATAGTCACATCTTATCCACAATCCCCCCCCCCCCCACCCAAAAAAAATGTCTCTACATGGCCTTATGGCAAGGCTTAACATGAAATTGTGGCCCTGGCATGAGTATTCACTTGTGGCAAATCATTCTTTGTCCTTGAACTTGTCCGTGTGGTAACGGTTTTTTGTTTTTTGTTAAAAGAGGATCGTTGGTGTATCCTTGAACAATCATTTTGAATCCCATATGTACACAACTGGTAAGTGGAATCAGCGTGCAATCTCAGTTATGTTGTTTTGCATGATATACAATTTGCAAAAGTATCTTGTGTCAAAATTGCAAGATGTCAGAAATTTGTGTCGGAATACTAGAATTCGAAACTTTTGTGATATCATTGAGTGAGATGAATATTTGCTGCACTGTGCTGTGCTCAGTATGCACAGCCACCAATATCAATGATATTTGTGGATCCCTCTGTATTTTTATTACAGCATTACTCCGGTTTTTTGTGAAGCTGTCTGTCACACAGTACCGGTAATTGGATGCTAACCGAAAAAAATTGTGTGGAAGCTTTACATCTTAAAAATGCATATGCTTTCTTACTGTCAGCACTCGGCAAGTCCAAACTTGCAGGAATTCTGACTTTCAGACTCTCCCTGTGAAAAAAATACAAAAATTCAGGTTTCGTGCCTGGGCAAAATCGGGTAATTTCATATCTGGGTTTCCGATTTCAAAAAAATATCAGGTTAACAGTTAACCTATGTATTAACATTCATCGTGCGTGCTCAGGGTAGAAGAATAAGGCCTGCATAAAAGCATGCATTGACGTGACCACAAAGGAATCTGTCTAAGCTTGTTGGACTAGATGATGATATTCATCGATATCGCAATTTTGTTCCAAAGCTTTTTGCGATGTTATTTTTTAGATCAAGCATTTTATAGATCGGTATGTACAATGATTTTTAGATGAAGTATGTGAAAAGCGTGTTTCTACTTGGACAAAATGGACAAAATAACTGATTGAAATTCAAGTATGTATATTACAGTTAACACATTTTGGGTTGTTAAGCATGAGCCAAACGGGCGTCCCATTGTCCACACAGTGGCGTGACTAGGATGGGGCAACAGGGGCACGTGCCCCGGGCGCCACTTTTTGTTTAGGGGGCGCAAAAACTGCAAAGTCAAAAAAAGGCGCTGTTCTGTTGACGTTATTGGAAATCTAATCCGATGAAGTTTGAACAAAGAAAGAAACATTTCAATTTCAAATTGTCTGATTTTTCTTTTGTCATTGGCATCAGAAGTTGGAATTAGGGGCGCAATTTAAGCGCTTGCCCCGGGCGCCGTTACCCCTAGTTACGTCACTGTGTCCATGGCTTGTGGAAATTTGTAACCGGATAATTAAATCCGGATCGGTTAATCTATAACTGGATAAGAATCCCAGCACTATTCAGAATGTAGCTGATCCTTGGTCAGATATATATAATAGCACCATTCATCTCCAAACCAACTTTAAGAGCAAATGTTTTCCAGTGATCTTTGTTTATATTTTTAAAGGCATAATACAGGATTGGTAAAAGGTAACAGAACAGCTGCAGTCTGTTCATAATTTTTGTTCAGCTTTTGTCACCATCGTAGAATTGTAGAAAAACAGTAAAAAAAAAAAAAAAGTCTCACACTATTTTCAAATCTATTCACAGAAGTTTTGATCTCACCCCGAGATCAAAGCTGTTTAATATGGGTCGTTGTTTTACTATAAATGTCTGGATAAATACAGCATTTCAGGCGGAAATATTTTAATAACGGTATGTTTCTACCGGCACCATCTTCATATCCTGAAAGTTATACATAAATCTGTGAACATTATTGTTGGGGTTTGTTACCAATCCTGTACTGTACCTTTAATATTGTTTTTTTTTTTACCAGTATCTCTTCCTAATATAATTCTTTTCAATATTTATATTCCTTTGACCGTCACAACAGGAGAAAGTAATTCTGAGAGATATCATAACCAATGCCGATGGTATGATGCTGCCTACTGTTGATGTCACTAAGGTCGATTCGCAATTCATCAATGCCGGGCTAGAGGTCATCCGCAATGTCACCGTCGAAGCCAATACCACACAAAATGCCGCACTACAGCGCAGTATCCTGCTAGGAGCATGGAACTTCGTGGCGGTCATCAGCGAAGCCAACGAGTTCACCAGTGAAAAGGGCCCCGAGTTGTTCAATGTGAGATGTTGTTTTGCGAAATGATTTCACTGGATAAATTTCAAGATGGCGGGCTTGGGCTGTCTCCCTTCAGGAGTTAATTTCATGGAGCTGCTTAAGCACCAAAAACGTGCTTAAGCATGAAAAAACCTTGGTTGATAATATCAGTATGCCAGCCAAAACTCAATGTGAATGTTATGCTCAGCAGACAATGGTCGAATACAAGTCAAAAGCACATGAACATTTGGTTGGCAATCCTGTTTGGTCAAGGAAGACTTTTCATGCTTATGCAAATTTTGTGCTTATTTAAAAGCAGCTCTTTCAAATTGGCCCCTAGGTCTTTTTACTGTAAAACATGATTCGACATCATAATAATAATAATTTTAATAGGCATTTATATAGCATACATAAAGTGGTATCACAACGCTTTGCACTATTATTATCGTTGGTCATCGGGCCCATTTACATTCCTGAAACAATCTCAGCTCCCTGGGGAGTATACAGCCCGCAGCTGCCTGCAAAGTGCACAAGGGCTAATCAAGCACACAGAGCCATCTCTATCCTCACAGGTACCCATTTACACTTGGGTGAAGAGGAGCAATATGTGACAAAGCGTCTTGCCCAAGGATGCAAGCACTATTAGCCAATGTCTGGATTGGAACCCACAATCTGTAGATTGACCAGGAGATCTTGAGTACGACACGCCAGACCACTAGGCCACAGGGTCTATAGAATTCTCACCCTATCATACCTTCTAAGGTTATTAAAGGTAATATCATACTTTGGTTTTTATCAAAGAAATACAGATTCATGGGCAAAAATATCACGACAGATACAGTAACAGTCATCTGTGAAAATGTCAGTCCCATACGGTGCCAACTTTTTGAGAAAACAGTGAAAAACAGCAACAGCATTTCTTGAGTATTTTCTCTGTTATTTCAGATCTTTTAAAAGATCAAAAAGATTTTGTGGTCGTTGTTTTACTAATTTCTGGATAAATACACCATTTCAGGCGGAAAAAATTTAACGGTATGTTTCTACCACAACCATCTTCATACCCTGTATTAGTTATATGTAAATCTGTGAAAATTTCTGTTTGGGTTTCTTACCAAAGTATAATACTACCTTTAAAATGAATCCCCTTAATTTTCTGGACGGTTGATTTCTGCTTCTTGTTGCACCGACCAATTTCTCCTAGTCTGGCCACGGTTACGTTGACGGTTGAAACCAACTTACCTATAGGTGATGAAATAGAGTGTATAAAAGACCTTGATTTTTTTACTTTCTCTGCAGGAATTGGTGAATGTCATTAATATCGTCCTGGATGAAGATCGCAAGGAAGCCTGGCACGACATCCAACAGGTAATCCTCTAAGTTCCCTCTGAGCAGCGGGGTAATCTAATGAAGGCGGTGCCGGGGCAAGCACTGAAATTGCGCCCCTAATTCCAACTTCTGATGCCAATGAAAAAAAAATCAGAAAATTTGAAATCGGAATCTTTCTTTGTTTGTTCATTGGATTAGATTTGCAGTAACTTCAACAGTACAGGTACTTTTTTTTTTGCCACCCTAAAAAGTGGCCCCTGGGGCCCCCCTTGCCCCCCCCCCCCCTCTAGTTAAGCTTCAATTGTTGTATGATGTTTTTGCTTTGTTTTATTTATGTACACATTGTACAGTGTAACACTACTATAACGAACACAGCTGTATCAAACATTTGGCTGTATCAAACATCATCCTTGGCTCCCAATTGTCATGTACAATGTATAGGCATGCTGAACATTGTTCACTGTAAAAAACGACCACTAAAACGTGGTGAATTATTACTTTTTACATGTTTCAGTTTGACATATTTATACCCATAAACGTTATCCATTTTGTTCATTTCGCCAAGCTAGGGCAAGATTTGTAAGGGTGCCCTTAAAATCGTTCACCTTAATTAGTACCCAAGTCTTGTCCTATTTAAGGTTGAAAATTGGTTTTTTTTTCTTATTTGAAAAATGTTTGCAAATGTTGGCCATTTCTACAATAAAAATTTGAGGAAAAAACAAAAAACAATAATTGCATTTTGGTGTGTGTGTTTTTTATTTTTTATATCAGGACACAAATGCAGACCCTCTTGGAATTATCGCTTCTGTGGAGTCCGTGGCTGTTAATGTTGCGGCTTCTTCTGATGCTAATTCTGTCATTAATATCACCGTTCATCAAGAAAACATTGGTACGTCATCCTCAAATTCTTCTTCGCACTCCAACTTGCAAGTTATTTAGAATAATTGCTCGCAGGCTGGTCATCAACCCACATGGCGACCCGAAAGATATAGAATAAGCTGTGAGGGCCTGATGAGGACATTCTGTCCAGCTTTGTTCTGCTCCTCTCATTAATTTATGTGTATGTTTAACGCCTTGAGAAAGATCCTGCTTGGGTCAAAACCTCTGAGCAGCCTTTGAGAATGATCCTGATAGGATCCAAGTGTCAGGCCCTCCTAACTCTGAGCAGCCTTTGAGAAAGATCCTGATAGGATCCAAGTGTCAGGCCCTCATAACTCTGAGCAGCCTTTGAGAAAGATCCTGCTAGGATCAAAATGTCTGGCCCTGCTATTCCTGAGCAGCCTTTGAGAAAGATCCTGCTTGGGTCAAAATGTCTGGCCCTGCTAACTCTGAACAGCCTTTGAGAAAGATCCTGCTAGGGTCAAAATGTCTGGCCCTGCTAACTCTGAGCAGCCTTTGTGAAAGATCCTGCTTGGGTCAAAATGTCTTTCCCTCCTAACTCTGAATAGTCTTTGTGAAAGATCCTGCTTGGGTCAAAACGTCAGGCCCTGCTAACTCTGAGTAGCCTTTGAGAAAGATTATGTTAGGATCAAAATGGCAGGCCCTGCTAACTATAAGCAGCCTTAGCTTTGAGAAAGATCCTGCTTGGGTCAAAATGTCTGTCCCTCCTAACTCTAAGCAGCCTTTTTGAAAGATACTGCTAGGATCAAACCTTCAAGCCTTCCTAAGCAGCCTTTGAGAATGACTCTGCTAGGATCAAAATGGCAGGCCCTGCTAACTCTGAGTAGCCTTTGAGAAAGATCCTGCTGGGATAAAATGGTAGGCCCTACTAACTCTAAGCAGTCTTTGAGAAAGATCCTGCTTTGGTCAAAATGTCTGTCCCTGCTAACTCTGAGCAGCTTTTGAGAATGATCCAGCCAGAATGAAAAGCGTCAGTCCCTCCTAATTCTTATCCGCCTACGGGAATGATCCTGTTAGGATCAAAACGTCAGGCCCTCCTAACTCTGAACAGCCTTTGAGAAAGATCCTGCTAGGATAAAGATCATCATGCTCTCCTAACTCCTTAAAATTCCACAGGACATTTTGTAGCATATACACTTCCTTTATGTTTTGCGAAAAAGTGAACCAAAAGTGTTTGGGAAAGGACATTTTGTTTAATACTTCATCCATTTTGATTTATAATATATGATAATTATGTTTTCTCTGCAATGTTGTTTTCGTTGTTGATTTGATTGTTTTTGTTGTTGTTTGTTTGTTTTTTTCATTTAGAGGGATTGTTGTTTGGAAAGCCAAAGGCCGAGATGATACAGACCGACTTTGAATACACCTTTGAGAAGGATGACAACCAGAATGAGCAGACAACAGTCACAATCCCTAAGGAGAGCTTTAATGACCCTGCCATCAGCGGTCTGGCCGGTGAGCTCAAACCTTGGGTCATCCCACCAAGTTGGCGGGGCTTTCCACCAATTGTGTGACGGTGCCCCCGTTTATCCGTCAGTGAACTTGCATCATTTATTGTCCTTTTTTAGTTGATGGTGCACGGTCACTGTTCTTGATTAGGAGAATGACGTCAATCTGCTCCTTGAAGAAGGAGATACACACATGCTGATAATGGGGTCATTTACTTGAAGCCCTACGCTCAATCGTTACTCAAGTTTATATGAAGGTTAACTTATTGTAACCATTGCAAGCAAGGCTGCAATGCATCACAAGACCTAGGATTGATTAATAACCAACATAGGGCTGGATAGCTCAGTTGGTAAGAGCGCCGGCACGGCATTTCGTAGATCCCTGGTTCGAATCCCGCTCCAGTCAATTTTTTCTTTTGTTCACTTTTCCATGACTTACAAATCCTGTTCAAGGAACTGCGACACCATTTTCTGAAAAGGAATGTCTCGAGCTGAGCATAAGACCCCACCCCCATCCCCCTTCCTTGTTTCTCTCTCTTCCACCGAAGAAATAACCAATTTACTGATTGGTGTTCCTACAGAGGAAAAGACCGTCTCCGTAGTGATCCTGAAGTTCGACAGCATTGAAGATGTTCTGAGCACGAAAAACGTCATTGACAACACGCCAATGTCCGAAGACATAAGACTCTCCGGTCCGGTCCTGTCCATATCTGTCGTTGGAGCCGACAAAATTTCTGTCCCTGTGACTTTCAAGATCGTCCACGATCAGGTAGGAGGAATCCCTCGTCTATCCTAAGCAAGCGTCTTTTTAAAACTGCCTTTATCAAAGGCTAGATCATGCTAAGATCGAAACGCATCATCAGACCCTCCTTAAACACTATCCGCTTTGAGTGATCCCCATTGTACCGTTCCCAGATTGCAGCATTGCTGCGCGTATCGGTGAAATGATCCTTGGGATATGGCGGTGTGTGCGTGGTTTCATGGCTTCTGACTGCCAAACGAACAAAGATAATTGACTGTTGGGGTCACCACCAACGTAGGGCTGGGTGGCTCATTTGGCTGAGCACCTGTACGGTATTCAGGAGGTCGCTGGTATGAATCCCGATCCAGTAAATTTTCTTTGTTCACTCTTCAATGACTTTAAATTTAGTCAGTTTCCCGTGTGGTTATTTGATGATTCTCTTTTAAAACTGTTGACACTAAAGATTACACTACTCGATTTTCCAATCCATGAGCATCGTATACCAGAGAGATTAAATCATCAAGTGGGATTCTAACCTCGACCTTTTGCTTACTAGTGCAGAGGGCCTACTTGCTAGACCACCCAGCTCATCAACTGCCAAATTTACATTCTGTATTTAAAAGCAGGGAGCACCACAGTAAATTCTGAATGGTTAACAATATACAGCCCATCGGGCTGCCGTAACTGAAAAAGTAAACAGATTGGAACATCAGTACGTCATTTATCCTGATGCTTGTGATCACTGGCTGTTGAGTTAGAGATCTCAAGGCTCGATTTCACAAAAGGCTAAGACAGATCGTAACATGCGTATCAATCTTTATAATTGCTAAGCAAAGTGTGTGATGCCACAATGCTAGTTATTGTGGACACAGGTACAACTCGTCTGAAAGATGAATCGTAAACCTTTGTGAAATCGACCACAAGTCTGTTAATTATACATCAATGATGTCCCTTTTGTTTTAGGTGAAGGATGATGAGGACCAGCATTGCAGTTTCTGGGCCCCTGTTGAGGAGTAAGTTGACACGTCTTTCTTTTCCTCCATTTTGTCAAAAGGCATTTTCACCTGACGCTAAAACAACTCTCAACCATTGAGAAATTTTCTCGAGATTGACGCAATACGCAACACATGTTCGCCATTTGTTGCGTGTGTGTTCCACTTCAAAATCCAAGCGTAACGCAAATGTCGCGAACATGTTCACGTATGTTCGTACAAGTGGAACGCACCCCTGATGTAATCCTCGATTCTGCCCTCTGCAGAATGCCGACATGACGTGGTGGACTCAACGGTTCTTTTTTTTTTTCTATCTGCATTGCATCAACAGGGGAACCCTGGTTGCCGGAAGGTGGAAGCAAATGGGCTGCGAAACTACCAACGCTCAACCCAAATACACGGAATGTACTTGCAGCCACACAACCAACTACGCTATCCTCATGTGGCTAGGTGGCGATGAGGTATAAATCGTCTCTTCATGTTAATAATGCCCTGTACATGCGTAACTTATTGGCATTGTGCGCACCCCGTAGAGGGCAGCACTTCCTGTTTCTGATGTATTCTAGAAGGGGTACATTCCTAAAGTTTATTGCTTCTAGGTCTTGGTTCAATAGCGCTCCGTACTTGCGCTAAAAATAGCACCAGATCTCAGACAAACATTGCAACCATGCAAACATGTGGTGGGTGTGCTTGTGTGCATGCATGGTTTATGACCAGTTCCACTGGTAATGTGTGGTAAACAGCTCAATTGTGTGGTAGGTGAAGAGGTTATTAAAGGGTTTATGTAAATATTGATTTGAAGTATAAATTCATGTATGTGACGGGTCAAGAAAATAGTCCGAAGCTGGATTCGAACCCGTTATCTTTGGTTTACCGTGCACACTGAGCTATCCAGCATGTTTTGTTTTTACCCCCAGCTCCCTACAGCGGACCCTACGCTGCAAACCATCACTACAGTTGGTTGTCTGGTGTCCATCATTGCTCTAGCTGTGGCCGTTGGTCTCCTAGCGTACCTCAAGTGAGTCCAATCTCTCCGGTTTCTTGCATCATCAGGGGCATAGGTGGCTTTAGGCACTCGCCTCTCACCAATGTGACCCGGGTTCGATCCCGACTTGGGTCATATGTGAGTAGAGTTGTCAGTCATGCACCTTTTCCTTGGATCAGCTGATTTCCTTGTTTTTCTCATTACACTCATGCAGTGTTTCCCCTGCCTATTAAATTGTGAGGCGGCCCGCCTCACGGTTTTTGGGGACCGCGTCGCACAGTTTTTGCCAACACTGCCGCCTCACGCTCACAGAAACAAAAATAATATTTTTTTTATTACACAATAAGCTGAAAATCACAGAAATGTTTAATAATCTTTATAAAAACACAAACATTTACGCTTAAAAGCGGAAGATCAAAGCGCTTTTTCCATTCCGAAGCTCTAAAAAACGAAACGTAACACTTGCACAGCGCGTATACATGTACGGCCGAGCGGCACACACAACGCGTACGGCCGGGCGACACAGCTCATACAACGGCCGACATAATCTCCACCGCACGGTGCACAGTGCCTATACAGCGAACACGCGGTCTTGTATACATTCTCACGAAATAGACTGATATGCCTTCACTGGTTCGCGCGCGGCTCCCTGCCTAAATGTATACACTGTCGTGAGGCTGTAACCAGCGTTCCGTTCGTTACCCACGTGCATGGTGCATTTAAGATCAGCGGTGTTTGGTGGACTTTATCGAATGTTTTTGAACAAATAAATGGCCGCAGAGGAATTCTTTTCGACATTGATTTTTAGTAATGTTTACCTCAAATTCGCTAGGAATGGAAATCTTCCACGATCCACGCACGGTGCATGGCTGCTTATTTTGCTTGCGCCAAAAACTCGCCACCGAGAGAATCCTTAGATGGCGATTGGTGAATTAAATCACGCTGTGTTAACGCACCTCCACGGTTAACGTAAGCAAGTTTTGTTAGCTACTGTTTTCGAACATGTTTTCTCGAAAAGTTGTGGGTGAATTTCAAAAATGCACAAAGAATGTACAAGCATAACGGATCAGAAAACAAATAGTTTATGATCTAGGAGTAGAGGTACAATGTAGGTGCCGCAATGTTTCACCAAAAAGTCACCTATGATATTGATAGTTGTTGTTTTCAAAACCCATAGCGTTACGGCACCCCGAAAAGTGACAGCTAGTGCTAGGCTCACCGTGAAGGAGCCTTATCGTTCTCGCATAGCCTACATTTTTCAAACATGTTTGGCTATGACCAGACTCAAAGGTTATTAGGTGTGTCAATTCATTATTTGGTGTTTAAAATTCTATTTGTGATCAAGACTAAATTGTAGGCCCCTAAACACTACCTAAAGGTAAATAATAATATTCCATATGTGGTTTTTGTTTTCATTTATTTGTACCATTCTTATGAAAAAAATTAAAAAAAAAATTTTTATTAACAATTTGTTTTAAACAAGAATATGGGATCAGTGTTAAATACCTATCCGAAACAAAAGCAAACATTACATGATGTAGGTATATAAACTGAGTTCTTAAGAAGGGGGCCCCGGACATCGCACGGTAAGGGCTTCACGCGTCGTCGCGCCGGGTCCATACCCAGAAAAATTTCATTTACCACCTCACGGCTACCAGCAACCCAGGGGAAACACTCCACTCATGTCATTGATAATAGAAAAACGCTGCACAATGTCTTGTTTTTTTTAGTTGTGCGTTGGTTCTCTCCTATGCCATGAGGGTTTTTCTCCGGGTTCTCCGGTTTTCCTCCCTCCACAACAATCAAACACTTTTGACCTCAGGCTCCGTAATCATAATGGATTGCCGGTACAGGCTTGAGCTTAGAAAAAAAAGTTTTTCTGTTGAAGTTATTGGAAATCTAATCCAATGAAGAAACCAAGAAAGATTCCAATTACAAATTGTCAATTTTGTTTTTCATTGGCGTCAGAAGTTGGAATTGTGTATTCCCTAGAATGAAGAGGGCATCCGTTATTTATTTGGGTTCATAACTGGCTAATATTTTGTTGATTTGAATACAATTCCATATTTTCTTTATTTTGGTGGCCAGGTCGTCTCTGAGCTCGGAACGTATAATCATCCACATGCATCTGATGGGTGTGACCTTGGCAGCGGTCATCACCTTCTTTGCTGGAGTTGATAAGACGGAAAGCAAGGTAAACAATTGTCTCTTGGACTGAACGTGTTGACTGGTAGGGTAACAGGTCAACTCGCCTCCTTGCCTACTCACCTCTTATGAAATTCGCCCCTTACCAACTCGCCTCTTGGCCGACTCGCCTCTTATCCACTCACCCCTTGCCAACTCGCCCCCTTGCCAACTCGCCTGGTGACTGACTCGTCCCTTACCAACTCGCCTCCTTGCCAATTTGCCCCCTCTCCCATCACCCTGTTGAAGGCTCACCCCATTCCTGATGGTCCAACCCCTTTGTCCATGCTTAGAGCAGATTGTGGAGGTCCTTTGATGCATCTTACGGCAGGATGGTTGTATAACGAGTCAATTTTTCCTTTTCTTATTCTGTTTATTTGTTGTCATAGGGACTGTGTCAGTTTATCACCATTGCGCTTCACTTCTTCTACATGAGCATGTTCAGCTGGATGCTTGTTGAGGGCATACATCTCTACCGCCAGATCATCGCTGTCTTTGAGAGCGAGAAATCCCGCTTGTGGGTCTACTTTGTGGTCGGATGGGGTAGGTCATTCTTGTGTGCACCTTTCATTTTGTCTGCCCAAGAGTATAACGGCATTTAGGCTGTTGTCTAGTGTGTCCCCCAAAATAACCTGATACCCATTTTTCAAAAAAATTTTAAAAGAAATTGTATGTTTTCAGCTATTTGATTTTTAGTCTATTGCATTCACTATCTCACTGGGTAAATTCTGACCAAATTTCACCGAGCAATTACTGATTGTCTGGAAAAGTCCGTTTTGCTGCCATTACGAATGAGTGACAGTTGTGGTCATCTTAGTGGTGATCTGTGTGTAGTGAATGTGGGCGGCCACAATGAGGGGAGATTTACAGATCACAACTAAGAATAGTAAGATAACCACCATTGTCACTCAATTGTAATGGCAGGAAAATTGACTTTTTCAGAAAATCAGTAATTGCTTGGTGATGCACGAATGGATTGCATTGAAGTTTCGTCAGAATATGGCCGGGGAGTCTGTTACTTTCTCTGTTATCCTGGATGTCACTTTCAAACTTTCCTTCCATGACATAAGATTAACCAAAGATAGCCTACTTACCCCAAAAAGAGAGCCATCATTTGGCCACCATTTTATTTATTATAAAGCAACGGATCTATTTCTGATGTTATCAACATCAAATTCAACAATTGTAAGACTAACCTTTCACCTGAACAAGCTTACTAAAATGGCTGCCTGTGTGACTTCATCTGGTTGCGTATGATTTTGAAAGAGTAGGCCATCTTGCGCAGCTGTAGGATCTTTCGTTGTAACATTATTCCTTGCATACGCAGTTTCCTCTTTGTTTGAATTCTGCTTTTTCAACCTTGCTTGTTTATTTTGTTGTTTTTTTCTGTAGGAATCCCCGTCATAGTCGTTGGGGTCACAACCGGAATTTTCTTTGACAAGTACGGGACACATACCTCGTAAGTGTACTCCAACCTTGCCATTCACTAAAGTTTATCTTTGTCTTTCCCTCGGATATTTGAAAGGTTACCTCATAAACCATTAGATGAGTACGATTTAAAGGTACTATCACACCGAAACAGAAATCTTCCCAGAATTGCCTAGAATTTACAGGGTATAAAGTTGGTTGTAGCAGGTGTGATTATATGTTAAAGGTAGTATCATACTTTGGTTTTTATCAAATAAATACAGATTCATGGACAAAAATATCAAGGATGATACAGTAACAGTCATCTGTGAAAGTTTCAGTCCCATACGGTGCCAACATAATGAGAAAACAGTGAAAAACAGCCACAGCATTTCTTAAGTCTTTTCTCTTTTGTTTTTGATCTTTTAAAAGATCAAAAAGATTCTGGATAAATACACCATTTCAGGCTGAAATATTTAAACGGTATGGTTCTACCATCACCATCTTCAATACCCTGAAAGTTATACATGAATCTGTGAGCAGTTCTGTTTGGGTGTGTTACCAATCCTGTACTGTATCACTCTTAGTGCTTCATGAAATCGGACTCAGGGCCTAGATCAGTTGAAGTGTGTCTTAGCTTAGCCTGATTAGTTGACCGTGCCTTCTAATACTTTCTCTCCGTTGAACAGATGCTGGTTGTCGGCGAAAGATAACAGTCTCTGGGCTTTCACCGGACCTATCATCCCCATCATCCTGGTTCGTATGATATCTCTAAAATCTTTTCCAAATCTGCCTCGGCCCTCGTTATACCGGTCTTCATTTTTATTTGGACAAACTAGAAAATAGACTGACCCAGCTATCCCCTCCCACTGCACACTATTCCAGTTTTTTTACAGCTTGACAATGTCATGTAGGCTTGCAAGGGGCGTGAAACTTGATTTGAATCTCGATTCTTATTTTTTTGTTTAGATTTTAACTCAAAATTTAAGCTTTTTTGTACACCTGCTCTGTACAAAAATATTGGAACTTGTATATTTCAGCTTTTTCCGTGGTGTTTTCAGATTTGTTTGTGGCCACTCACATCCCTGCTTGCATGGGTGGGATGTGTACCCACGACCGCCTGCTTACCATTGCAGATGCTCTACCAACTAGGCAACCAGTGTTGTTATCTATGGTCAACCAGCAAATTTCAATCCTGTATCCATTTGACATGTAGATGAAAAAATACCTTGGTTTTTGATTGCTTCTGGTTTGTTTTCCCACAGGTAAACCTGATTGTTTTGTTCATGGTGTGCCGCATCGTCATTTCGGCTGCCAAGATGCAACAGGAGAAGCCCGGTATCAACAGTGCCAAGTAAGTCGACTGAATATCCCAATCCTGAATGGCATTAAGAGCTGACCCATGGGGCAGGGGCAGGCAAACTAGCAAATTGTTTACCAATCTTGCAAAACTATCCGCCCATTATGATCCTGTTTTTAGCTTATTTTGGAACTTTCCTAACTTATCGTCAATCCGCCGCGCCAGGCAAACCTTCATGCACGGCAAGGCTTAAGGACAGACCAGGGGCCAATTTCACGGCCCTGCTTAGCGCAAAAATCTGCTAACCACAAAATGTATGTCTTAATAAAGACAGGATTAACAACCAAATGTCCATGTGTTGTACAGCACATGTGATTGTTCTTTGGCTGACCATGAATATCAAATGGAATTTTGTAATGGTGGCTTGTTTTATTAAGCAAGACATTTTGTGCTAAGCTCATTTTTGTGCTTAGCAGCTCCATGAAATTGGCCCCTGATCATCAAATTTTGCTTAGTTTTTCCCTGACCATAAATATCAAACGGAATTTTGTAATACAAATAATATACTGCTGCAAACTGCTCATCGACCAAAATAATGACCTGAAATTTATAAAAATGCTTGGAGTTCGAATTGGCCTGGCGCGTTTTGATCCTAGCAGGATCCTAGCAGGATCTTTATCAGGCCCTCCTAACTCCAAGGAATTTTGTAATGGTGGTTTTTTTTTTATTGAGCAAGACATTTTGTGCTTAGCAATTTATTTTGTGCTAAGCAGCTCCATTAAATTGGCCTCTGGTGTCTGACAGACTAACTCCATGAATATATGACATTGTTCATTGATTGGTTTTTTGATCGGGTGATGTTTTTTTTTTTGACAGGGCCGGTCTGCGCAGCTCTCTTCTGCTCTTGCCTATTCTTGGCGTGACTTGGATCTTCGGCTACTTCGCCCATCTCAGCGTTGCCATGAGGTACATCTTTGTCGGTCTGAACTCCTTTCAGGTAAGATACCGGTACTTAATTTATACTGTAAGGCCATAAAAAAAAAATGGTTGTATTGGCGTAACCCACCCGACCCAAAAATATGTAAAAATTAAAACCGGAAAAATATAAAATAAAAAAAAAACCGGAAAAAAAAGAAAAAGAAAAAATCACGAATTTGTATGCAGTTTAATAGCTTAAAAGGAGCAAAAGATGGAAACCAGACTGGTTAAAGTTGTTATGTCATTTCTTGTCTTTTTTTGACTCGTCTAATACTGTGATATACAGGAAAAAAAGCATTTAATACAGGAAACATTAAATAATAAAAAAAAAATCCGCCCGCCCTATTTTCCAACCCTCCGTTACTCCAATACAACAATTTTTATGGCCTAAGTCTTGGGTACACTCATCTCATCTCAGCTATACACCAAAATACCATCCACCATTACTGCGGTGTCCCCGCTGGCCTTGTAGTACAAGAATCTAACTTGCGATTCATGTAATTGGCCCTGCGGTGTATCACGGAACATACACCCTGCTGTATAGAGTGCGGCGGAGCGGAAATTCTTTTGTTGCCACTCAGTGGGCACAAAAAGAGGACAGGGACACCGCAATAATGGCAGACGGTAAGCAGTGCCGTCGAATCGGAACCTGTGGCCCATAAGGCTTGCTATTCTCCTTCCCCCAACTGTCCCTCCTTGTCTCTAGACTATTGGCTTGTCTTTGTTCCATGACCTCCACCCTAGTTTCCTCATTTCGTTTGGGTTGTTCGACTTGCCTCCAGTGATATGTTGGTGCTTTTTAATCGTTTCATTTGTGATTTTATTTTTTTAATTTTCTTGCAGGGTTTCTTCATGGCCTTGTTTCATTGCTTCATGAGCAGCGAGGTAAGAATCTTTTAGTTTCTTCAGGTTCTGTGAACAAGGAAAAATTGACTTGAGTGGGATTCGAACCAGCGACCCCCGGAATACCGCACTGGCGCTCTACCAACTGAGCTATCCAGCCATATGTTGGTGGTGTCCCAAATTGTCGATTATCTTTGTTCGTTTGAAAGTCAGAAGCCATGAAATCACTCTTTTTGCCAACTTTAAAAAAGAAGAAGAAGAAGAAGGAGAAAAACGGGAAGTAGATCGCTACTTTGCTTAGCAATTTTTCGTTAAGCGATGAATTTGGGCTTTAGTGATGATCGCAAAGCGTTAGTGAAATCAGCCCCTAGTCTGATTGTGGTGATATCGACGATATTTGCTCGGATTTCATGATTTCGATGTCATTTTATCAGGTGAATGGCGCCCTCAAGCAGAAGATCCGCAAGGTCAAGGACAGCAGCCTGGGAGGCTCCTCTGTGGACTCGGTAAGTTCATTTCAAATCTTCTCTAGATTCCTCAGTCCCTTCCCCCTCTTCTCTGTCTTCCTCCGAGGTCGACCGGAAAAAGACTGAAATTTGGTGTTTTAGGACTAAGTTGTTGAAGCATATCATGGTGGCTTTATGGTGGCATATCATGGTGGCTTTATGGTGGCATATCATGGTGGCAGCAGACTGAAGTCTCTTTTTTGCTTGCTCTGAGCATGTTCACGCGATTATGAGCATGCACACATTGTTGTGCGCGTGTGCTATCAAGTTGAAGACCCAGCTCCAAAGTCTCCCATTGTTTGTGGTATACACATGAACCGAGTCACTGAATAATTAGCCATTTGTGAGTTAAATCTGAATAGCATCTGGTACACAGGCTTCTTTCATTGCATATAAACACCTCAGTTTGAATCTCCCAGACTAAAGACTCTGTTGCTATATCACATAATTTAGGGCAAGCTTTTGCTTAGTTACATAACAGACGTCTTGCACCAATGCACTGTTCATAATGGATAAGAATGGCACAAAGAAACCAGTCCATTCCAGAAATGGGTATCAGTACCGTATCACTATGTAAAAGCTTGCCCCGAATCATGTGATATAGCAACAGTGTCTTCTAGTCTGTGAAATTCAAACTGGGGTGTTTATATGCAATGAAAGAAGCCTGTGTACCAGACACTATTCAGATTTAACTTGCAAATGGCTTATTGAATAGCGTTCCGCACTTGAGCTAAAAATAGCAGGGTAAATGCTGTGACGTCACACCGGATCTCAGACAAACATTGCAACGTGTGGTGGGTGTGCTTGTGTGCATGCATGGTGTACACTACGTGTGTGAGTCAATGTTTGTCTGACATCCGGGGATTTTGTACATGTGTGCGCTGGCCATATCACTCGTGTGACGTCATTAGTGCGGAGCGCTATTCCTAATTACGGTCCTGTATTCATGTTTGCTAGGTCTGCATGGTCCAGTGCCTTGCAAGATTTAGACCATCAATGTATTCATTGCCATTCCGCCATATTATCATCATCAACATACCAATCTTGGCATTTCTGTTGTCTTTAATTTATAAAAGCCTGCATTTATGTCACAGTGGGTTGTTTGGAAGAATGTGTTCAAGAAATAACAATTCCTATACATATCTGGATTAGAGTTTTTTTGTTGGAAAATGGGTTTTCATGTGTTTTTTTTTGGTGCGTTCCGCGATCCGCTTTACAATATTCTGAAATATTATTTGGTGGTGCCTCCAAAAAATTTACAATTTGGTTGTTTTTGTACTTGTTTGGTTGAAGTTCATCGGCATGTATTTTGAAAGCGTCACTTTATTGCACTTTGATCTATTTTGGTCTTTTCGGTCTATTCACCTTAAATTTGGGAAGAAAATCTTTCGAAGTAATTAGCTCAAGAAACCGAAAGAAAATCGGATGAAAATGAGTTGAGCACAGAATGCGTACAATGCACCACCTTGATTTAAAGTATTTTTATTTCATTTATTTTTGCATATATTTTTTGTTTTTGTCGGTATTTTTATTGTATATTTGTTCTTTGGGAGGTTTGCGAATGATCAATTGTTGGAAGCCATCTTTTTATTTCTAAAAAAGTGGAAACAAATTTTTGCACTGTGTCTCTAGGGTATGGCTCTTTGGGTCTGTTTAGTAAATGTGGTTATGTGACTCGATTCCAAATTGTAACTTTTCCCAATTCGGGCGATTGCTTAAATAGTGCGCCACCAAGAGTTTGTGACGCGTTGGCCAATCGCAATGCACGGAATCTGTTGACCCTTTCCAGATGCGCATTTTTTTGTGTGGACAATTTCCGTGAATTGTGATTGTCCAATGCGTTGCAAACTCGTATTTGGAATTACCCAAAAATTTTCTTCAGTATATAGGTTACCTGTGTGTATTTGCACCGTTTGGATTGTTCCGGAGGTGCACAATTTTCCTTAAATATGAATTTGGGTTTGGGGAGAGAGGTTGGGGTTGGGGCGTGGCAGGTGTCTGACAGGGGCGTGGCAGGGGTGTGGCAGGGGTGTGGCAGGGGTGTGGCAGGGGTGTGGCAGGAAGGGTGGCAGTTTTGATCGAGTGTTACAAAGACAGGACAAGTGTGTTGAAACTTGAAAAGAAACCCAAAATCTTAATGAGATCAATTTAAATGTGTGAAGTTTTTTTTTGTAATTATATTGAAAATGACCTTCCCCAACCTAGCTCCATCCTAAATGCCTCATGAAAGCTGAAAAAGCTCCCTTGTACGAGGTCCTATCCTCTGCGGATCAAGGCATTGACTTTCCGTACGCTCCGTACGAATAGCTTGGTGAGTTTTTCCCAATCTCCGATCAAAACACTTCCTTTTTTTCTCAAGAAATTTTGCTCTGTTATGTTTGCAATAGCAAAAAAAAAATTAAAAATTCCCCTCAAATCGTGGTGGCGCACACAACACGCTCTCTGTTTTTGTTCACGCTTCATTTTTTGAATGTCACCAGCATTGTCACACCTGCTAATTTTTTTTTTTTTTTTTTTTTTTGGTCAATATTTATTTCATTTTAAAGATTTTTATTATTATTTATCATTTTTTTCTTGTAGTTGCGTGATTGTATGTGCCACCTTGTAGTTCAAAAACGACACTTTTGCCTTTTTTCTGGCTGCTTCTGAACTCACTGAAAAATCCCCCCCCCAAAAAAGAAACCCAACAGAGGAAAATAAACACTCTTCACAAAATGTGGGAGCCAAAACAAAAATATTAGAAACAGAAGAAAAAGTGATTGAAACTCACAAGGTCAATTTTTGAAAGCATTTAGCATGGAGCTTAACTAGTCATTTAAAATTCATATCCTGTTATATACTATTTGCATATAATTGGATTGACAATTAAGGGGGGCAAAGGTCAGAGGTCATGGGTCATTGGGAGGAGCACAGCAAGAACACCTGTACTGTCCTGCATGCTGGTATTGTTGTCTCGTTGCATGGAATGTTTGTACCAAGGTTCAGATTCGCTTGCATGAGCTTCTTGTTTTCAGCATTGTGCACAAGACGTGCCATTTTTGCTGTTTTGCAGTTGTTTTTTTCAAATAACATTATACCAGTTTATGCGAAGCAGCAATTTACTCATGATAATTACTTGAGCGAGTATTTTTCATTATTACTTGCGGAATCTGTGTACCACGTACCTTTCACTGGACAACTTATGATGGCGGACAAAGGTCGTGCCTGTCTGGAGCCTTATCAAAGATCACCGTTTGCTGAACAAATCTTCATTTTGATACCCGTTACTTAAAAGACAACCTTGGATGGGTTGTCAAGGTTCTGTGAAGGCAGTATGGCTGTGACAAAAATCTTTTGGTGAAATAAAAAAAACTAAAGTCACCAAAAACGTGAAAAATGTGAACAGTTTGTTCATATCTCAGAACCCCATCTCGAGTTTGGTTCATGCTAAAATTGTAATCGCAAAGTTGGCTAATTGAGAGGCCCTCGTTTGTTGGCCCATACTTCAATTAAAAATGAACTGGGCTTCACTTGTCAGGCTCTCAAGTAAAGCGATAGATCAAACAAAGTTGCATTTGCATCTGGAAAACAAAACGAAACGAATTAAACAGCTACCAAAATCCAAAGCAAGCAAGTTGTGCAAGGTAAGCAGATACTGAGAAATTTAAGCGAGTTTGCCTCGCTTCCTAATACCGGTATATCACATGGTGTCTCTAATACCTATAAGACTAGTTTTACTATCGCACCTTTTATCAGTCAATATTTAACTATTGCACATCCAGCTATGCACTCACCTTGCCTGCCCTCCCACACAGCATGCATGGCTATCTTATGAAGTGAACTGTCACTTTTTCTGTATGTTGCTATTACTGTGTTAAAAACATTGTTTATACAAGGAATTATTTTTCCTTTGGAATCTTGGAAATGCTTAAGGTTATTTGATCCATCAAACAAATTCCATTTCCATGATGCACATTGAAGAATCAATCTTAGTGCTTTGCAAAATCAGCCCCTAGACATTTTTGATGAGTGAAAAAAAGAAGGTCATAGCGTACTTGTCTGAGTGTCAAGTCAAAATCTCCATTTCTTGAAGAACCACCTCAACTTCAACCAAAAGAGACATTCACATGGTGCACTATGAACCTCTATTGTTTTTTACTTTCTATATGAAAGGGTTATTCCACAGTTATATTATTTGATTTCAAAAGTGGACTTTACTTTCTTGAAATCAAATTGTAATAAATCAAAGCTCGCTAGGCTATCAGTTTCGACAAATGCGGCTGGCTCTTTTGCTTTTTCAAAGGCCTCAGACCAGTGAAACACTTTGACGCTAAGCGATTTACTCATAGTTAGCAAATATAAGCTCAAAACTGTAGAATTGCCCCAAAAGAATGATTTTTCATTTGATAGAAATTTCCTGAGATTTTTTTTTCTTTTTTTAATTTTTTTTTAAATAGTTTTTTCGTGAATTAACCGTTTTTATTGTTCTGCTTTCCTTTTTCCTACTTACCAGACGAGCAAGCCGGCAATGTTCACGAGTGGAATGAGAAAAGTAAAGGTATCACCATCACAGACAGACCAAACTGACGGCTACTAAAGAGAAGGCGTGAACATTTTTGACATCTGACCATAAACTATGTAAATCAGGTCAGACTATTTTATCTTTTTTTTTTGGCATAATTATAATTTGGTGTGAGCGTAGATTTGAAACGTGTGGTAAAATTTGAAAAAAAAAAAAAATATGTACAAGTTTGATATTTATTGCTTATTTATATATATATATCTTTGAATTATATTGAAATAAAATTTTAATTAAAAACGGAATGAGGACTTGCTTTATTTTATGAATGATAGCGAGAGAACAGGATGGCTTGTAACGTTGGTAACGGTATTTTGAGTATTACCATGGTATGATATAAATAGGAGACTCGAGATGACATTTGTATTGATGTCAAACTGTGGTCTGGGTAATAAGAACTGAAAGGGAAGTGAAACAAGAAGATTCCATTTGTTGCGTTTCGTGAACGAAGGCAGTTAAGTAGACTTGACATCAGATTGTGTGAAATCTTTCTGAAAACGAATGAAAAAAAAAAGAAGAAGAAAATCTAATCAATTTGTATAGTGGTCAATTCGTCCATGGGTCAAATTGTATACTGGTCAATTTATCTCAACGGTCAATTTCTCATAGGTTTCAGTTTGGACACGAGTCAAATTTGATACCCATTAATTTGTACATGATTCAACTACATTGACTTACATGAGTCAAGGGGTACACTGGTAAATGTTTTACTTGTGTCAACTTCTTTTTTCCCTTTTATGCATTAGACCCAATTTGACAAAGATTCCTCTTAAAAAAAACCACTTTTTTTTAGGTCTAAGAACCTTCATGTATGTATGATGGTTGTCATAAAGTTACCCCCCAAAAATGACAATCTTACCTTACCTTGCACAAAAAATACAATCAATAGACCATTTTTTACAATTGAATAATACTTGTGTACCAAATTTGATGAACTGACCCAGTGAATCCAATTATTTGAAAAAAAAAAAACTGCTTCATATAGTATTTCAAAGCACTTTGCCCAACCACATACATTCTTAGTGCTCAAATTCAGACGAAAATTCCTTCATACAAATTATGGGTGTGCATTGACTACTTAGGCCTATACATTCTTTCTGTTTGTTTGATTATACTTCATAGAAGTTAATGCTAAAAATAAAAATTTACCAAATATAAATATATATATACATATACATATATAAAAATTAATTTTAAATTGCATGTGCGAGTTACTTATATTGAGATTTGTGTTATGAAATGAATATATTATACGGAATATGTGTACATACATGTTAAATTGCACAATGCATTAATTTTAATTGTTTCAATTTTATTCACAATTAGAATTCATATTTTTGTAGTTTTTGTTTTTTGCTTTCATTAATTGTCCACTCTTGGGAAAAAAAACATATACCGGTATTTTTTCAAATTTCAAATAAGAAAGGAAAATAACTATTAGAAATCATAAAAAAAATTCCAGTTTGTATATAAGTACTTGTTTTGCCGCGAGATACATAAAGATGGAATTATCATCTGAAGAAAATGTGATTTTTACGAAAGCCTTTTCAATTGCAGTGCAAGTCAATTTGACACAATCAAATGATCTCTGTATATTGTCCTGACATACAAATAACATTGTAAGACAAACTCAACCAATTTTTCCCATTTAGATGAAATTAACTTCTTTATACAAATGTTTAAAGTGACTAAAATGAACCCCCTCTATGAGAAAAACAATAAAAGCCAATTGAAAAAAAAATTAGATAATAATGCAAAACATTGTAACTGTTATTGAAAGCACTGAACCAATTTACATGACTTTATTAATTAAATTTGAAATATGAATGCTTTTCCCGAAAATGTATCCAAAATTGAGCAAGTTTACATTAATGTTCCCTGGCAAAACCAAGACATCAAACAAAGTTAGGGGATATTTTCATTGCACAAAACAATTTTACTTACAATGAGGAATTGTCATAATTCTTGCGTATAAAGGTTTTTTAAAATTATTATTATTATTTTTTTTAATTTAGTGTAAAAAGTGTTGGTTTTCATAAATGATTGATTATGTAAATTATTTGTGGTATAGTACTCTGCCTCTCAAATGCGACAAATGACCATGTCTATACACACTTTCCGTCTGCTGACCCTTAAATCTGCATATTATGATTCTTAGTTGAATGTTGGCGCTTAAACATTTCACATATCTCTGTGGACGTATGTTTTCACATGCCGAACTCATGCGATTTTGTTTTTATCCCACCAATAGATTTGACAGAAAATGGCTAATTTATTCGAGATTGCTAGAAGTCATAAATGAAAGTCTTTGAAACATAAATCATCAACCATAAAACAAAGAAAGATTTTGAAATCAAAATGCCTGATTTCTATTTCAAGTCTTATTGTCATGAGTTAAAGTTTACATAAAAAAAAAATCAGAAATATTGCTTTTGATGCTACGTGTTTCAAATTTATATCATTGCAATTCTTCTCATTTTTTCCCTCTTTGAAAGTCTCTATTTTTCTCATCTTTAGTTTTGAATACTTATATTTCAGACATTGTAAACTTTCTCACTGAAAAATTAAATCTGCAGCTGTATTTTAGGTCGGATTCTACCAAATTTGGGGTAGGCCTACTAAATTTCAATTTAATATGACCGCCGACTTTCCTATAAAAAAAAGAAATACATGAGGTCAAGAGTCAACATTTGAGGTCAAAGGTCACCGTAGTTTTTTTGTTTTTGTTTTGTAATTATATGAATTGATTATTAACCAGGAGATTAATTCGTTGATCGACTTCGTTAATTTCTGATTGCCAATCAGTGCCTTAATGACGACGTAGCAATAATAATTTAAGCACAAATCTCTTTACGCACACACGCACATGTAGGAGAGGTATACTACGCATTGGACGGTGTGGTTGGTTTTTTTTTTCAGTTGTTTATAAGAGATTCCCTGGAATTGGAAAGAAGCAGAGTGTACTCTGTCATTAATTTCGGTAACATTTTCGGTAACAGTGTTGTCCAGTTAGAACAACTAACAACACGACTTTAGGTCCTGTGTATACATTAGCAACATTTTGGCCATTTATGTTACCGAGATATTGCTGCGACATGTTACCCAACTCGTTTTGCTCTGTGTATATACTGACACTGACATTTTCAGCAACAATGTACCTGGGCAACATGTTATCGAGATTGTTACCGAAAATGTTGACAGTGTACATTCTGTTTTAGTCAGTCCTGTAGATGAGTTTTGTTTTAATAAGTCCTTTCGAATTTCCCCTTGATCTGTTTATATGATTAAGTCTTGATGTAGCCCCTTGCGGTTCACAAGGCTGAATTCCGTCAAAATTAATTTCACCACTTTTAGGGCCACTATCAAATCAAACCTAGTTTATCACTTCGTGATAGAATGGACACGGTATCAAAATGCTTAAAGCTTCAAAGGACTCACCTCTCACAAATTTGGAAGGCCCATTCCTGCGCAACCTAATTTCCATACCCTTTACAAAAGTGAGCAGTGCTCAAGAAAGTAAGAAGCAATTTCGGACTTTTTTTGTGTCATATGCAAGTTGAGAGTATAAGCTTTCCATACATAGGCCTATACACCTTTCTCCAAAAATGATATATTTTTTTATTTGCCAGCCATTTCAAAAGTGTAAAGTTTTTGAGACACAAAATTTTTGTTTTGCAAAGCTTAATTTGTAGTGTGGAGAAATGAAATCATCATCGACCGATGCGTAGTGTATCATGCACTTAAAATTTTGGTAATTCTTCAAATCACGACCTTTGATTATAAAAAAAAGTATCACATGTATTAAAAGTTCGTTCATATTATTGTTAATATCATATGTCCTTTTTTTTAGCTGCAAAATATAAGGGTTGTAAAAAGCAAAAGCAGGAACGAAATAAAAGAACATCATTGCTTTGTGGCATTCCCCAAAATACTAGTCTTGAAATCGTGTGTCTTTTCTTACGTGGTTTCAAATCTTCTTGTTAAAAATGTCGTTTTGAGTGGAGTTTATAGGTTTTGCTTGGCAGCATTATTTTTGCTTAGCATGCTTGGCATTCAGGGGCCAATTTCATAGAGCTGCTTTAAGCACCAAAATTTGCTTAAGCACCAAAAACCTTGGTTATAAAATCAGTATGCCAGCCAAAACACCATGTGAATGTTATGCTCAGCAAACAATGGCCGAATACAAGTCCGAAGCAGTAAATATCACTTGAACATTTGGTTGGTAATCCTGTTTGATCAAGGAAGACTTTTCATGCTTAGGTAGATTTTGTGCTTAAGCAGCTCTAAGAAATTGGCCTGTAGAAAGAAGGCTTCTTTTGCTTGTGATTTATGCTTTTTTCGTCTGGGAGATAGAATTATGCAAATTAGGCTTGATTTTCACCGAATTCTGAGCACTGCATAATATACTTTGAGTGCATATGAACATCATGCACTGGCATGCATGTGGTCGTGGGTCCGAATCCCGCTTGAGCCAACACATGATTCTTCCATGTGCTCTGTAAAAAGCACTGAGTATGCGGTGCTAATATCCGTGGGGCAAGCCTAATTTGCATAAGCCTTCTTTTACTTGTTTTCTGTCGAGAGTTGAAAATGTTAATGTAATATTTGATACATATTGGGTAAAGAGTACCATAAGGAATTAATAAATAGTTGAACATTTATTATTTTTAAGAAATAGTAAAAAAATAACTCAATATTATTATGTACACTCCAAAAAGACCAATGGAAGCCATTTTGTGATTCTATATTTCTTTCTTTATTTAGAACATCTTCGTCGTTTCATGAGATGTTCCGAATAAAGAATGAGATATATAGAATCAAAAATGGCTTCTCTTAGTCTTTTTTGGTGTGATCATATTGAGCTATCTGAATATTATCAGTGGGTCATCACCAACTGTTCAAATCTCTTTAGTACTGTCTGGGCCCCAATGTTCTTTTCACGAACAATTACCTTCATTTGGCCTAGTCACACTCAACTTGTCAAACATATAAGTTTATAAATTGTCTAAGGAATCTCTGAGGTCTTGAGATAAGGTTTTGTTAAAATTAATTTCAGATTAAGTTAATTACACGTCATTATTAAGATTTCATATTCAAACTCAAGAGTAAGCCTTGTGTTGGTTCAAATTAGAGGGCGCTCTTCATAGAGCCTTTACAAAATGAAGCTTGGGCATTTTTTCCAAACTATTGCTTCGGCTCCGGCTTCGTCGATCTGTAATCGAAATTCTTAAAATAATAGTTTGTGGTTTTTCATTTAAGCTCAGGGTCTGTTCTCTTTTTCAAAACAGATTATGTATTTGCGAGCCGCAGCCAAAAGCTTCCGTTTGGAACTTTGGATATCTGTTACTTTAGAATGGATTCATGAAATGGAGCCGGAGCCTGAGCCGGAGCCAAAGTTTGGAAAAGGCCCCAGAGGCTATAGGCTTGGGGTTTATTTTCTACCGCCATTTTGTGTCCTTTATTGAAGGGCTTGAGATACATGGCGAAGCTGGATCCTTTCTTCGGCTTCGTTATGTGGCCCAATCCCTTCATTTCGTTTTGTGGGTTTCAAATGGCAGTAGCGAAATATGTCCTTAGACTAGCCTCAAGCCTGATTTCGTGAAGGCCCAGCTAAAAGATGAAAACCATCGAAATTGACAACCATAAATTGGAAACAGCACGACAAAAACAAATTGCAAGACACAATATTATTAGCAAATGGGAAAGTAAGTGATAGCCGGGGTGACCTCTAGCTGACCATGAATAATTATGTTAATTCCACTTTGCATGAATACAACTATGTTTACGTGCTGAAACAGTCATGCCAATGCGTCCATATAGCATGGGAAACCTATACTGTATACAGGGTGTCCCCCAAAAAAACGCAACACTTGTGTCGAGAACTATTATATAAAAATTGAACTGTTTATCATTTTAAGATTCAGTTATGTGATACACCTATGTCTTGGCTATAACCATGTAGAATTTGAGCAAAATTGGACTGAAATTGAGTGAAAAAACTAAGACTGAATTACTCAACCTCAACACCCGATTTTCATCTTTCTTTCAAACACATTATGTGTGTATTGATCACTTATTCTGGAATACTGCAAATTTGTTTTTACAGAGTACTCTTTCAATTGGTCATATTTTCGCAAATTTCAGCCTGATTTTGCTTAAATTCTACATGGTGATAGCCAAGACATGGTTGTATCATTATAACCGAATCTTGAAGTGATTAACAGTTTTAACATAATGGTTCCCGATACAGTTTGACAAGAAATTCGGCTTTTGACGTTGCAAAATCCATTAGGCCCAACCGTGATTATCACCATTTCCCGACCACATTTATTATTGTATGCATAAGTCGTTTACATGCATGCAACAAAATCTCCGATTGAAAACAACCCCATGCATGCCATTATATGCTAAAATGAAACTAATGAAACGATTTCAAATGATACATTGAAATAAAAATAAAATCTATCTTACAATATAACTCCCCCACAACGGCTCTGTGTCAGGCCACATGAGGCAATTTACAGGCACCCAGTTCCAATCTCCAAGAAGAAATAACATACATCCTTTCAATGTTTCATTGAATTTTCTTCAAGATAGTGAGAAACTGCCCGAAATCATGTCTTTTGAACCATGTCTTTTTCATTTGCATACTCATGACGGTGTACAATTGGTTGCCCCCATGGCAAGTTGTCTGTAAAAATAGCTTCGTGTTGTATGGCTTGACCCTAAATTATGAACCCAAGCATCAATTGAGATCGAAAAAAGCCTTTGGAAAATGAACTGCATCACAGTATTTTTGCGGGTCAGTAAACATCACCATGTATATGCCTGTATTGATTAGGAATGGCTCCATGAAATCTCTCATAAAATCAGGGAAATCATCAACAATTGGACGTCAAGGATAACTTGATAACTTATCGAATTGAATTAACTCCATTTCAATCTCACGACTGCTCTAAATATAGCTCAGGGGTCAATTTAACTAAGAATAACATACGATTCATCGTAACTTACTATCAATCGTATAGGACGTACGATGCATTGCAGCCCTACGTACTTAGGATACGATGGGTTATCCTTCGTAACTCAAGGAGTTATGGCTGGTATACTGATGTTATTTACCAAGGTTTTGGTGCTTAAAGGTAGTATCATACTTTGGTAAGAAACCAAAACAGAAATGTTCACAGATTTACGCGTAACTTATTTTTATAGGTTATGAAGATGGTGGTGATATAGAAACATACCGTTAAAATTGTTCTGGTGAAATTGAAATGGTGCATTTATCCAGAAATTAGTAAAACAACGACCGAAAATCTTGTTGATCTTTTAAAAGATCAAAAATTAAAGAGAAAAGACTTCAGAAATACTGTGGCTGTTTTTCACTGTTTTCTCAAAATGTGGGCACCGCATGGGACTGAAATTTTCACAGATGACTTTGACTGTATCTGTCTTGATATTTTTGCAAACCCATTTTGCAAAACCATTTAAACGAAAACCAAATGCTGGTTTGAAACCAAAATAAGACTTGTCATCCAATATATCTGTCAGTATATTCTCTGTATGAAGGCAATAAAATAACCTGACTGAAAAAAGCACTGCATGAACCCTTTAATGTCGCCCAATGACCAGGGATACTAATCTGCGCCTTTGAACGGTGCTTTATCAGAACACTGTTCGCTTTATAAAAGCTCTAATTGCTCTCCCAGTCAAAGTATTCATTTTGAAGGGAACCGCGCAAACAAAGCCGATAAAATGAATTTTTTTAATGCACGGTAATTTAAAACTGTCTTCGACTTTAGGCAATACGCGCATGCCTAAAAAATAAAATCCACTCAATTGATTATTCTAACAAACATTATGCCACGAGAGAAATTAAAGAAAGGAAAAATCAATAAAAAAGAAGAAGATTATTTTGAAAGTAATAAATGGGTTAAAAAATAATACATTTCTGAAAAACACCATTATCTTTGGCACGCGGTCGTAGGCCTACATTATCCTAAATAAATTATGTTTGCTAGTTCCCATTCCTTCGTGTATTTATGCATATCCTTTCTGCATAGTGTATAACAGGGCCTATCTTTATAGAACCCAAGTCCTTACAATGATGAAGAGCTATTTATAGACCTTCTGACCTTGCAGAATTGAATTGCTCATCAACTGTGCCGCGGCAGTGAGTTGTGCGAAAGCAACAGCTTGATGCTATTTTGAACATGAGGCCAGTTTTCAACATTATAATGAAGCACACAAAGCCATCTCTGCCATCGCGCCATTACAGGTACCAGTGGCGCACCCAAGAGGGTCCCTGAAAAAAAAAAAAAAAAAAAAAGGGGAGGGGGGAGAGGGAAAGGGAGAGGAGGAAGGAGGTGGGAGTCACAAAATGTTTTGTGGGAGAACAATTTTCTTTGAGTCCCCCCCCCCCCCCCAAGACAAAATCCTGGGTGCGCCGGTGACAGGTACCCATTTACTCCTGGGTGAAGATGAGTAAATATGTCACAAAGCGTCTTGCCCAAGGATGCTGAGCACCACCAAGGCAGGATTCGAACCCACAATCTGTAGATTGACCGCAAGACTTTGAGTATTATACCACATGCCAAATCACTATAGTCCACGGCATCCAACAAATTTAATGGCTAGTATGAAATATGTCGCTTCATTGTATGTAATGCCAGACATGCACAAAATCACCATTAACGATTAATTATCTGTATCGTTGAAATGGTTTACTTGATCGTGGAATATTAAACACCCTCTAGATAGAGGACACGAACAGTAATTTATGGGCGTTCTTTGTATATCGAGATAATAAGATAATGGTTTCATTATTGTTCTCTTAGGCCTATTCAATTTTTTCTTTGGAAGGTTTGTCAGTCAAGGTTGGAGATGGGGAGCCATTGATGCAAAGCATACAACTGACTATAGGCCTACACTGTTCGTGCGAAATGTATGCATATACTTCGACTCTATAATTAAAGATGGGTGACAAAAAAGGACATGTTGATTTGATTACTGGTCTGTCGAGAAGACCTCCATAATTATGTATGGCAACCATTGTGAAAATTGTGTTAATTTAGATGATGGCTATCTAAAAGGATTTTATTATGTGATATAGATACTGCTTAAGTTGAGAAGCATGTATGTACTAGTTGCATCACATTGTTTATTTGCGGTGTCCTGTCGTTAAGACCACAGATGACACGCCATGCCATGCCATGTCATGCCATGCCATGCCATGCCAACCCATGCCAACCCATCCCATCCCATTCCATCCCATCCCATCCCATCCCATCCCATCCCATCCTATCCCACCCCATCCCATTTTCACATCAATATAGGGCCTGTTTGTTTCACGCAAAGGATCCGATATTTTGTGATCCACCTCCCATGCAGGGTACGCTAAAAATGGGATCCGGATCCGGATCCGCAGGATTCGTCATAAACGAACAGGCCCATAGTTAGGGATAAGGTGAACCACATAAACGTAGATAACTCGCATGCGCAATCCTCATGGCATAAAATCATAATATCATGATGAGTGCAGAAATAAATGTTGCCTACAAATATGAAATGCTGATGATAACAATACAGTGCGTGGTCTACCTGTGACCTATTTCATTAAGCGTTCGGCCTTCTCTGCTAAAATTAGCGCAGACGATAAATTCAATACTACCAACCCCTTTTCCCGCCAAAAAGGACAGGAAAAAAATAGGCGTTGTCCTTGATTAGACAACAACCATGAGACCCCGCGAAGCCCATACAGACAATGCATATTATGAATATGTGTTGTGCAGTTGGTATCATTAGGAGTGGAATATTTCACGGCGCAAATTTGCTGTAACATATTTATTCTGCAGCGCATAGCTGTGTTTCACAAGCATTAAAGGTACAGCACAGGATTGGTAATATACCCAAACAGAAATGTTCACAGATTTACTTATAAGTTTCAGGGTATGAAGATGGTGATGGGAGAAACATAGGCCTACCGTTAAAATATGTCCGCCTGAAATGGTGCATTTATCCAGAAATTAGTCAAACAAAGACCGAAAACAGTTTTGATCTCGGGGTGAGATCAAAACCATTCTTTGTGTTTTATAAGAACAGTTGAGTCGGGTTTTCTTGCGACTCAGATATCCGATTGATATCCTATATAAATAGAGGGCCCACTTATGGGTTTTCAAAAGTTTCCAAACAACATTTTCAGAACAGTCGGACAGAACAGAGCACAGCACAGCACGGCACGGCACGGCACGGCACAGTTTGCATTATCACATTAGTCAACCGAATCATTGGCTGGATTTTGTGCTCGTTATCTCATACCGGACCACATCAAAGAATGCCAAGATCGTTTTTGTTTCCTAATCAATTATTAATTACAGCCGACACATTGCACTTTCATAGGCAATAAAAGTTGCCTATTCATTGCTTTCAAAATATAGTGCGTCATTGAAAGTTGATCAGTTATGAATGTGAACCGCCAAAGGGAACAACTAAATCGGTGTGTGTCAGCTGTTTTGACACAACATATAAGGCCTTTTCACATGAAACCAAATAAAACCTCCTAAGGCTAGCGAATTTTTCTCATGCTTGAGAAATCTTAAGAAAGTGTCATCGTGTGAAAGGACCACCAAAGTTTATGACGGTGACCGACGTCTCTGGTGAATCCTTGAGAAATTTCTCAAGCATGAGAAAAACTCCTTGAGATTTTTTTTAGCATTTAGTGAAAAGGCCTATTATGCTTGACCTATTTTTTTATATATGAAACTCCCTTGTATTGTCGCAAATACAAAACAAAATTGGCCGGGCACCGCGAAGTGTGAAAATTGAATCCAGTTTCTTCCGGTCTGGTTTCAATAGTGTAGCAGTTATGTTTCAATGTTAATTGATTTGAATGACCTTCTTTGTGTTTGTGTGCAGGCTTCTATCGGATGTAGAGGATATGATAAATAACATTTGATCGATTTATTTTATTTATTGGAGCTCCAGAAGGAGAAACCGGAACTGTACATAATTTCACCTGGACAACAACATCAACAAAAACACCTTAAAGGCCATGTACAACATTGGTAAGAAACCAAAACAGGAATGTTCACAGATTTACGTATACATTTCAGGGTATGAAGATGGCGATGGTAGAAACATACTTGGACCTTTCTTAAAAGTATGCTTCCAAGTAAGAAATCAGCTTATACCCATTTTGGAGATGATGAAAGGAATCATGAGGCTGCTAATAACTTTAACGATCACTTTGCTAGTGTTGGAGTGAATCATGATGCTCAGTTTGATACAATGTCTGAAACTGGATTGGTCCTGGATGGTAACAGTTTGAGTGGTAATGATAAACATATTTTTAAATTTTGTCCAGTCACTCACATTGAGGTATTGAAGCTCCTGAAGAAATTGCCAGTTGGAAAAGCTTTTGGAAAAGCTTTTGGCATGGATGGGATTAATGGTCGTTTCTTAAAATCTGGTGCCAGCGTTCTTGCCAAACCGCTAGCTGTAATTTTTCAACTAAGCTTAATGACTGGTATTGTTCCTAACGATTGGAAATTGGCCAAGGTTACCCCAATTCATAAAGGGGGAGATGTTCATGATCCTAATCAATATAGGCCCATTTCTGTTATTTCAATTGTTATGAAAATTTTTGAGCGTATCATCTACCAACAATTATTCCATTTCTTAACAGAGAATGATTGCCTTGCCCGGGAGCAGTCGGGTTTCAGACCTCTTCACTCCACACATACGGCTTTACTTGATGTTTCTGATTATTTGCTCAAACAGCTGGATATTGGTCAATTTGTTGGAGTAGCATTTTTGGATCTTCGCAAAGCATTTGACACAGTTAATCACAATATTTTGATTCGGAAATTACATACCTTGGGTGTTAGAGGTCTGGAGCTCGACTGGTTCCGGTCTTATCTTAATGGGAGGACCCAAATGACTAAAATAGGAAATTCTTTATCTAGCAAAACCTACATCAACTTTGGAGTTCCTCAGGGAACTATACTGGGCCCTTTATTATTTACCATTTTTATCAATGATATTACGACTGTGATTGATCATACTAAAATTGCACTTTATGCTGACGATACTGCATTGTTTTATCCTAGTAAAGATGTTCAGCAGATAAATCTCTTTTTAAATCATGACTTGCAGAAAATTTCTACTTGGCTCACTGACAACAGACTTCAACTAAACATTTCCAAGTCAAAAAGCATGTTAATTGGTTCTGCCCAGAAGCTTGCTAGGTGCTTAAATCCTAATATTGATATTTTTGTTGACGGTAACTGCCTGGATCAAATCACCACTTATAAATATCTTGGTGTTCATATTGACAGTAAAATGAAATGGACTGAGCATATTGAGCATATTGAAAAAGCTGTTTCTAAGAGAATAGGTGTCCTGAATAGACTAAAAAATATTTTACCTGTGTCTACCCTTAACTTTCTCGTCAAAAGCCTTATCTTTCCCCAATTTGATTATTGTGATCTTGTTTGGAGTAATGCTTCAAAATCACTAACGCAACGGCTTGATGTAGTTTTGAATAGAGCTGGACGGACAATTCTTAAGGCTCAAACTAGAACATCAGCTTCTGTTATCAGGAATAGATTAGGATGGAAGACTCTGCAGGCAAGACGAGATATCCATATAAATACCATGGTTTTTAAATGTCTAACTGGTAAAGCTCCTATGTATCTTAATGTTTTTACTCCAGTCAGTGAATCACATAAATATCAAACAAGGAATAGCACTGTTGGTAATGTCGTCCTCCCACATCCCAGAACTGAAAGTGGAAGAAGAACATTTAGTTTCAGGGGTGCTCAAGCATGGAATATTTTACCAATTAACACAAAAACATGTCAAACTGTAAGCCTAAATACCTTTGTCAACCAACTCAAACAGCTCAATTAATTGTGTCTTCATTGTTGTTGTTTTAGTTCTGTGGTTTGTGTAATTTTTAATGTATGCTTTTTCTTACCTGTATTTTTGTATTGGTATTTTTTATCACATTTTGTAGTTTTGTAAGCTGGGATCCATGGGAGATCAGTAACTTTTTCCTTGTAACTGAATGGATCACCCAGGGTAAAATAAGAAATAAATAAAATAAACATACCGTTAAAATATCTCTGCCTGAAATGGTGTATTTATCCAGAAGAGAGTAAAACCAAACATCAAAAACATTTTTGATCTTGGCAAGATCACTCTCCTTCTTTATGTTTTATAAGATAAATTGAGTCGGGTTTTTGCTATTTTCTCGGGACTCAGATGTCCGATTGAGCTCAAATGTTCACATGTTTATTAGCAACTGCAGTCATTCAAACCACTTTGAAATGTCTAAATCGGTTCTTTGATGTTCGCACTGCAGGAAGCAGTGTCTTCATTTTGCTGTTTCTGATAGTTTTCACGAAGGGCCTACTTCTCCGCTTTTAATTAATTAAGCCTTCCATAAAGATCCTTGTAGGATCGAAATGTCAGGCCCTCCTATAAACTCCAAGTTTCAGGTGAATATTTTGGTTGATGAGCAGTTTGCAGCAGTTTATATCTCGCATCTTTTAATATTAGGTGTAATCAAGCAAGAAAATCAGCCAGTCAAACATAAAAGGCGACGTTGTATTCGCAGAAACCACTTCCAATGTCATGGATGGACGTCATTTGTATAATGATCTGTGCAACACAAATCAAGTTGACCTACTTATCGTCTTTTCTTTCATACATTGTAGGTGGGCCAACCGATTGCAGAGCTGGTCGTAAAATGTCTGAATAAAGTGTACAGGTCTACAGTGACTGAACATTTTGACAATGACAGAGTAAACTTTAGGGCCTGTTTGTTTCACGCAAAGGATCCGATATTTTGGAATCCACCTCCTATGCAGGGTACGCTAAAATGGGATCCGGATCCGGATCCGCAGGATTCGTCCAAAACAAACAGGCCCATAGTCTAATATGGACTGTTTCAACAATACATTTTTTTAAAGCAAAACTAGGAAGTGGAAATACGGTGAGGAATGTTGATGAGTATTGTAGCAGTCTATAATTTTGGTCGATATTGACGTTATTAGCGAGGAGATCGCGTTTTGGCTGTATTTTGAGAGCTTGTCTTTCCGTGAAGAACTCACGGCCGTTGCTCGGTCGATAGCAGCTCGATAATCCGATATCTAATTCGTCTGTCTTAAAAACATCTATCTTAAAACAATAATAAAAAATGTCTGGCTCGTGCATGCTATTCCGTTTTAGGCACTTAGGCCTAGGCTATATACGCAGTGCTACTGCCGTGCCGAACTCAAATAATTTTACATTTTCAAGTTTTGCACGGCAATAGCTCGGCGTTTAGCGTGAATTTGGCTCGGCAAATTGAGTTCGGCACGGCGAGCTCTTTGGCTCGACAGGGTCTGCCGCGCTATCGGTATTGGGAACGGCAGTCGGCACGAAGCTAGGCGTTTATAGCGCAACTGCCGCGCTATTGCTGCACTCATTTGATTTAAGTTCGGCACGGCAGTAGCACGGCGTATATAAGTCTTGGTCTAAGAGTCAATTTCGTTGAGAGACCAAGGCACAGTTGGCCGATAAGTCACAGGTAAAACTGTTCCATTTTACATGTCCATGTATTAAAGGTACTATCATACTTCGGTACCATACCGGAACAGAAATGTTCACAGATTTACCTATAACTTACAAAATATAAAGATGGTGATGGTAGAAACATACCGTTAAATACTGCCTGAAATGCTGTATTTATCCACAAAAGAGTAAAACTATTGACCGACATTATTTTTGACCTTAATGATAAAAAAATAACGCTTAAAAGATTAAAACAAATACTGCGGGCGTTTTTCATTGTTTTCTCAAATAGTGGGCACCGTATGGGACTGGACATTTTCACAGATGACTGTATAATACTGTATCTTTCATGTTTTTGCCCATGAATCTGCATTCCTTTGACAAAATCGAACGTAGGCCCATGATATTACCTTAAAAATGTAAGTTGCTGTTTCTCAGCCGACATGGACATTTTGAAAAATGTTTCCCGCCATTTAGCAGATCGGTTCGTACAATAAGAATATTTTATCCAAAGTAACATATTGGCTTCAGTATCAGTATTTGTTCCCACCTTCACTATCTGTGTCAGGGTTTATGGCTTTTCATGTAAATTGAAAGTCCATATTCATGATCCAAGGGCGTAATGTTACAAAGGCAGCGCAATAACAAATCCATGGATTTGTTCACAAAATTGAAAGATAAGGTTATTGAAAGATAAAGAGATTGGTTCCATAAAAAAGTATCGGCACTTTCTTGCAGACGATCGACAATTTTGGACTGTATGGGCTCAACAGGTGTACTGTCTGCAAGCTGGTCTTGCATTAGTTCCCTGGCTGTCATGAAAAACGTCCTGGTATAAAATGTCCCTAAGTTCGAAAATTTAGGATTTAGGATCTAAAATGGTTTATTTCCAAAATGGCCATAGCAGCCTTAAGGCTGAATTGCGACCGAATTACACAGATTATAAAACAGAACAGCAAGAATACACATGTGAATAATTATACGTGAATACTGATTATTATAAACAATACATGTATACAACATCAACAACCGCTAGAGCTTACTCAACAATTACAGAGACAGTAATGACGTCACACCACGCGCGACGCGCACATGCACATTATACTTCCACTCACCACACGTTTGCATGGCCACGTTGCAATGTTTGTCTGAGGATCGGTGCTATTTTTAGCGCAATTGCGCAGCGCTATTGGCAACAAAACATCAGTCTACGGTGTTCCATTTGTGCCGTTAACTCGTAGCGTTTTTTTTTTGCGGCGCATTTTTTTTTTGCGGCGCATTTTTTTTTCGGCGGCGCATTTTTTTTTTTCCGTCGCATTTTTTTTTTTGCGGCGCATTTTTTTTTTTGCGGCGCATTTTTTTTTTTGCGGCGCATTTTTTTTTTGCGGCACATTTTTTTTTTTGCGGCGCATTTTTTTTTTGCGGCGCATTTTTTTTTTTGCGGCGCATTTTTTTTTGCGGCGCATTTTTTTTTTTGCGGCGCATTTTTTTTTCGGCGGCGCATTTTTTTTTTTCCGTCGCATTTTTTTTTTTGCGGCGCATTTTTTTTTTGCGGCACATTTTTTTTTTTGCGGCGCATTTTTTTTTTGCGGCGCATTTTTTTTTTTGCGGCGCATTTTTTTTTTCGGCACATTTTTTTTTTCGGCGCATTTTTTTGGGCGGCGCATTTTTTTTTGGCGGCGCATTTTTTTGGGCGGCGCATTTCCCCCCCCGGTGATTATATGCTGAGCCCTTTGTTTGTATCCTTCTATGGGGGACTTAAAACACTATTTACAAAACGCGTTACATTAACATAATTATTTAAATCTGGTTGATTGATATTTTCTGACAAGGCATTGCTAAAAACAAGGCAGAGGAACACCCGGCCCTGTTCTTCTCAGTTGGAATGTTAATTAACTGATTTCCACACTCAATAATGGGTCATTCCGTGTCAAATCAACCAATATCCTGAACATTGTTACGGGTCACCTCTCCGATTTGGCTGGAATTAATTTCTAACAATCATCTATATATATATTATTTTAATGAACATATGCAAAATTAAAAATTTCAATTTCGTTTCGGAATTAGGGCCTGTCAAATTCAAAGAGGGCGTGGTATCGCCCTTTAAAAGCGCGCAATTTGCGTCATTGAAGAAATTGCGTTTTGAAATGTCATTTAGAGCACCTGTAAAATAAGATACAAAGCTGAAAACTGGTACCCAGGGTAACTTGCACCCAAGGAACTCAAATCTGGCCTTAAAACAATTGTATCTCATCTACCTTTCTCTCTACAGGCAGCTCAAAAGGCAAATTTATTCTGCGGAAATAATTAATTTCCATTTTCAGGCCACCCTAATACTCAGATTGATGATCAAAAAAGCTTCATATTGCATATGTGTATTATAGAGGTACATATGGTTACCCCCAAGCAAGCATATTGCCCTTACACATTCAAAAATTGGCAATGCTCCAAAGTTGGTTCCAGACAGAAAATATCGAAAAAACGCAGAAATTCCCGGTGACCTTTGACCAAGGCAACCTTACCCACCAACTTGAAACTTGCTCTATTTATTTATACATGTCTGATCTACCCCTGGACCAAATTTGGTCTTGGAGACTCTTCTCCTTCATGGTGAGACAGCATTTCAAAATTGGGGTATTTTGCCCATTTTCGCAAATCACAATGCTTAAGCATAGGCCCTATGCACATGGAAGTATACAATAATATGGACAATTGCATTGTCGTTATTGATCCCAAAGTGTTGTAATATGAAAAATTCCTCACTCTTGTCAGAAAACAAGGATTAAATTTGATCTTACAGGTGTTTTAGGTATTATTTGAAGATACATACTGTACATACAATGTAGGGTACACAAAATGTCAAAGTGGGCGTGGCAACCCCCCCCCCCCCGCCCAAATGTGTTTCGTATGAAATGTCCTGTACCTACAGATACAAATCTGGCCTCAAAACAAGTGTATACTACCCCAGAAAGCAAGTGCTATAAAAGTAAAGAACTTGTAATTAGTCTCTATAAAAATTAATACAAAGCAGTGGTGTAAAAACACACCACGGCTTTCATTGGATACAATAGGCCTACAAAATGAGAATTAGGCCTAATACACAAAATATCAAGAGAGAAGGGAGGGATCCACCTTTTAGGCCAGATTTGACTTATTTGGGTACAAGTTACGTCAAGAGTGATGTAATTTTCATATTACAACACTATGGGATCAATAACGACAATGCAATTTTCCATATTGCATATTATATACAAACAAAATGTGCCGCCCAAAAAAAAATGCGCCGCCCAAAAAAATGCGACGGAAAAAAAAAATGCGACGAAAAAAAAAATGCGACGGAAAAAAAATGCGCCGCAAAAAAAAAAATGCGCCGCCAAAAAAAAAATGCGCCGCCAAAAAAAAAATGCGCCGCCAAAAAAAAAATGCGCCGCCAAAAAAAAAATGCGACGGAAAAAAAAAATGCGCCGCAAAAAAAGAAAATGCGCCGCCAAAAAAGAAATGCGCCGCCAAAAAAGAAATGCGCCGCCAAAAAAAAAATGCGCCGCAAAAAAAAAAAATGCGCCGCAAAAAAAAAATTCGACGGCAAAAAAAATGCGACGCGTTAACGGCACAAATGGAACACCATATCAGTCATATAGGGAAAAGAGAATAAGGGAGTAATGCAAAAAAATACTTAAGAGTAGGCCTACAATAAAAGCACAATAACATTAAAAGGTTATTATAGTTCTGAATAATGCTACACAGGTAAAATTAATCATAGTGTACTGTAAATGTTTATAAATGAAAGCATTTAAAGAAAAACTGTGGTGTAAAAAGAATATGGATATACCAAAAAAATGAGTAACAGTCGGACTTACTTGTTTTGTTATCTTTTTTATCAATTAGGCTTTTAGATAAGAATAATGGGTTTTTTCTTCATTCTTCATATGCATTAATTTTAAGCAGGCAGACAGACGTCAATTTCACACAATCGATTTTTACTGAGACACAATGGTCACTCCTCACGCACTTTGCATTCTATACTGCGGCTATTGATATAATGGCAACGAATATGCCTACCCGGAGCCAATTTCACAACCCTGCTTAGCACAGAAATTTGCTAACCAAATTTCTGTCTTAATAAAAACAGGATTAACAGCCAAATTTCCATGAGTTGTGTATCACTTGTGATTGTTCTTTGGCTGTTGTTCACAGACCGTGAATATCAAATGAAATGCTGTTTTGTTTTATGGGGCAAGACATGTTGTGCTAAGCATTTTTTTGTGCTTAACAGATCCTTGAAATTGGCCCTTTCTGAACAGAAAAAAAACAACCGGGCCTGCCCTTTTTTTATTTGCTGAATAGTCGAGGCCACGGATTCCAGTGTGTAAAAATAAAGATCTGAATAATTTATTGTGAATAATTCAATTCCACAGAATGTGAGTTCGATGCAGCTGTCTATCGATGATGACGCTGTTCATGTCCTTGAGCAAAGCAGTTAACGGTTACTGTATTTTTCTACCCTGGGGCAGATTGGTACACGTGATGGTTATGACAGCCACGAGCCAGTTCCCCTTTAAAGGTTGTATATCATACTTTGGTAAGAAACCAAAACATAAATGTTCACAGATTTACGTATAACTTACAGGGTATAAAAGATGGTGGTGATAGAAACAAACCGTTACACTTTTTCCGCCTGAAATTATCCAGAAATTAGTACAACGACCGAAAATCTTTTCCATCTTTTAAAAGATCAAACAATAAAAGAGAAAAGACTTAAGAAATACTGTGGGTTTTTTTTTACTGGGCACCGTATGGGACTGACATTTTCACAGATGACTGTTACTGTATCTGTCTTGATATTTTAGCTCATAAATCTGTATTTCTTCGATAAAAACCAAAGTATGATATTATCTTTAATCTGCTTGGCCATATAAAGTATAAACTCCCGGACAAAAAGCTAAGATGGTTTCAAGATCGGTAGGGCCTATACGGTTGGCACAACAACTGGAGTTATTATGATTTATCTCGGTCTCATCAGTTAAAAATGTATCATGAGTGTTTTTGTCATTTCGTTTACTTTTTGTTCTGTTAATGTTAGCATTCTCTCTATATTTCTTTTATGTAGGGGTGCCACAGTGTATTTTTCTCAAGTTGACTCTAAATTAATAAATGTATGGCCCTGGTCAAAGTCTACATTACTGTCAAAGACGTTTGCATTATAGTTCTTTGGGGTTAGGCATTATTAGGTCTAATATTACGAGTGGGGCGGAAGGGCAATATTGGTTGATTGATGCCACGCAGTAGGCTAAACTATGAAGAATTGTAATTCAATATTTTCCCCATCAATATTAGGAGTTCGTGTTTTATTGTGGAGGCCACATTGGAATCGATCGCCATTTCATCTTCCACACGACTCCATGCTGTAATTAAGTAAAACGCGCTTGCGCAAACTCGACCGACGCCAATTTGGCGAATTGCCCAAGCTTATATACGGTATTTTCACCGATTCTGTTTTCATTGTTGGTACCGAGCACGAATTCGGGTCATCACTCCAAAATAGCTTCTTTTGATTGAAAGTGATAGTAAATTTGGAACAATAATATAGTGGGTCAATTCCCCTTTTCGTTTACAGACACTTCTGTCTTTCTTGTGGCAGTTTTATTGGCCAGTTAGAGTAGGCCTATACGACAATTGTTATCCCACGGACGCCTCTAACATCATGTCACTCCGGGTAGTGCTCGGAATTCTAGCGTGGCTAGCCGTTGCAGCTCAGCCTGGAGTTTCTTCATCTTGCGGCGGAGGGCCAGCCATCCTCTCCGCTCACCTTAAACGGGTCTCCCGTAATCTAGCCATGCGTAACCACGTTATCAAGAGTTTCACCAAAAGGTCGGCTTTTGCCTGCGTGGCCACCTGCATCAAAGTTGACCAGTGTGTTTCTGTCAACTACGGGGGCACTGAGGGCCTATGTGAGCTGAATGGAAGTAGCTTGGACGTCCATCCTGAAGATTCGGAGATTCGAGATGGATGGAAGTATTACGGGACGGTCGCAGCAGAGATAACTTGCCCAGAAGTGAGTACGGTAAATTAAAATCTAGTATCTACCAACAAGGTTAACTCCTAAACGTCAACAATATTTTCAGATAACATGCAATGTACTTTATTATCAATTCTATGTGACGTATTAAAGATACAGGGTAGTCAGGTTGGCGTAGCGGTTCTTTCCTCGCCATTCACCTCTGCGGATCGGGTACAAGTCCAGATCGGTCTACAAGTGAATTGGGTTTTCAGTACCTACCTGATTCTGTGGGTTTACCCAGAATACTACTCTGGGGTTTTCCTCCCACCTCTAAAACTGTATCTTCTTCTCATCATATTTCCATAAAAAAGTTTCATCAGGCTTTCGAGTTACAGTGCCTACGGCGCTTTTGAGGAATCCTTGGTGTCATTACCAGCAGGCACGGTTCTAGAGCCAAAATTTTTGGGGGGCTCGAAGAGCCATTATTTTTTTGGGGGGCTAGAAGACCCAATATTTTGGGTTCTTCTAACACTCGCTTCTGCTATGTCTTACTAGGGGTCGAAAAACATGCACATTATAGGCCACACAACGCGTTTTTTATGTAATTGGCGCTTAATAACTGAAAAAAATCCAGTATTTTCAAGAATTTTTTTTTCACTTGCATTTTTTTGGGGGGCTAGACAAAAATTTTGGGGGGCTACACCCCCCCCCCTAGCTCCCCCGTAGAACCGCGCCTGATTATTTACCAGAAATCAATAATAAATAGATAGATACATGAATACTTTGGTAGCATACCGAAACAGAAATCTTCACAGATTTACCTATAACTTACAGGGTATAAAGAATGTGCTGGTAGAAACATACCGTTGATGAAAGTTCTCTTCCTGAAGAAAGAGTAAAACCAGTGACCCAAAACAATTTTAAACTAAGAAGACCAAAGTCACCAAACCTCATTTGAAAATATTGTGGCCGTTTGTCACAGTTTTCTAAAAAAGTGGCCACCGTATGGGACTGGAAATTTCACAGAACTGATGACTGTTACTGTATCTTCCTTGATATTTTTTGCCCATGAAACTGCATTTCTTTGGCAAAAACGAAAGTATTAAAATTACTCTCCATTTCTTTCGTTTTGGTTTAAATTACGTCGTTGACATTAGGCCTACTCACTATACATTAGCAGTGCCGGTGTATATTCTTTATGGAAATTCCAATTTACATATTCATGTACAAGTTGAAATATTTTCATTTAATATTTCATCAGTATAAAAACCAAATAGCCTCTCCATATCACACTTTCATTTGCTTTTCTTTTCTAATTATGTACCTTGCACATTGGAAGAAAGGCTCCAGCTTCGCCATGTATCTCGAGCCCTTCATTTTCATTGAGAACACAAAAAAATGGCGGAAGCAAAATAAACCCAGGCCAATAGTCTCAAGCCTCATTTCGTTATGGCTCTTAGATATCTTTACAGACATCCAAATTGCAGATCGCGAATTCCCCTATAAAAAAAATAGTGCGATGAACGTATTAACATTACTGATCAAGATTACGTTTTCCAACTTTTGAATTTAACTGACATTTTATTTCATTCACAGATTACAACTACTGAGCCAACTACTGCCGTACCACCCACCACCCTGGAGCCCACTACGACCTCACCCACCACCCTGGAGCCCACTACGACCGCACCCACCACCCTGGAGCCCACTACGACCGCGCCCACCACCCTTGAGCCCACTACGGCCGCGCCCACCACCCTGGAGCCCACTACGACCGCACCCACCACCCTGGAGCCCACAACGACCGCGCCCACCACCCTGGAGCCCACTACGACCGCGCCCACCACCTTGCATCCCACTACGACCGCGCCCACCACCCTGGAGCCCACTACGACCGCCCCCACCACTCTGGAGCCCACAACGGCAGTGCCACCCACCACAGGTAAACTCACCCTGTATGCATGTCTAGGGAATCATACGCAATAACTGTGCTTCATAATTAAAGTAATTTCTCAGTGGGAACATAACTTAATGATATAATTCATTTGTGACACTTGACAAGAAAACGTCACCCACCACGGCACAGTTATCATTTAACATCCATTAACGTCTCATTTTCTTTAATTGTTAAAGACCCATACCCCGATCTAAGGCCGTTTTGACGATGAAAACAAAGTCGAATTCTGAATTGCCAATCATTTTCACAAGCTACGAAAACTGTTGTGCTCCTATTTTGATCCCTTGCCCCCAAAAATCAGGAAAGGAGAGATATTTTCTCCCGTACATGGGCAACGCATCAAACCCTCAACTAAACCGTAACAACTTCCTATGTTATCATCAAGACATACAGAATCAAGTACAGTATTAAAGTCTAGATTTGTGACTGATGACACAATAGGGGACAATCGTGTAGTTTATAAACGCATTTCTATCCAACGTTTGAACGTTTTGAACGTCATGATATCCTTCCGTTCAATTAGTAATACAGCACACTTTAACGCGAATGAAGGAATACTTTTTTATAGAAATTATTATAAAGGTTTACGTTCACACAATCTGATAATATCGTTTTTTGAGAGACTGGTATTTTTTTTCTTCTAATTCTGCAGAGAAACCACCGGTTGATTGCTGGGACATTCAGAGTAGGTCGCCATCCTCGGTTAGCGGCGAGTACGACGTGTTCCCAGATTTAACAGTGGGATCACTGAGGGTCTACTGTGATATGGAGACCGATGGCGGCGGCTGGACGGTAAGACCTTGTCCAAACTCTGGCTCTGGCTCTGGTTCTGGCTCTGGCACCGGCTCCGGCTCGGCTACATTTTAGTAAATCCGTTCCCGGGTATCAAAATAAAGGCTTTTGGTTGCGGTTCGGAAGTAGATTCTCCGGTTTGAAAAATAAAACAGAGCTTTAGCTACAATGAAAAACCACAACCTATGGATGACGGAGCTAGCCTGAGCCGAGGTTTGGGAAAGGCCCCTGTACATGTATTCTCCAATAGACCTTTCTTTTGTTTGCAAACATTAACATGCTGGTTGCCATTAATTATGGGCGGACAAATGTGGCAAATCATTTCGTCTTCTTGACAGACCAAATTCAACATAATTTGCAAACTTTCCTTTAAATACATGCCATCGTTGCTTGTGTTGTTTCCTTTAGATTTCAGCAATACCTTTTAACGTTTATGAAACGAGTTGTTCAAATTGTGGTTGTTTTGTATGCCAGGCTTTGATAGCTCGCCATAGTTTCAGCCATGCTGGTTGGCAAAAACTCGGGCTGTGACGTAGCAAAAGAAAGGTCTATATTGCTTAGATTCCGATATCTCACAAGAGGGCGCTACGTCAAAATGACGTTATTTTAATCTCTTATACACCTTTCTTTCGTTTACAAGCAAACCGTACCGGTTGGCATATGCCTTATTCATGGCGCATCCATGTTGTCACCTTCCTGGTATACCCAGGAAAAAATAACACCAATTCTAAATACAAAACGGGTACCAGACTATTTTGAATCCAAGCCTCGGTTTGATTGCACTGCTTCGAATGCAGGATGGATGCACCGTGAATAAGGCCTATAGACATGGAGGTAGACGTCAAAGTTTCTTTCGAACAGAACTTCAACATTTTGGCAAACTTGTTTTTAAATACTGTATACGAAGTGTTTGCACTTTAATCAACACATACTAACCAGAAGTTCTTTGTCAAAAATTATGCATGTATAAAAATTAAATAACGTTTTTTTTTGTGGACATTGAGGCCACCACATGTTTCAACCATCTTGACTGGCAAAACTCTGGCAGCGATGTTATGAAAATTGATCAAAACATCAACTCTTTAACGAATGAAAATGGTTCAGCGCAAAACTCGATGTCAGTGACTGATTTTTTTGTGTTCACAACAGGTGTTTCATAGACGCATCGATAACAGCCAGGACTTTTACCTGAACTGGGCCTCCTACAAAGCCGGGTTCGGGTCGCTCTCTGCCAACTTCTGGCTCGGCAACGATGCCTTGCATGAGTTGACCGGACAACAAGCTTATCAGCTCAGAATCGAGTTGGAGTCTTACACTGGCGTGACGACATACGCCAGGTACGGGGCGTTTGCTGTTGCTAACGAAGCCGACAAGTACCGCCTGACTCTCGGGACTTTTTACGGGTCTTACACGGCAGGTAAGGCTCATAATTCCCTGCTTTATTTATTGCATGGTGAGGAGTGAAGACACTATATTGAGATTTACCACTTGCCATATTAAAGCCTTTCTTGCGAGAGGAGGCTCAAGGGCGTTAACGAAACGGAGGCTCAGGCTCCGTCTCAGGCTCCGGGTCCATTTCGTGAATTCATTCTGAAATAATGGGTATCAAAATAGAGGCTTTTGGCTGCGGTTTGGAAGAAGATTCTCTGTTTTGAAAAGGAAAACAGAGTTTCACCTTCAATGAAAAACCACAACCGTATTTTCAGCATATGGATGTCAGAGCTGGAGCCTGAGCCCGAGCCTAAACCTCCGTTTTGTAAACGCCCTAAGGTACAAAATACCAGAGCCCTCATCTTCAAATTTGTCTCTCTAGGTCGTCCTCAGACGAGCCTTCCATCGTCGCTTCCAGTCATTCCGGTTTTCGATACTTCCGGTCAGCTCGCTGGTGCTTTGCACTCCTGCGTCCTTCTTGAGAGCATCAAGATTATCATGGGACGTCCTGGTGCCCGGTGCCCATGCGCTGGTTCCCACAGCACCAGTTTGCTGGCAGGCAGCTCTTTGTGTCTTTGGCAGTGTCCGACTAGTCTCATTCTCCTGGCAGCCATTTTGTCACTCTTCCATAATTTCAGCTCTCTGAAAACTGTACCATCCAAGACACTTCATTCACTATAAAATTCACTTAAAGCACTTCTTCGTTTTAGGCAAACAACATCCTCACTATTCCTGGGTTGGAAACAGCTATGTAGAGATAAGGAGTAGAAGCACAAACGTTTGTGGAGTTGCCAGGTCCATTTTGTTGTGAGAGACCGAATCAACCCACCCTGTTACCTTTGGAATGAGTGTGGCATTTCCAGAGCTCCGTAACATAGAATTATAATTCGACAACAAAGACATGGTGCCACCTTGCAATGGCTTGCTGCAAACTGCTTCTGCTTGCCCATCAGCCAAAATAATGACATGACATTATTTATAAATGTTTGGAGCTAGGATGGCCTGACGTTTCGATTCCTACAAGGACCATTCTCAAAGGCCTTAGCCATTTAACCTTTGGGAAAGTTCCTGCTAGGATCGAAAACGTCAGACCCTCCTAAATCCAAGCTTTTTATAACTTCAGGTAATTATTTTGGTTAATGAGCAGTTTGAAGTTGTTTATTACTTGTTATGTTGTTATTACTTCTTATTTCTCATTTGATTCCATCCCAGGTGATTCTTTCACCCTGCATAACGGCCAGTACTTCTCAACCCTCGACCAAGACAATGACAGTGATGGAGTTCGTCACTGCGCCCAGAATTTCCTGGGTGCTTGGTGGTACAACGCCTGCTTCTCCAGCAATCTGAACGGTCCGTTCCGAAACACAGACTACGTCCCTGCAACTGGACAGGGCATCATATGGGGCATGTGGCTGAGCGTTTCAAAGTCACTCAAGTTTGCTGAAATGAAACTGCGTCCGGCCTCAGGTAAGTAGGTTTCCCTCCCCCGACACGTTGGAACAATACTGTGGAAAACAAATCGATGCATCGACCATTGGTGCATGTTTACAGTTTCTTTCACGTTGTTTAAAGAGGATGCTCAACACTCAACAAACCTCGCTTTATTTATTACAACTATAATCCTGAAATTACTTGACATGAGAAAAAATATTAATCTCTCACACTGGACACAGAAAGAGTGTCTTTTTACGATTTTTCTTTTAGACCGCAAGCTCCCCAAAATTGAGATTCTCTAAATTTCGTTAATGGGGGAAGCAGACAAATTTGTGTGATTTCGTGACGTCAGATATGGAAGCCTTTTCACTTATAGTCCATGGCTTCTGAGAATGAACACAGATAGCTTATACATCGGTCAAATGTATGAGGGAAATTTCACCAGTTTTTAAAAGTTGGCACGGATGGAGACAATGATGCAAACACCAAAAAGGGCAATTCTTTTTAAAAGCCAAATTGGGGCTGATGGTGCCCCAGGTGTGCCCCCCAGACATGCCCAAACTGACTGTACTCGGGCTCGAGCGTTTAATTGTAGCCAATTTTCAAATCTTTCAATTTCAGCCCAGCCAGTGGCCAAAGATTGCTGGGATCACTATGTTAAGGGGGAAACAGCAAGTGGGACGTACAATATCCAGGTGTCGGGAATAACTGATCCGGTGCAAGTGTACTGTGACATGGACGATGCTGGCGGTGGATGGACGGTAAGTCTTTCCTCTAACTGTGTTCACACCACGGACCAAAGGTGTTTGCCCACAGCTGACGTCATGTCACGTAATATGACGTCATGTCACGTGATACGTCGTCATGTTACGTGATATGACGTCACATTTTGGTCCGAAACTTATCTCATTATTTGTTAATATTTCATTTCATATCAAGGTGATTCAGCGTCGGACGAGTGGTTCGGTGGATTTCTACCTGGACTGGGCCGCATACAAAACAGGCTTTGGAAACCTCAATGACGAGTTCTGGCTGGGAAATGACAACCTTCACTATCTGACCAACCAGGGCTCCTACCAGCTCACAGTCAAACTTATTTCCTGGTATCCCGTCACCAAATACGCAAAGTGGGTTACCAGTTTCTTGTACCTTCTTGTAGTGGTCTCTTGTAGAAATTCCTAAAGGGGGTGTATCGTCGTGCTGGCTCAGTTCCTAATGCACCCATCGGCATTTGTCTTGTGAGAAGACATTAACCTCCCCCCCCCCCCCCACCACCACCACCACCACCACCAACACCAACACCACCACCACCACCACCACCACCACCACCACCACCACCACCACCACCACAACCACCAATTATTACTGTATCTGTGGTCAGCCTGCATGGCCACTACTCCAGCCACAGGTTTTCCACTTAAATTGTACTGGGACCACAAGGTGGCGCTGTCCAAAATAAAATGCTGAGGAACGACGATACACCCCCTTTAAGTCTCCGTTTTCACTGTATGCAAAATGGATCAATGATGATACTTTTTATGGTAAATGTTCGATTGGTCTGAGGGGGTTTCGTTTGCCATTTAACATGAATCACTCAGTATTACCAATGCACTGTGGAATTGATACCACAAGATGTAGAAGTGTTGAAAACAATTGAAAGTGTTTAATGCAAGTAATAAACTGTTGGCAAACTGCATATAAAATGTAAGTAATAATGGCCTGATATTATACAAAATGTTTGAAGTACGTTAGGGTGGCCTGACGTTTCGATCCTAGCACTGGATCTATTTTAAAGGCTCAGAGGAAGACGCTGCTATTGGGATCGAAACGTCACGCCCTCCCAACTCCAGAAAATGGAAGTGTTTAATGTATCTTTTTGCAATACTCAGTAAATTTCTATTTGCAACTCCTCTAAACAATTGCTTTTATTGCTTTCATAGCCTTGTTAATGGTGAAATTCCATGGCAAAATATTGCAAATAATATTTTGACCAAGCACACCGCACTGCTTTACACCTCACCGCATAGCATGCTCCAAACATATTCGCACAGACTAATATAGACGGCTCCATAGCTGGGGGCCTTCACGAAACCAGGCTTGAGGCAATAGTCTTGCTTTGGAATTATTTCGCTACCTCCAGTAATGAGTTCCACAAAACGAAACGAAGGGACTGGGCCACATGACGAAGCCGAAAAAAAGGCCCCAGCGTCGCAGAGCACTTCATTTTCATTTATTAGGAAACGAAGTGGCAGTAGCAAAAATAAATCTCAAGCCTAGCCTGAAGCCTCATTTCGTGATGGCCCTATAATCGCACAGCACCTCAACTTACCTCACCTTACCACACTTGCACTTCATATACCATTGCGTCACCGCACAACGCACCACATCGCACCGCGCGCCCTGAACTGCACCCGGACTCTGTGTGTTATTGTTGTCGTTGTTGTCGTTGTGGTTGTGGTTGTTTAGATTTATTTACATGCGTGACGCCATTTTCGTCAAATTTGGCAATTCATCGACTATACGCAGGAAAAAAAGAAAAGAAAACACAACATTGAACAAAAATGATCCATTTGCCGCCATTTTTCACTGTTTTTCCCCTCAGCTTCGGGACATTTGCCGTTGCAGATGAAGCCGATTTATATCGCTTGTCCATTGGCCAGTTTTATGGAAGTTCTAGCGTTGGTGAGTATTATTATATACGATGAGTAGTGTGGAAAATGTCTCGAAGATGCTGACATCGTATAGACGTTTGCAGTATAGGCATATGGATCTTGGAGGTAATCACTTGCAAGTAAATCATCCGTGAAAACAATACTAATCTTACACCATTGTATTTGGCCCAGTAAAATGGCCGCCTGTGCATGCCTCGGTCAATACAAAAAGCGTTGCAAGTCCAGGAACCAAGATGGCGGATAGCACACATGCCACCAATAAAATTATAGCATACCAAAAGGCATGCTAACTGCAAAAACATCTGCTTACGGTCGCCGTGAAATGAACAATTTGCTAAAGGGCGGTCGGTTAGTAAAAAACGCGTGCTTAATAGCGCCGTGAACTTGAGCGCACTGGACCCAATTTTATGGAATCCGTTACTGTAGGCCTAAGCACAAATTATTTTCTTACGAATATTGTGATTTTAGCATACGACACAAAATCGTATAACGAACTTCTCTTGATTAGACTTTGCTCTAAATTACCAACTGGTCCTTTTTGTATTTTTTTTTTTGGGGGGGGTATCTGCAGGTGACTCCTTGGCGAATCACAATGGCAAGGCCTGGTCCACAAAGGACCAGGACAATGACCTAGACGCCGGCAGACACTGTGCCCAGAACCATCAGGGTGCTTGGTGGTACAACGCCTGCGAGTACAGCAACTTGAACGGTCCCTTCGTTCCCTACCCAGGCACGATCTCATCTTATAACCCTGGAAGGGGAATAGTGTGGGGTACGTGGACGCACCAGTTGTATTCACTCAAAGCAGCTGAGATGAAAGTAAGGCCAGCCCATGTTGGATTTACCCTACCGTAGTCATTTACGGCACAATCATTATTTTGTTTGAAAAGATATATTTTGTTTTAGTTTTATTATAAAGTCGGATGCATTTTAGCTTTTTGTTATAGGTGCCATTTTCAATATTTTTGCTGAAGAATACTGCGCGCTTTGTAGTCAATGGGCGTTTACGAAACGGAGATTTAGGCTCAGGCTCAGGCTCCAGCTTTGTCATCCATAATATGCTGAAAATATAGGTTGTGGTATTTCACTCAAGTTGAAACTCTGTTTTCCTTTTAAAACCAGAGAATCTACTTCCAAACCGCAGCCAAAAGCCTCTTTTTTTTTAGAAAGGATTCACGAAATGGCACCGGAGCCTGAAACGGAGCCTGACGGCCTCCGTTTAGTAAACGGCCATAGTGATCATCTCGCATACGGGGGATGCCAAACAGTGCCCCACCAAGAGTTTGCAACGCGTTGGCCAATCACAATGCGAGGAATTGGTCGACTCTTTCCAGGTGCGCATTGGGTCCACATATTCTTTGCACTTTTTTTATGATTGGCTAACGAGGTGCAAACTCTTGGAAGCGCCACTATAATAGCGAATCGCCCGTATGGGGTGTAGTACGTGCAAGTGGTGTGTTCGTGTGCACGATAATTGCAATTCCCGCCTAAAATTGCTTCATAAACAGATTTTAAATCCTGGAAAGTCATGGGAAAAGTCAAGGAATATTAAAACTACCCCCAAAGTCATGAAAAGTATAGCTGCATGTTGGACATGGAAAAGTCATTTAAGTAGGCCTACAAGCTTTACTGGCACCAGTTTCCACTTTGTGACCAATGTCGCACAATTATTTGGGAAACGGACGTCTTTTCTTTCAGGCAACTCTCGCGAAACCGTTCTTGGCACGAGTGGTGGTCCCGCGCCGAGAGCTGAACTATCGTCGAAGCCATGAGAACGGTTTCGCGAGAGTTGCGTTAAAGAAGAGACGATCACCGCGACTTACAACGACTTGCCTGCAAGTCTAGATTCGAACCGGAGACCTCCAGTGAACTTAATTGACTATCGGGGACACCACCAGCGTAGGGCTGGATAGCTCAGTTGGTAAAGCGCCTGTACGGTTTTCAGGAGGTCGCTGGTTCGAATCCCGTTCCGCATTCAATTTTTCTTTGTTCATCTTTCAAATAAGCATCTTGCTATAGCTAGAATAACGATGATCGATATACCTTGGAAATGTTCATTTTGTTGAATAAGTTGTAGGTTAACGATTTATGAACTGAAGTGCAGACGTTAAAAAGAAACAAATCTCTTATAATATTAAGGTCTATGCTATACGTTGTACATAACTGGAGAATAATTGTATCATTGCGGCACATCTTGTTGTAACTATTGTAAATATATCTATACCTTTTATTTCACAATATTAATATTAGCTTTTATTTAATGAATCACAATCTTGTATTATATTTTTGGGTAAAGATGGTGAATTATTTAAGTTGAGAATTAGAAAATAAAATACTGTATGGTGAAGTTATAGCAGTGCCTCTCTCACTTGCTAGTATATTCATTTTCATTAGCAGACGAATATAGGGCGTTAACAGCACACATCTTAGCCTGATTCCAGTCCCAATCAGAGATTTAATGTGATGAAGACGTCAGTGTACAACGGAGGAAATGGGAACCAGACTACAAATATCTCAGACATTAGAAATGTATTATGTATAAATTATGGCCTTTACAAAATGAGGCTTGAAGCATAGTAGGCTTTGCATTTCTTTTGCTACCGCCATTTTGTATCCTAAATGAAATGAAGGGCTTGAGATACACGGCGAAGCTGGAGCCTTTTTTTTTCGGCTTCGTCATTTTGGGCCAATCCCTCAGCGATTCGTTTTGTGGGCTTCAAGTCCTAATGCAAGCCAAGCCTCAAGTTTGCAAACCTGAACAGAAACTGTTGTATGATTGCACATTATGAGATTGAAAAGTGTAGAAAGAAATATTGACCGTATTATACCCATGCGCGATTCTACGGGGGCTAGGGGGCTTGCCCCCCCCCCCCCCCCAAAAAAAAAAAATTCTAGGACCCCCCCCCCCCCCCCAAAAAAAATATTGCAATTGAAAAAAAATAATCTTGAAAATACTGGATTTTGTTCAGTTATTTTGCGCCAATTTTATTATAAACGCGTTGTGTAGGCTATAATGTGCATGTTTTTCGAACCCTAACTACACATCTATTATAATAGAAAAATAATGAGGGATTGGGCCGCATGACGAATGCGTAGAAAGGCTCCACCTTCGTCATGTTTTTCAAACCCTTCGTTTAATTTTGGACACAAAATGGCAGTAGAAAAACAATTGCCAAGCCTAGCCTCAAGCCCCATTTCAGAAAGGCCCATGTCCATTTGGAGCTATTGTGTTTGGGCAGATCGAGCCGTACGTTTTTCTCTGTGTTTGGCTACGGGTGCACCACACTAGCTCAAAAATCAATGCGCCGAGCTGATTATCATAATGTGTGTACCCTGAAATGTTTTTTAAATATGCAATTTGGGGGGTCGTGCAATTAATATATTGTGTAATTTTGACTGGTTATGACAACCTGGGGTTTCAGTGCTTCAGCCTGTTGTGGAGACTTGAGATATTTTGGTTTAAATTCCGGTCCTACATTGTCTTGAACGTGGAGGGTTGCTTCATGAAAACTCGTAGCAAGTCGGTTACGGAAGAAGGACATTTCGGGGGTGTTTTTTTCTTGGGGCAATTAGCAAAAAATCCAATCGGTTACCCATCCAAAAATTGAAAAGAATTGGGTAGATGAGAGTTCACACTATCATTTACACTATTGCACCAACAACTGAGAAACTTCTGGATGGGTTTTTTTTAACTGTGAAGTTGAGCGATTTTACACTAAGGTCAATGGGAGTTTATTTAGTGTGGTGCACCCCTACCGGTAGTGTTTGCCGCCCTCTGCCGGCAATTGCTTCAAGAATTTTTGATCAGAGGCATGGATGGCTCCAAGGATGGAGGAAGGAAGGAAAAGAAGACTGACAGAAGTCCAATATTGAGGATTCTCCTTCCTGACATGTCCCATGCGTTCCTGTCAATATTGTATTCAATAGAGCGTAAACACACATTTTGTCGCCCACATCGAGGCCAAGTGGCCAACACCATTAACACAATCATATCATTTCTGACAACCACGCCCATAGTATTTTTCCGTTGCCAACCGGCGCACGTCACGCACGCCGTCCCCCCCCCCCCCCAAGAAAAAGAGGCGCATTCCTTGTCTTTACCCTGTATCATTCACGTGCATTGCATATTAAATCGGATATGGGGTACCCGACTATTCTTGAGGTCAGAGTTCAAACCGGCACACACAAGGAAGGCGTGGATTATTTTTATATTCAGTACAGATTCACAATGTCATCGATTTATATTGCTTGAAATATTATGGAAATAACACGAAGTGCTTTTGAAATATGAACTAGTTGCACGACCATGAACGATCACTATGCCTAGCTGGACTCCGCGGTTTCGGATCGGTAATTTGCAGTTATTCTACGTCGATTCTAGACATTTTTGGAAACATCCGATTTTACAACAGACAATTGTCTCTACGAATTCCATTCAGACGTCATGCCAGTGTTCGGTGGTTCTTTGAGATCAAGTCCTGTTGGAAGACTTAAGAAAGATCCCCACGACGTAAGTAGTGTGTCTTGATTTATTGAAATATTTCTTTTTTTTTCATCAGGAAACGTTGTGTAACCTTCCTTCAAATTCATTTTGGGCATCTATAAAAATATATAATGTTTAAAAAAATGACCCAGTCACTCAGTCCAGAATTTACTTTAATTTCAACCGGCATCTTACCTTACCTACTTAGCGTGCCATGGCTAGCTGCCTAGCTTCTATAGGCCTAGTTTGTTTCCAACTAGGCCTAACACTTAATAGGCATACTCATGGTTACAATTTTTTATCTGTATTGTAGGATTTGACCATTTTATGATGAAATAACTTGAAGAAAGAAAAGGAAGTCTGGAAAGATTTCTATGTAGGCCTACCTGTTAGTCAATGTTTAAAAAAAAAAAAAAAAATCGCCTTTTTTAACATTTGGACATGGTCTGGCCTACTATCACCAGACCATGTCCAAATGTTAAAAAAGGCGATTTTTAGGGTCCAAGTTACTCGGACTACATTGTGGGTAGGCGTGTCAGTCTATCGAAATGATATAAGAAAATTATGGTAGGGGGCCTAGCCTACCACTTAAAGACTATCTAGGAGAATAACTACATAAGGGTAATGGTGTACAAGCAGGTCCGATACCTGTAAAGGGAATAAAAACAACTTAATAGTTTCAACTGTTCCAAGATGATATTTTCTACTTTCAGCAAATGAAAGTCCTTAAATCCCCAGATAGAAGAATTTTTTGCAACATTTCAGAGTAAAAATACAATTTTCTTACCTGTTTGTCGCAAACTTCAAAACAGACAGACAAAACAGTTTTATACCCTTTATAGGTATCGGACCTGCTTGTACACCGTTACCTAAATAAGCTTACATGATGAGTCTCTCACATACATGTAACATTTATCAGTGGAAATCTTCCCTGGAGTTTTGTGATGTAAAAATCCTGTGAATTAGGAAATACTTCCAATTTGGGAAGACAACGTGAAAGTGGACTTGAAGTTGTGCACCATAAGCAGTATTTCTTCAAAACCAGCAAAAGTAGCTTGGTTAATCTCAGATCTAGAACAGGTTCCCCCAAAGGCGATATGGTACAAGGAATTGGTCGTCTTATCGAGAAGCAATTTTACGAAGCACTACTTAAGATTGATCCTAAGTGTTAATTCATCTGAACTGCTAAGCAACATGTGATTTCACAATACAAATCACTATGGAGATACTAAAACGACCCATAAGATTCTTAGTCCTTTGTGAAATTCAACCCTGGGGCCGATTTAACGAAGCACTAAGATTGATCTTAAGTGTGAATTCATCTTAATTGCTAAGCAACATGTGATGTCACAATACAAATCACTATTGAGATACTAAAATGACCCATCTTAAGATTAATCTTAGTCCTTTGTGAAATCCAGCCCTGGTGCCCCAATTTGTCCTCTAAGTCTAACGTTAGGAGGATTGGCCTTTTAAAGATGGGTCCTTCAATTAAAAAAATTAACATGCTTTGAACAGCTTTTTATGCTAAGCAGGAAGTCAGTGGATCAATTACATGTGATCATGAATCGCCTGGGAATCTCTTTACCTGCTATGGCAAGCATGTTGCTTCCAACTTGCTACTTAGCGGCAGTTTTGTGTACTTAAAAATGTCAGCTTTAGTGTTAAATGATGTTATCGTTGATGCAGACTTCAGTGGAACGCTAATATAATGAACAATGCTATACCGAACATTTGGCTATATACCGAACATCATCCTTGACTCCCAATATTTTTGTAGAACTACGATGCATGTACCAATAAAAGACAATAGACAATAAAAGCGCATCTGTCATGTTCGCCTTTCCGGCATTCCGCATCTCTATCCTTCATAATGACTTTTAATGATATTTTCCCCAATTTGTATGCATGTATCAGCCTAAAGGCCTTTTGTTAAATGTGGAATCAATCATGTACAGAATAGGATTGGCAGGAACAGGTGTTATTAACTGAATAGACCTAATGTCAGTTCGATTTTGACATTTGGAGCATTTTGACTATTACAAGAAGTAGTAATTATTGCCTCTGCATCGGTTGCAAGGGATTTTTTTTTTATAGTGTACAGAAGTTTACAGCCAAAACAATAATTATTGCAGACCTGTCCATATATTAAACTAATTGTCTGTTATAAAATGTTATCTGCTGTAAAATAGAAATGCGTACATTACTCTACAGGCATGCAACTTTTCCTCGGATCAGCTGAATTCCTTTTTTTTTTTACTTCACTCTTTACCATTGAAAAGTGAAAAACACTGTGCAAAATATGGTAAAGATAGGAATTTCCTCTTTTTTGTTTAAGTCCAAGTTGCATGCCTGTACTCTAGAGTTTAGATTTGAGTCTGTTCAAGTTGTGAAACCATCTGTTAAAGTTGATATTTTTATACAAGTAATAAACTGAGCACTGTAAACTGCTCATCAGCCAAAATGAACTGAAATACATGTATATCAAATGTAGAGTTAGAAAGGCCTGACGATTTTCGATCCAGGCAGGATCTTTCTCAAAGGCTGATATTTGTATCGTGACACGTATACAAAATGTATGTAAGGGTTGAGTACACTGTGGCAATTTGCATCCATGCATAAACCTCATTGTGCTGCAGTGCACAGTTTATGCATTCATTTTTACGTGAGCACTGCTATTGTTACACAGGGGAGGGGGGCAGAGGTTCCCAGATCAACAACCACCAGCCAGTTCCAACTGGGCGTGTCAAAAGTATGTCATTCAGTTGCCATGAAAGGGGATTTGTTGCCATAAGGGGTTCACGGTCGTTCAGCCCAGATATTCACAGAACACACCCAAATTTTATTTGTGAACAACAAGTAGAAATTTCTGCCGTATCATGGGAAACTATAAATCCTTCATGAAAGTTAAAAACATCTTTTTCAAAGGAAAATAAATTAAAATGTTGACCCGAACAGAATAGTGCGCACTCTATAGGCCTACATGCATGAAATACATACTTGTATATAATGTTCGTGCATGGTTTGTGTACACGACTCTGAACCCGAAAGTGAATTTTTTTTCCTTCCTCACGGTCACTTTAATTCTTTTTAAGAATATACATAGGCAGCATAGACAAAATTGCCTTCATTTTCCCTGGTTGTTGATTGCTGGCATCATGATAAATTTTGTTGTAGACATGTAGACAATTTACGTTTTCCTCAGTGGATACATGCCTACATGTATTGTGTACATGTACATGTACATGTATGTGTGCCTTTATGAAAAATACCGTGCTGTTTTAAGAACAAAATTATGTCAAACTTCAAAACGATTTCAATGAGTTATCGTAGGGCCTTTACGAAATGAGGCTTGAGGCTAGGCTTGTGATTTATTTTGCTACCGCCATTTTGTGTCTTACATGTATGTACATTTAAATGAAAATGAAGGGTTTGAGCCTTGAGATAATGTACATGGTGAAGCTGGAGCCTTTCTTTGGCTTTGTCATGTGGCCCAATCCCTTTGTTTCGTTTTGTGGGCCTAAAATGGTAGTGCAGTGAAATAAGTCCCAAGCCTAGCCTGAAGCCAGGTTTCGTAAGAGTCCAATAAACGAAGACTATGACTTGCGTGGCCTGCCTAAAATTCAGGGAGGAATGCAGTGCTCAGCTTATGCTGTATTCACTGACAGTATAAGTTACAAGTTGAAGAACGATAAAAGACTCAAGATTTTTGTCTTATAAATGCTCATCTTCAGTCCTCCAAAATCAACCACATTTATCTCTTATTTTGGATCAATGCAAGATTGTATGTTGAAGGTACTCACAGCATCAGCTGTTCAAAAACCAATGAGGCAATTAATTATGGACAGGTCTGTCAATTTTTGTCATTAGCAAATTAATATGATAATGATGATGATGCTTTAAAGGGATTGCATACGTTTGGTAATTTGAACCTAATGTTTGTTTCAAACCAATATAATTGTACATGTATACCATAAAACTAACCTGTGAAAGTTTCAATTCAAAAGGTGGTAGCGTTTTTGAGATTTTGGCGACAAACTACTAGCGGTTATTTCACGCCAGAGAACAGTTAGTCAATGGCTGAGAAGCGTTACGGCCATAACGCTTCTCAGATTCATAATTTTTGGAGATAAAAAGTGACATATTTTTCCATAACCGCGGTACTTCGAATTGAACGTTTCTCAATATGCATTATACTATCCAAAGCAGCTGTACTTCTCACCAAGTAAGTTTTTATTGCAATAAATTTTCAGAGTCATTACCAAACGTATGCAATGCCTTTAAAGCTGCCTTGACTAATGTGCATATTTTCTATTTCAAACTAGTCTTTTTACCGTTATTTTTTATGTTAAAAAAAATCAAAATTGTTTTTGGTCATTGGTTATACTTTTTTCGCGATAAATAGGCCTACAACATTTCAGGCATTTATGTAGGTACATGATGCATTATACATGTATCTAGTATCTACAGTTACAAGAAGGGGAAGTCGGAATAAGAAATGAAACAAATTGTATCATGTTTTTCAACATTGCTCATCCCAAAATTAATTGTGTAATTTAATATACACACTGTATGCTTCCTTCTTTCTGAATAAAAATTAACTTTTTGTTCTAGCTTTTTTTTCGTCATCCCAAAATTTAGAACAATTTAAAATTAAAAAGAAAAGAAAAAAATAATTAAAGTAAAGAAAATGGCAGGTGTTTTAAAATTTGGGCCATGGCTGTGATTTTAGCCTGTGAAGTGGTGTAGCGTTTTGGTTTTATATCCGTGTACTATAGTCTGTGCAAATGTACCTTTATAACATGTTATGATTGATACAGGTATATCAGTGTATATAGGCCAACTGCACACATCAACACTATTTTGCTGTACTGTATAGCTGCCTGTTGATTGGACCACGTTGCATGCAGCATATCCATCAGTTGCCCTGATTGGTGGTTCCATAAAAACCAGCATTTGTCCCTGAATGAACTTGCAATGGAGCTTTTCAAGCATGTAGGCCTATGTACAGTATAATTCCAAACAAAATTGTGAATAAAATAGACTCCAACAGGTAGCTGAATACAATATGCTGTGAATGTAGGCTTTAAGGTCAGTGGGCTTGGTCTGACATGTTTTTTTGGTAGGTCCCTTGCAAATTCAGTATACTGTTGATTTATAAATTACAATTCTCAGACAAATTTGTACATGTATACTGTTTACATAATAGTAATACTGTACAGCTGTGCTAGTGACACCAATGCAGTTGGTAGTGGTACAGCCTTGTACGTAGTACACATGTACATGGTGTAGGCCTACACTGTATGTGTACACAATCGCTAGTAGGTACACTGTACATTATTTATTGACTATGTCCAACTGCATGCCACGCCTTTCTTCCCAAACTGATACAGGGGTCGATTTCACGAAGCCATACGATCGATCGTAACTCAAGTTACGAAAGATAGTTTTCGTACATGCCTATCCTACATGTATAGGGGGGCTGCAATGCATCAAATATCCTACGATTGATAGTAAGCTACGATGAGTTTGGTGAAATTGACCCCTGGGCAGATAAGGCCATCAACTTGTAACATTTCCTTGCCTTTTTATAAAATTCATTTATTATGTCATTACCTGCTGATAAAAACATGTAGTAAAACATGTATTCCTTGTTGATTTTTCCGCCCTTTAATAATGTCAATTACCGGTACAATGATATACCGGTAAATGTACTTGATGTAAAACCATCCTCTTCCGTCGATTGTCCAATTATACTTGTCTCCATTTATTTCGTCATTGTCCTCAATCCACCCGATCCACTAGTCTTTCATTTTGTCCCCTTGAACATATAGCCATCGCTCAGTGAGGGTAATTATATTGATAGTACCAATTAGGGCCAATTTAGAATTTTCTGTCGTTTGTGCTATGTGGATTAACCTCATTTCTGTGATAAGACTTGTATTTTGTAATTTTGTTCCACGGTGTTTGGCTGAGGAATTACATGTAGGTTGGCCAAAAACAGGTCACATGTTGTAATTGGTTAAATATTTAGTAACATATGAGCAACCAACCTGTAATAACGTGTTCTCGTTTTCCTCTTGTGATTGGCCAATGAGAGACAGGTACAGTTTTCCTCCCAAAAACATAAACACACTGCTATTTCTAGATTTTTCGCCTTCAGGCATCGTTCCAGTACTGGCTTTGTTTTTTTTTTCTTTCTTGGGACGAATTGAGCTGCATTTTCTTATTCAATGAAAATTTGATGTTTGTGTTCATGTGCTAGTGCTGGGATTTTTTTATTCGGTTATGGGTTAACCAACCTGGATTTAATTATCCGGTTACACATTTTCTAACCGTTAGCCGAAACTGAAAGGAAAAAAAACAAAACAAGGGACGAGTTAATTTTAATCTGACATGCTCAGCAACCCAAAAAGTGTCAGAGTTTCAGTCAGTTATTTTGTTTATTTTGCCAAGTAGAAACATGCTTTACACATACTGGATTTAAAAGAAACATTATATGTACTTGATCTAAATGCTTCTAAAAAAGAACATCGCAAAAACCATTTCAAAAGCGACGATCACATTGAAAAAGACGTATTTTAAATTTTGCACGTCACGCATGTTGCACGTGATTACATGGGTTAACTGTTTACAGACTGATTTTTTTTGCAATCAGTAACCGGATATGAAATTACCTGATTTTGCCCAGCACTACCTTGTATGTATGTTTTTTAGTGCAACATTTATTCCTTACACTACAAATGTGCACAAGATATTCTGTTCACTACACATCTTACAAAAGTTTGTTTGACTTTGTATGCCTGCATGCATGTAAACACTTGCAAGGTTACGCAAATATGTGTGCTATTTTTGTGTTTTGTGTTTGAAAATCGTGCATGATTCAAATTTTCGAAAATTCAAATCAAACAAATTAGATTGACAAACAAAACCCGAACATTGTCAGTAGAAAAAATCCCAAATTTCCAGACGAAGGGGCAGGATGTGGAGGAGTTCGGATTCCCTTGTGTGATGAATGGGGGAGGGGCAGTCCCTTAATCTCCCCTCCCCTGGTTACCACAGGCTCAGTCTCAGCAAACCCCCCCTCCCCTTTCCCCCACCCCTCCCCCCCCCCCCCCCTCACCTCAAATGGTTGTTATCAACAAGAATTATTTGGCTTGATAATGGGGGCAATCTTGTACCAGGTATCTACATGTAACTGTATGTCTTGAACAGTTTGGCCAGTTTGTTCATCCAAATCCTTTTGTATCCTCAAACAATGAGGTCTTGCCAAGAGGTTTTGTTGAATATTGATTTTAACTTAGCTGTTGCTTTGTCCATGCATAGCTCCATGGTCCATGTATGCTAACAGTAGATCTCAACCCTGGCAGACTATTCTGGAAGTGGAACAATAATGTACACACATAATGTAGCAGTACATGTATGGTAGGCCTACATCAAATAGCATGGATGTGTTCCGGTACATCTACATACATGTGTATTATGTTCAGCTACGTCCGTGTGTGTGCATACTTATTACATGTATTTGAACTGAACACTGTATGATATTTCTATCTGTTCATTGTAATGTTAGTGTTACCACTGAAAATTATTTTTCGAACATTTTATTTTTATCTTGGGGTTAGCAAGAAAACAGAGAAATTGAAATAATTGAAAGAGTTCTACAATGACGTACTGACCTAGATTTTCTTTTTGAAATTTGGTTAAGTACATGTTTATTTGTTTTCAAGGCCCTCCTACGTGTACATGTAACTCCAAGCATTTTATAGATTTCAGGTCATTATTTTGGCTGATGATCAGTTTGCAGCATTTGATTACTTGTATTTGTTTTCAAATTATGTTTGCTTGGTTTAGGCCTGCTGAGCAGTTTAAATGTGGTCCATAGTCGATCCACACCATCCTAGCACCAGCAGCATCCAGGGTGCCTGTCTTTTCTGAAGGGCTGCTAGACAATTAACCTAAAAACGTTGCTGATTTTTATTTATGAAATCTAGAAGGCACCAGGGGCTTGAGCTAGTACAAGCCAACAATCAAAAATATTGAAACAACCAGACCTGTTGGAATTATTCAATTGTGTATACTTTTTTCTTTTCCTTGATGACTGGCCTTTGAAAAACATTCTTTGATACACTTTGATACATTCTTTGCAGTTTGTCGCCAACTTCGGGAGTAATTCTTGTTTGCCACAAACAGTTCCAAAGGTAGGATGATTACAGGAGGGACACTTCTCTTTGAAACTTGCCTGGGCATGGGCACGGGCACACCCTGCACGTGTGATCTTTGAAGACCAGATTTATCAAGAATCTAGAGAGCTCAATGGTTGTCAGGGGACGGGGCAGTCCGAGCCGCGCTTTAGCAAAAGGGCGTATCTCTATTACTCTAATTCTTAATCAAAGAGTTAACCACTCTTGACTTAAAGGTACTATCATACTTTGGTTTTTGTCACAGAAATGTACAAACTGTAGATTCATGGGCAAAAATATCAAGGAAGATACATGCTGTATCAGTCATCCTTGAAATTTTCAGTCCCCAGTAGGCAAGGCTCAAATTTCGTGAAAAAAACATTGTACAGCACCTCTAGTAATTGAAGCGTTTTACATGTATACTAGACCTGAACTTTTTTCACTATACTTGTGGCATTCATGTACATAGGAAAACTGTAATTGTATGCAATATTGTGTCAAAAATCATCAATTTAGGCATCATTTTAATTGTGCAAGGAAAACTAGTGCAGTACACACTTTACTAGACCGACACTGAAATCACTAGACTCGGTCCACGGTCTGGTGGATATTTCGAGCCCTGCATATAGGGCCTACGGTGCCAATTCTTTTTTAGGAAACACTGTAAAATGGCCACAGCATTTAAACAATCAGTTTGCTGTTATTTTCAAAAGATCAAAATTGTTTTTGGTCATTAGTCTTTTCTGGATAAATACAGCATTTCAGGCAGACAAATTTGAACATTTTTGAACAAATTTGAACATTTTTTCTACATACCCTGTAAGTAACAGGTATAAAAATCTGTGAAGATTTCTGTTTCAGTATGCTAAATGTACCAAAGTATGATAGTACCTTTAAACAGGGCTACCCTACTATTATCACTATGAAACCAAACACAGGACAAAACAAAATTTTCTAAACCAAGGTTGAATTTTCATTCTGGTGCACCCATTTTGTGTGACCTATGGTACATGTATTCAGTGTACATCATGCATAGTAATTGCTATTGAATGACTGCATTCAAACAGAGATGAAGGACTGGAGGTCACACCATCTTTTCCCTCTTTTTTTATCCGTGTGTGGCCGACAGAACCCTCACAAAACCGTGGTATTACCGGTATACGCCCTGCCCTGTCCCCTGGCTCTGCTACTCTTGTCTTCGGGCAGCTGCATGACTGCATGGAAAAATTGAGTGCGGGGATGTTGTTGCCTTGTTTTATACAGGTTTTCGTTTTAATATTCAACTGGTTTGAAGAGCCTTGGTTTTGACTGGATGCTTCTTCTTCATTTGTCTTGAACAGTTGAAACTCCAAGTTCTTTATCTGGTAATTGATACATATTTTATCAAAGTTGACGGAAAGTTTACAATGGGAAAAACTAACAAAACACAGTACATGTGGTTGTGCACAAATGTACATGAAATTTTAGCACTTACAGTATATGCGGTAACACGATGTGACATCTCTTTTGTGAGTATGGGCCTATGGGGTGGCTCTAAAAAGAGCCGGTTAACTTGTTGTTCCGAACAAAGCCAGTATATTCTCTGGCCGTCTTTTAGCACTTTTCATAATACACGTTGCATGTACAAATACACCTCTTCTTCTGGAAATGGTCTGCTCGTCCGATCTTGGAAAAGACCATCTGTTTCTCTTTTTGTCTACACTCTGTGTCACACCCTATTAATACTAACACAATTGAACGACGGCCATCACGAAGACCAGCGCATCTGTGGCCCTTCATAACTGGCCGAGTATACACACACATCATCTTTTTTGACGGAGCAGTCGATCTACACTGTTGCCACTTGAATTTAAATTGTATATTATTCTCAGACGAAATCTCAAAGAAAATAATGAAAACAGTTTTATTGACTTTTTTGTACCATGTATAGTGATATAGTTTATAGTGCAATACGGAAGGTTTATCAACCTACATGTAAGTGTAGTGTACACTTGGTTTATAGACTTTACCAGTGTCAGTTATGGGGCCGATTTCACTGACGCTTTGTGATCATCGCTAAGGCCCAAATCCATCTCTAAATAAAAGGGAATTGATCAGTACTTTGTGTAGCAATTTTCCGTTAAGCGATGGATTTGGGCTTTAGTGATGATCAGAAAGCGTTAGTGAAATCGGCCCCTGCTGTTCAGTCGTTTTTCTACTTCCTACTACATACGTAGTGCAGTAGGGTTGACCGATGCACTGTCATGACTGGTGTACTATCCCGGCCTGACATGCACACATGAATATAGAATGCACATATGATTACAAGGTGAATGGGAAAAGTGTCTGATTTGCACAAGTTAAAAAAAAAAACACCAAATTTTCATTTTACGACATTTTTCATCGTGCACTGGAATTCTCTCATCAATCAAGTTCATAAATTCTGTGTTTTACATTGTGGTAATTGATTACAAGTAATAATAATAATAATCTGTGCATTAATAATAATATAATAATAATAAATCATTTATATTGTGTTTCTCTGTTTATGAGGTGTAGACCGTAGCAATCTTGTGGTGGCATTTCCTTGGCTGCCATCCAAAAAGTCCTGTTGACAGTATAGACCGATCCGATGGCACGATATACTGTCCGCCATTACTGGAGTGTCCCTGTCTGCCTTTTGTCCGGCAACAAAAGAATTTATGCTTTGCCGCACTATATAATAGCACTCTGCACTTGTGCTAAAAATAGCCCACCGGATCTCAGACATTGCAACCATGCAAACGTGTGGTACGGTGCGCGTACATGCATGCATGGTGTACACTACGTGCGTGAGTCAATATTTGTCTGACATCTGGGGACTCGTGTGACGTCATTAGTGTGGAGCGCTATTGCAGGGTGTACATGTACGTACCATGATTAGGGGATGTACATCCTGCAATATAGAGTGCAGCGGACGTAAATTCTTTTGTTGCCGGACAAAATATGGGCGGGGACACACCAGTAATGGCGGGTGTTTCCTACCTCCATGGTCGCACCGTCGGATCGGTGTATAGGGACATATTAATGCTATAATACGTACATCCTGATATTTGACGTAGAAAGAGCGCCCTCGTTTGGTCTGAAGTATAACCTGTTTGGTCATAGAGGAGTCATGTGTGTTCTATGAAAATTGAATACCTGATATTTTGTTTGATACCCGAGAAACTGCTTGTTGAAGTGGGGAAGTATCATGACTTTTGACAGAATTTCAAACTGTGGTCTCTCATAAGCGAGCAGTCCTTGAACTTTGAATTCCACTTCTGTCCTGGCTTAAAGGTCACAGAACAGCACTCGCACTTTGTCTGATCGAACATGTACATGAAATGATAAACCTGTGAAAAAATTAGCTCAATCGGACATCTGAGTCACGAGAAAACGGCACAAACCTGACTCAAGTTTTCTTACAAAACATAAAGAATGGTTTTGATCTTACCCCTAGATCAAAACTGTTTTCGGTCTTTGTTTTACTAATTTCTGGATAAATACACCATTGCAGGTGGAAGTATTTGATTTTGAATAGTATGTTTCTACCAGCACCATCTTCATACCATGAAAGTTATACATAAATCTGTTAACATTTCTGTTTGGGTATGTTACATGTACCAATCCTGTACTGTACCTTTAAGATTCTGCAGAGCATCGGACCTTGTAGGTACAAGCTCACACCCTACCAGGAATCAGTTCTCAAGTTACTTTAGTTGAAGGTCGGTGAGCCCTTGGTCGTTGAGGCCACACTGGCAGGAAGGAGATATTATGTTTTAACCATTATAGTGGAAGTTTGTAAGTGGACTGAAAGATGTACATGTACATACTAACATGTTGAGTCTAATATTCCCCCTCACTTTGATACTTATCTTTCCTGAGTGTACTGACTTTCCAATTTATATCGTTTCCTGTGACAGGTAGTTATAACTCTTGTGCACAATCCACACTGACAATTAGTTAGTGTAACAATTCATGTCCATACCTAACTTCACTCTAATTTGTGCATATATTATACTGTGAAACAGGATATGCTTGGCTTGTAGTTGTACACAGCGCCCACTAACCGATCCGAGTTGATTTCTTTGTTCCGCGTGTAGCATGCCTTAAAAGACTATCCGCTCGACATCAAGATGGAGCCACCCGCCGCTAAACGTGCTAACATCGCCGGACTGAACAACAACAATGTCACGACGGCCCAGCCATTCCCGCCGGTCAAGACCCGCATCTGCATCGCTACTTGTAATCGTGCCGATTACTCCAAGCTAGCGCCCATCATGCAGGCCGTTAAGGCTGAGGAGAACATGGACTTGTCTGTTATTGTCCTGGGTTGTCATCTTATTGATGATTACGGGTGAGTGTAGATGTATGATGCAATCAGTGTTATAGCTAGCCCATTTTGAATGGTGCTAAATTTACTTATTGTGAAGTGTAGCAAGCGGAGCTCTCGCCCCTCACGGCCGGGGTCCAGGAGATAATACATGCAAGTCCGTACGTATGTGAGCGTGTCAGCAATTCTGTTTTGTTATTGGGGATCTGGTAAATTTTTCTTTCCAAATTTGTCTCAAAGTCAAAATGCTTTCTGTGAAAAAAAACCCACAACATTTATGTTGTAACTTGTGCATTTTCGGTGATTTTCAAGATTTTTTGTGCCGGTTGGTAACATGGTTTTTCATCTCGAGTGCCGGTCGGAAAGGCTGAGTGCCGGCTGTCCCTGATCGGTGCCGACCGGTGTGGCTAGAACACTGGATGCAAAGTATACAGGAATGTGAGACTTTGATTTAAATCGGATTTCAAATTTTTTTGGTTTAGATTTTAACTCAGAATTTTAGCATTTTTGGACACCTGCTCTGTACAAGAGTATAGGAACTTTTAAATGTCAGCTTTATCCTTGGTATTTTCAGATTATTATTTTTTTTGTGGCCACTCACATCCATGTGTAAATTTGTGTACAAACAATTTATTGCCCTTCAACGACGTAGATAAGCACTTCACTGCTCAGGTGGGATTTGAAACCACGACCTCCTGCTTACTAGTGCAGATGCCATACCCACTAGGTCACCGAGCTACATGTAGCTGGGGTCAGCGGAGTGACCTATTATAATTGAGAAATAACAACATGGGAAACTGACTGGATTAAATTTTATGTCCTTGAACATGTTGAAAGGTGGACAAAGAAATATTGACCGGAGTGGGATTTGAACCAGCGACCCCCGGAATACCGTCTATGCTATTGTGCATGAACGTGATCATGAAATACTTTTCTTTCTTCTTCCCTTCCCTTTCCTCCATTTTTGTCTTTGGTTGTAGATCTACGTACCGTTACATCGAGCAGGATGGCTTGCACATTGACAGTCGTCTTCACACCATTGTGAGAGGTGAGGATGAGGCAGCAATGGTTGAGTCAGTTGGGCTAGCCATGGTCAAACTCCCAGACGTCCTGCTCCGATTGAAGCCGGACATCATGGTCGTGCACGGGGACCGCTTCGACGCCCTGTCCCTGGCCGCATCGGCCGCACTGATGAACATTCGCATCGTGCACGTGGAAGGCGGCGAGATCAGTGGCACCATCGACGACATGATCCGCCACGCCATCACCAAGCTGTCCCATTATCACATCTGCTGCACCGAGCGCGCTCACAGCCGGCTACTGGCCATGTGCGAAGACAACAACGCCATCTTGCTGGCGGGCTGCACCTCGTATGACAAACTCTTGAACACGGACACGACCAACTGCTCGACCGTGCTCCAGAAGTGGCTGCCCGTGGGCGGGGAGCCCCACGACTACATCATCGCCTTGCAGCATCCGGTGACCACCAATATCAAACATTCTCTGAAGATGTTTGGACTGATGATCGATGCCTTGTTGGAATTTGGCAAGAAAGTCATCACTCTGTTCCCAAATATTGATGCAGGCAAGTGCGCATTATTCTTTATTCATCAAACAATTGAAGCCTGTATAAGGGTATTTACAAAACGAGAGCCCAGGGTCAGTCTCAGGCTCAAGCTCCGGCTCAAGCTCCTGCTCCATTTCGTGAATCCATTCTAAAATAATCGGTATCAAAAAAGAGGCATTTAGCTGCGGTTCGGAAGTAGATTATCTGGTTTGAAATGGAGAACAGAGCTTCATCAGCTTCAATGAAAAACCACAACCTATAGTTTCAGCATATGGATGACAGAGCCGGAGCCTGAGCTTCAAATTTGTGGGACTAGTCCCACTACCCTACCCTGCGGGGGTTTCCCCCGATCCCACAAATATGGACAAGCCTTTGGAACATGTGGGAATATATGTGACCCTGACAGAATTACGTAATGCATTTCCAACCCTTCTAGCCCTGCTGTGGCCCAGTCCTGGAGTTACAGATATCATATGAACGTAAGGTGATTTAAGAGTTTGTGGTCAGGTACTGGAACCCTGCTGTGGGCATCAATTAACCGCAACTCAGTCCTGAAGCCGGCCCCTCATCTGAACGTACCTTTAGACATTATATATTGAACTATGAATCTACACTATGCAGGCTTTGCTTCTGACAGTGTTTGCACTAGATAAGAATGAGTGATGAATGTTATCAGACATGTCAGAGTAGGACTGGGGGTATGACTATGAGTACAGGAATGGACATGAAGTATTTATGGGAGATTATCAGGGAATCCCCCCCCCCTCCCCCGGCTAGTCAAGGCTCAGCCAATCATAAAACTTCTTGCAGGGTCAAATTTGCATTTAGAATGTCTGGTACCCGGACTTAATGTCATTGCATGAGCACATGTACTCAATATTTGACTTCTAGTGACTATACAGTACTCTGTTGCTATAATCACATGATGAGCTAAGGCTTTCATCAGGTTTTCAAGCTACACAGCCCAGAGCGCTTTTGAGGACTCCTTGGTTTCATTACCAGAAATAAATGATAAATAATAAAAAAATTATAATAATGAAATAATATTCATGTACACTGACCCAGTAAACCACGCCCACCATAGCAACGTCCAAGCAACAATGCACACGCGCATGCAGACATCCTGTTACAATCGCCCACACACTATGCGTTGCACGCTCTCAACCACAGAAAGCACCACTTCTCCGTTGGACTTTGGTTTTGCAAAAGGCCAAAAACTCAGCCAGGGTATCGAGAGTCAGAATTATAATGAAAATTTAAACACCGCTTGACCACGGTTAAGAATAAAACTCGGGTTTGTAAAAGAATTGTCCTCTATATACGAAAGAAAAGTAAACTCAACGAAAAGTGTGTAGTAAAGAATACAAAATGTTGATCAGAAAAAATGGCGGCAATTTGTCGAACCTTAAATAACGCGTTGTGATTGGTCAAGTTGGGGGCGTGGCCTACTGGATCGGTGTATTAGGAGAAATAGTCATTTAAAAAAATGTTGTAAAGGAAAACATGTATAGTATGAAATTAATTCAAATCTAATTTTGAGTTTTAATAGGATTTTATAACCTTCCAAAAGATAGTGTATTAATAAATTAATTTATATTCTTTCTTCTCGTTCAACAGGAAGCAAAGAAATGACGCGAATTATGCGTCTCAAAGGCATCGAGCACCATCCAAATTTCAGGACTGCAAAGCACATACCCTTTGACGAGTTTGTGGTCCTGGTATCCAATGCTGGCTGCATGATTGGTAACAGTAGCGCTGGCGTACGGGAGGCCGGGGCCTTCGGGACTCCGGTCATCAATCTGGGCTCGCGACAGACTGGCCGAGAAACCGGTAAGTACGGGCAAAGACGCATTTACGCATTGAACTTGATTTATGCAACAAATCTGAGGGACGCATTTTGGCTGTCCGGTTCGTGATGATGTTTCTGCATTGGTTATTGGTTCGGCATTTTGGCAACTTCGGTTCTTGGTATGTCATTGGCTCAATGGAATGATGATCGAGGGAAGGGATTTGTTTTTCGGTCGGTCCAACATGGCAGAAAGTTAAGCAGACGACTGATTTGCGCAGGTTTCAACTCCAAAAGCATTTTGGCGCCCTCACCATGTTTCTGTCCATCAAGAGTGACATCAAAAACACTTTCCTGGTCACATCTGACAAAAAGCACTCCTGAACTGTATCCAGTTACCAAAAATCTGGTTTTGTGCACTCGATCCTCAAACCAATCTCCTTCCTTTGTTCGACGAAGCCATATATCTACGAAGTATAATAATGAAACACATTGTGTATAATTTGTCTTGTTCTCATGTTTTTTTTTCTATAACAGGAGAGAACGTTCTTCACTGCAGGGAGGCAGATACCACAGAGAAAATCAAACATGCCTTGGAGATGCAGTACCAGAAGCAGTACCCTCCGTAAGTCGTCATTAGACACAATCGTTTCCGTAAATGATCAGCCATTTTTTTGATTGTACTGTAGCCACAGATCCTGTTATTCGAGTCGAAAACTCGCATTTTTATTCCCTTTGTGTGAGTGCGTGAACGCATATCTGGTGCTTTGTTGAGACCAAGCACAATAGGTTGAATATGTCTCCACGGGGAAATTCTAAAGGTGTATAGGTCTTTATAAGGTTTTCATGAAACTAATAACTTTGATATTTGGAATTAACTCAAAAAGGAAGAATTTCCAATGTATACTTATCCATCGCAAAGTCAGAAAGAGAAGTATTTTATATACAGGAAGGGAGTATGTTCGCTGGAAACTTCTACCCAGGAAAGTGATTCTGGTTCAAATGGAAATGATTTCAATTCTGCTCTTCGGAGAGCGTTCATTAGTACATGAGAACAGAGCCATGTCTCCACAAGGGTACAAATTTCGGTATGTGAGTTTGGAACAGTGTCAGTGTGACAGAAATCAGAGTTGAGAAATCCTCAGATTGTTATAAGTCAGATTTTTTTGTATGACCATTTTTTGGTTAGCAGCAACAATCAGCTCTATAGTCCCCTATAAACTAAGGTTTTTTAATCGTTTTGTGTTGTACAGCTCTTACATTTACGGAGACGGGCATGCCATTCCTCGTATCATGAAATTCATTAAGTCTATCGATATCAACTGCGAGACGCAAAAGTCGTTTGTTTTCCCGCCGATGCCTCCGAGCCATCACCGGGACATTGATCACATCCTGGAGAGGCAGAGCGCCCTCGCTGTTGACCTTGGCGGCACGCAGCTCCGAGTGGCCCTCATCGCCAATCACGTAAGTTAACAATCGATAAAAACATGAGTTGCTTGATGACACCATAATGAAGATTTTACAGAAGAAAATAATTGAGGTGCAGATGATGAGATGAGACCATATACAAAGATCTGCCTTAAAGGTAATATCATACTTTGGTTGTTGTCAAAGAAATACAGATTCACGGGCAAAATATCAAGGAAAATACAGTAACAGTCATCTGTGAAATTCCCAATCTCATACGGTGCCCACTTTTTGAAAAAATTGTGAAAAACGCCCACAAAATTTTCTACATTTTTTCACCGTTATTATTTATCTTTTAAAGATCAAATCTTTTAAAGATCAAAAATATTTTTGGTTGTTGCTTTTACTAATTTCTGGATAAATACACCATTTCAGGCAGAAAAATCTTAACAGTATGTTTCTACCACCACCATCTTTATACCCTGTAAGTTGTAGATAAATCTGTGAACACTTCTGTTTTGGGTTCCTACCAAAGTACGATACTACCTTTAAGCACTGCAGATGTGTCTATATCTCTCTTGCACTACTTTCATAATATGGCATACCTCATACATGAAACCATCAAAAAGCCACGGCCTTTGACCGATTTCAAAACATGAACACTGATTCGGACAAATACAATGTATATCATAAGTCGGTATTTTAATATTCATCCTGAAATAAGGACCGGAAGATGTTCTATCTTAGGAAAATGACGCACTTGACTTGTAATGTGATAAAATTTGGTCCACACAAGTAATAAACTGCTGCAAACTGCTCATCGGCCAACATGACCTGAAATATATCAAATGCTTAGAGTTAGGAGGGCCTGACGCGTTTCGATCCTACCATGATCTTTATCGAAGGCTAAATGGTAGAATTTGAATATGTAAACTAACTAAACATTGCTTTATAATTCTTCAAGTTACCATGGTTGTTTTATCTGAAGGACTGTTGCCACGTATGCTATACGTGTATGTTGGTTGCCCACAACCATATGCTGTGTATATACAGTATGGCAGATAAATATTTGCAATTGATTTGTGACTAAAGCATAATACGGACTACTGGCGCAGAAGGCTATGAAAAAAGCAAACAGAAATTTTAATTCTTTAATAATCAAAAGAATCGGGATATGGCTGGATTGGTAAAAAAAAAACGTGTGCACCTGGTTTATATTCACCAATTTAATTGCCTTGTTTGTTTCACTGTATAAGTTCATACTGCCGCGCTTCCATTTGAGGAAATGCCAAAGTGTACAATTGGTACTCGGGGCTCCGCAGTCCGCAACGTCAAATTTGTGGCATTTTGTTCCATTATTGTATTAACAAATTCAGGCTGAATGGGGAGTGACCAGCTGGCACATCCTAAGGCATTAATTGTAATTAAAGGTATAATACATTATTGGTAAAGGTCAGAGAACAACACTTTGTCTGATCAAACATGTGCATGGAATAATAAGCCTGTAAAAAAATTTGAGCTCAATCGGACATCTGAGTCCCAAGAATATATTGAAAACCTGACTCAATTTTTTTCTTATAAAACATAAAGAATGGTTTTGATCATACCTCGAGATCAAAACTGTTTTCGGTCTTTGTTTTACTAATTTCTTTACACCAAAATACACCATTTCAGACTGAATATTTTAACGGTATGTTTCTACCACCACCATCTTCATATGCTGAAAGTTATATGTAAATCTGTGAACATTTCTGTTTGGGTATGTTACCAATCCTTAAAAATGCAGTAAGCCAAAATTTGCGATTTCAGAAATTTCATTCGGAATATCACACACACACACACAAAGTCAATGCCACTTCTGCTAGTTTTTACAAGTGTGTAACCATAGTGATTGTTTTCCTGTCATTCAAGCGATTCAGAGACAAACAGCTGCATATATTGATTCCAACATTGTCGCTTGTTTCGCTTGTCCATACAAAAAAAAAAGGGAGGGAAAAAATACCAAGCAATCAATTTTTATGTGATTTGGTTTACTGTACTATCATTAAAATGCCATCTGCTTGGATTTAATTCCAGTGTTGAAAATGGATTTTGTTCCGCCCGCGTAATTTTGGGAAATGTTAACATTGTCCAATGTATTGTGGAGACCTGTTTTCGTCGGAGCAACAGGCTTTAATTTGCATGCTACGTTTGCAAGTCTGGTATTTAATTTGATTCTAATTGATCCTATAATGTGCACATCCATCATTTCAAAATCCTCAATCGATTTAAAGGACACTGTAGCCTTATACTATTGTATCTAGGCCTTTACAAAATGAGGCTTGAGGTTAGGCTTGGGATTTTATTTTGCCACCGGCATTTTGTGTCCTGAAATGAAGGGCCTTTGGTACATGACGAAGCTGGAGCTTTTTTCATCATCATGTGGCCCAATCCAATTTGTTTCGTTATGTGGGCCTCAAATGGTGGTAGCGAAATAAGCCCCAAGCCTAGCCTGAAGCCCTGGTTTTGTAAAGGCCCATAGTTTGGGGCGAATGGCTGGTTTACATACTCAGAAAATGTTAGTCAGCTGCAATGGTATTTAGTCAGGGGAATTGAAACTTTGAATGTCCTTTATTCACTGAAATGAAGACATACTGGTACACTAAGCCCACAAATATGTTGTTCTCAGTGTTATTTTGTAAATAATACATATATAATATGCTTATATTGCAGGATATATACCGGTAAATAATTACAAATTTTGCTCAGAGGGCGATTTCAGGTTTAGAAATTCATGATGATCTGTGATCTAGACTGAAAATGAAAAAAACAAAACAATGTGTAATTGGAATTTTCCTCAGTTTGCCCTAGAAATGAGCAGGCAGATTGCAAAGATCGTGTTCAGAATGTTTTATTTATCATAAATTTACACAACCGTTTCTGCTTCCCATGCTAAACATATTGTATTTTAATACTTTGAACCTGGATCTGACTTTGGCTCTTCTTTCACCAGGGGGAAATAATGATTCAGACGTCACAGCCCACCCCCAAGACTAATGAAGATCGTATGACCAAGCTTCTCGAGATGCTAATGAATGTAGCTCAGAAGGCCATCACACTCAACTGCAGGGTCCTCGGAGTCGGTAAGCCCTAATTTGAATATTCATCCACCTCATCATGCATATTCATAAGATTTGAATTATGTGATTTGAACATTCTTTTTTCTTTGCGATTCTTGAGGCAGAAAACAAAAGATCCTTTGTACACTGCACAAGGCTATGCTCCTCTTTGCCCTGTGCCCACTTCCCCTTAGTCACACTAATGTTGGTACCTTCAGTTATTTGAGTTGATATTTCCATTTTTCACAGACTAGAGTATTTTTGGTTATTGGCATGGAAATATTGTATTGCCCGCCTAAAAATTAGTGTTCTGTCCTCTTTTTAGCCAAAAGGACTGTGGGAGAGAGGTATAGGGTTGATTCGTACAATGTTTTTATTAATTTGTTTTATTTGATGGAAATAATCACAAGTCTAGGTTTATATTGTCATTTGTGGCTTTTTATGGCCGTCACTTCAACAAAAAAAGCCAAAATTAATCCAAACTTTTAGTCCAACCACCTGTCATGCCTGTGATTCAACGCAGATTGTGAAATGATGGTGTAAGTTATCTTGACAGTGACGTCCGAGCAAAGTCTTGGCCAACGTGTGACTGCGGATCAATTGTGTCAAAGTCCACAATATAATACCACTAGAGATACTGTACAATAGGAATGAAGGAAATGGCACTATGCTAAAATTCCCATGTATCTGTACACATATTGGATATTGACCGATAACTGAGGCGGATGTTTGCATCGACTCAAAGTTAATCATTATTTTAAGCCGATTGGATTTTTAATAGTGGTTAAATTCTAACTCTGCTATTTCTGCCATGCTATGATAAACATTAAGTAATTTCCATATATGGCTTGGTTGTACAGAACAAACATTCTGACGCAACTGTTGAATTCACGATCAATTTTCGTTTTATACGTGTCGTCTCTCGGCTATCTTAAAATCGCGCTGCTGTCACGAGCCTCCATTGGGTCAGGGACAATTAAAACAGTTCAGCGTGGTTGCAACGCATGCAGTTACCATGGCAACGAATCAATAGCATGAGGATTGTGTTTGTATGAAAGAAACACAAAAACACCTGCCATTTTTGGTCTATTTAAAATGTGTGAACTAATTTGCAATGCATGAGATCATATGCAGAGAAAAAACAAGAGAAAAAAAGGAAAGTAAAGTGCTGGTTTTTACTTTTATGCATGATATTCATTATGTTTAGTCGTCAATTATAATTTTTCATTCAGTTTTCCTTGTGGTTATTTGATTATTATAATTGTTTATATATTTTTTGTTTTTGCTTTTCTTTTGTGGAAAAACACATGCATCAAAATCAAAATGAGATATTTATATATAATACACTAGACCGATTTCAGTGTCGGTCTAGTTAAGTGTGTACTGCACTAGTCCAGCTGTCTAGTGATTTTGTTTTCCTTGCACAATTAAAATGGTGCCTGAATTGATGATTTTTGACACAATTTTGCATACAATTACAGTTTTCCTATGTACATGAATGCCACAGGTCTAGTGAAAATGTTTAGGTCTAGTAAAATTATTCAGTTACTTGACCTGCTGTCCAGTGCTTTTTTCCACGAAATTTGAGCCCTGTGCAACTATTAAATGAACATTCCTGTTACATTTATGTACGTGTCTCCACAAATAGCCATTCTTAAGTATAGTAAAATCAAATTATACTCTGATTAGACCTTAGGCCTACTTGATCACTGAAATTTATAATGATGCTATAAATCTTTCTTGAATTTCTTTTGAGGTTTCACTGATTAGGCTGCTATTGCCACCATATCTCAAAATCTTTTTGACTGATATATTACCTGTAATGATCTTGATCACCTGGCATGCACAGGAAGTTTAGATTATACAGGCATGCAAGTTTTCCTTGGATCAGCTGATTTCCTCTTTTTTTCACTTCACTCTTATGCCGTTGAAAAGTGGAAAACACTGTACAAAATATGGTAAAGATTGGAATTTCCTTATTTTTTTGTTAAGTCCAAGTTGCACTCCTGATTATAAATAGTCCTTTCCTTTGATTGGTCACAGGAATCAGCACGGGGGGCCGTGTCGATCCACGAGGGGGCTTGGTCAAACACTCCACCAAAGCACTGGAAGGTAAGTCATAGTATCATGCTATTGCTTAGTCTAGGGGCCTTTACCAAACCAGGCTTGAGGCTAGGCTCGGAACTTATTTCGCTATCGCCATTTGAGGCCCACAAAACAAGAGGAAGGGATTGGGCCATGTGACGAAGCCAAAGAAAGGCTCCAGCTTCGCCATGTATCTCAAGCCCTTCATTTCATTCAGGACACAAAATGGCAGGAGCAAAATGAATCCCAAGTCTAGCCTCAAACCTCATTTGGTAAAGGCATAAGGTTGGAATTGGGTACTCACAAAAAAAATTCCCGACAAGTTTTAGAACATTTTTCTGATGAACTGCATTTGTGGGATTTGGTCATTTGCTAACAAATGAAAACAAAAAACAGAACAAAAATTATAGGCAGTGTGGAGAGAAAAAGGATATTGTCAAATAATCTTTCATCTTTGACAACAACTATAACTTATTGCATGTTCTTGTCCTTCTAACTCCAAGCATTTTATAAATTTGGGTCAGTTTTTTGCCTAATCAAGTATAAATGATTTATCATCCTGATCCTCTCATCCATTTATGTGTATCATTACTTGCACGTTTTTGTCCTCTTGTCATTTTGCCTTCGATAAAGATCCTGCTAGAATCGAAATGTATCAGGCCCTCCTAACTCCAAGCATATAGTTTTGTTATAACTTTTATAAAGTTTTTCAAGTTACTGTTATATTGTGACATTTTTATGCGTGTCGTAACATAAAGACAAGCTTTTAACATCCATCGTAATGTAATTCCTGGTTAATACCTCTCCACAGTTATCATTCATGACGCCATGTTTTGATCCTCTCTGTAAAGGTTGGTCTGAGATTGACCTGAGGACCCCGATCTCCAGCATCCTTCACCTCCCAGTCTGGGTTGACAACGACGGAAACTGCGCTGCCCTCGGTGTGCGCGCATTTGGCTGCGGGAAGGGAGTGGACGACTTTGTCACCATAGCAACTGGAACTGGTGAGATTCAATTTGCTCATATTTTGTTGTCTGCTTACAGAGCGTTACAGCAAGAATTTAAAAGGACCACAAATGGTCGAAATTAACCAGTAGTCTTAGTGGTAAGATTTGTAGGGCTTGTGGAGTGATGGACTCACTGGACCGGTCTTGTATGGCGTTTGCGATATCTATGCAAGAGGACAAAGATTCGGGTCTTCAGGCCCCTGGTCTTGCCTGTCTCACTCTTCTGCTGTGAGATATGGACTTTGACTGGGGGCCTGGGGAGACAACTCAATGGCTTCGGTACTGGGTCTCTGAGGAGGATCCTTGGGTACCGCTGGGTACCGTCAGACCATGTGTCTAAACGTCTAGTGGCTAGATTCCCTGCTAGCGATCCTGCCAGCCAAATTCTCTCTTTGAGAGAACCTTCTGCCTGGGTGATTGCCATCAGAAGACCAAAGGAGTACCGCTTGAAGGTAGATGCGACAACCTACTACGCGGCACATGCTCCCACTGATTGATTGATTGATACGAGTTTGCGCAGTTCAGAAATTTGAATAATTAAAAATCAACCACTTTGACCAAATTATTTACCTGTTTGTGATTTCTGTTTAACAGGAATTGGCGGTGGAATCATCCTCGGAGGGAAACTAATCCACGGAACGGATTTCTGTGCCGCCGAGCTAGGCCACACTAAGGTGTCTCTGGATGGGCCAGTATGCCAGTGCGGGGGCACGGGTTGCCTGGAGACATACAGCTCAGGACTGGCTCTACAGAAAGAGGCACAGAGGCTACACGCAGGTTAGTAATCCAGCTGAGCTTGAGCACGAATGAATGTCGGTGGTGAACACTAGACAGTTTTATACTCATGGCGGAAGTTGTTGCTGGTTGCTTTCTCCTGAAGACGACCAGAGCATACTGGTCGGAACGTCAAGTTTATAAACTCTTTTCAGAGCCTATACTCACAAAATATGCTGTATTTATCCAAAAAAAGAGTATAACTTATTGACCAAAAGCAATTTTGTTTGGAATGTCAAAAATCCTGTGAAAAGATTTTAAAATACCTTGAGCATTTTCTTGTCACTGTTTTCTAAAAAAGTGGTTAACGTATGAGGCTGGGAATTTCACAGATGACTGTTATTGTATCTTCCTTGATATTTCTGCCCATGAATCTGCATTTCTTTGACAAAGACCAAAGCATGAAATTACCTTTAATAAATAGCTTCACAGAAATAGCCTCATCATTCCATTTCCAGGTTTAAAATGGCCGAACCATTGTGTCTGCTGCCCCCTAGCATGCCTAGAGACCGAAAAGGGTGAACTTCATTACAGTAAAAAATTGCGCCTACAGATACTTTGAGAATGAGGCATGAGGTTAGATATGTTAAGGTACAAATGCAATAGTTTTTTGGGTCCTTTTTCTATTACACAGAGGGAGATCTGATGATAGGTGAAGTCAACTTGGAGAAAAATGAGACGATCACTGCCAAACATCTTCTGGATGCTGTTCGCCTTGGCAACAACAAAGCGCAGGACATCGTCAACCGAGGTACGGCTCTTTGATCACTCTTTGATCAGGAAGAAGATGACAAAAGCCCCGTTCAAACTTCCTGCGAATTTTCATTAAATGCAAATGTTATTGTGACACAGCAATCACTATGCATAATTTTTTTTTTCCCATCGTGATCCAAGAAAATTTGTTTCAATTTGCAATTTGCATCAAAAATACCAACTGGGCTTTTGATTGCCGCAGGTCTCCTGATGATGACTAGAGCATGCTAGTCGAGACCTTACAAGAAGTGCGAAAGAAATAGAAGAGCGAAAGTATGAACGATTCTTACATGGTGTTTCCGCAAACCGATCCACATAGCTTTAAAATTGTGAACACATTTCGCATAAATTCAATTTTTCTTATAAAAGAAAAACAAATCTCAAATAAACAAACAGATTTTATATAGGAAATGGTAAAATTGATTGCATACCGAGGGTAATACCACAGTCCCGTTTGAGGAATTAGGGGAAATATTCGGCTAACGATGTTTGTCCTCCGGAGATGATTTGGGAACATAATGTATATTTTAAAAGCAAGTTTTTTCGCTGTGATGGCCTGCAACAGGTCATTGTTAATAGTCTTCACCAGTGTTGTATGACTCAAGGCCGGCCTCGGTCTCCAGACCGGAAATTTGCTGCCCCGGCCTCGGCCTCGTGGGTCCATGACTCGGCCTTGACCTCGGCCTCGAAGAATTTTGACTGATGACTCGGCTCGAGGCCGGGAAAAATGTGTTTAAAACTGAAACGTGTTTCCCAACATTTTGGGGGAACAATTTTCAGTTTTTCATCAAATACACTTTAATACAGAATTAAAGTTGAAACATCACGCAAATAGCGCTCACCTACATCATGACATTATTATGTAGCGTGTTAGGCCTAAAAAAAAAAATTGTTGTGTTGCCCTCAGCGACCGACCGTAAAATGCCAAAACTTTGGGTCGGGATTTTTTTTCTTTTCTTTTTTCTCTGAGTCCTAAAGTATAAAAACTCACCATTTTTGACAGAAAATGTAAGATATAGCAGTAAAAAGGCGTGTCTCCTCAAAACGACCCAAGACCGACCATACATCCTGTATTTATTCTTAAATGTTTGAAAGTCGGCAAAAAAAAAAAAGAATCGACCGACCGACCCAAAATTTTAATTTTTCCACTTGAGGGCAACACAACAAAACATTCTTTTGGCCTTAGGCATCAAATAATACCATCCGGAAGAACGTTTCAGCCACAGTAATATCTCATTTTGAGAACTTTCCCACCCTGTTTGCGATGCCAGATCGTAATGTTTGCTGAATCTTATCCCGTTTAACTCTTCTTTTTTTTTTCCTCACAACTCTCGATCTCACAGCTGCAAGAGCTGTTTCTGCTGCTGTAGTTAATCTCTTACACACGCTGAACCCATCCCTGGTGGTACTGTGTGGTAACCTAGCCCCTGCCTACATCGACACCGTGAGGAGCATCATCAAGAAGGAAGCCCTGCCATCAGCATCCCATGTAGAGATCAAGGCCTCGCCAATACAAGAACCTGCCCTGCTCGGTGCTGCAAGCCTCGTGCTAGATTACGGCACGCGGAGAACATACTAAAACACCTTTAATAGCGAGGGATCATTGAAGGTACTATCATACTTTGGTAGCATACCGAAACAGAAATTTACCCATACTTACAGTGTATAAAGATGGTGATGGTAGAAACATACCGTTAAAACTTTTCTGCCTGAAATGCTGTATTTATCCAGAAAAGAGAAAAACCAATGACCAAAAATAATTTTGATCTTTTAAAGATAAAAAATAAAGGTGAAAAGACTTAAGAAATACTGTGGTCATTTTCACTGTTTTCTCAGAAAGTGGGCACCGTATGGGACTGAAAATTTCGCAGATGACTGTTACTGTATCTTCCTTGATATTTTTGCCCATGAATCTGTATTTCTTTGACAAAAACCAAAGTATGATATTACCTTTAACGACCTATGTACGCAACATTTTAACATCATTCCTCCATTTATTGGATAACAACAAAGGGTGTATTTATTGTATGATCACTGACTTCAAATCCAGGCTACAGCATTTTGTATTGAATAATTATTCGAGTATAATGACAGCGACTATATGTTTTGATGTACCGGTATATTTGTTCTAAAAAGGAGCTTAGCGAATAACTGTATATTTTCAGCACTGTAAAAGCGATTTTGTGGTTTGATTGGTGCAGGTTTGAGAGTAATAATTAGTTACCATTTTTGTTGTTGCAGTTTTTAGTTTACAAGGACAAGTACCAGTTCTTTATGTATACCATGTATGCAACAATACTTGTACTGTATACAAGTACATTTTTGTTTCTACAGACAACACACTGAGAAGTTGTCAGTCTGCATCTTGGGCATGCATTTTAGATAATCAGTGTCCGTTTTCTTGAGCTACTTTAAAAGAAGATATTATGTCACTTTACCGTATCACATCGTGTATATTTAATGTAAAGGAAAACAATATCAAAAAGTTCCAATAAGTCAGTATCTTCTAAAATCTAAAGTTTTTTTTGGGTGGAGGGTGGGTGATTACTTGACGTTACCTTTGTGGTGTCATTTTTGTTGACATTTTCACCCAAAATTTATACAAGATTTGTTCTGAAATCGGAACAACTTCTTGGCGTTATTCACTGCAGCTGTTTAAAAGCCTATAACATGTATTGTGTTATTATTAATAAGTTTCACTAGCACATTCTGTGTGTACGCAAGGCTGCAAGACATTTCTGTGTGTAAAATGTGTTATTCTTACAAAGCCTAATACACAAAATGTGTCTGAATGGGTACAAAATGTGAAATCTGGGGCCAAAACTTCTTACTACATTGATCATTTTTCTGTGTGCATGCATCCTTATTAGATATAAGATTTAACTGAAATTTTGCATGGTGGAAAGAAAGTGTTCTGGATGTTTATGCTTACTGTAATGTAGATTGAATCGGTAAACCCGTGCCTAATTATCAATGGTGCTTAAGCAGCAGAAAATACTGCTTTAGAATTTTTTTTACAAAGCAGTACGTGACTTTTTGGTTCAAGACGAGCCCCATGCTTGTCTTCAGAATAGATTTTTTGCTTCTGAACCATAGGCCAAGGCCTCAATATGTGTTAATTTTAATATGGATGTATAAGTACAGTCGGGCCTTCATTTCAACGATTGAAAATTTAAAGTAACAGTAAACTTCTGGATTTGGCGGTAGAGCCGGTATATTGAATGGTGATTTGCTTCAGACAATCTCTAGACGAGAAGATACGTTCCCAGGGGTCGATTTCACCAAAGTCATCGTAACTTACTATCAATCCTAGGACTTACGAAGCATTGCAGCCCTACGGAAGATACAATGGGTTATCCTTCATAACTCGAGTTACGATAGATCGTAGGGCTTCGTGAAATCGACTTCAGACTGCCCTTTTTTGATGTTCTACTTAGTGCCATTAAGCAGTTAGACATTTAATAATGTGAATTACATTTTTGTGTGTTTATGAAGTGTGAAGGGAAAAGCCTTATTTAATTCATGTGGTTTGACCACAATAATTTACACTGGAGTTGTATACTTTAATATTTCTGTTGCTGCAAGTACATACTTAAATAGGATTTCGTAGGTATGACAGTACATGAACTTGTACATAAGGCCAGTATTACAAAATCTCGGCGCGGATTTTGTTTAGAAACGTTCTGAAGCCTTGATAGTAATCATCAGCGATATCATTGGAGTTATTATGTGCCTACCTGACATTTTGATCCTTAAAGGATCTTTCTCAAAGCTTAAAAGAAAAAGATCCTGCTAGGATCAAAACTGTCGGACCCTCCAAATAACTAAGCATTAGATACTTGATGAGCAGTTTGCAGTAGTTTATTACTCAAGTTCTTATTTGGTTTGGTGAGAATATAATTCAGAAATGTTTGTCCCCTACTGGAAATTATAATGTATATTTATGACTCGGTATGTCAGAAAAGCAGTAAACCTTAGTGAATTATGAAGCCATATTATTTAATAGGTGGTGGAGTTTATTAGTTTCTTGCTAAAAAAAATTTGACGTTCGGAGGAAAAGCTAAATTGGTGTAAGTTTGGAGTACAATATTAAGCGTAATTATTTAAATGTAATAAGTACGGTATTTAAATAAGCCAAAGAAATGTGTTATTTATTTCAACTGTATCAACTCTTTAATTAGAGCTGTAAGAGGTGTGTATCATTTGAATGTAATCTCAAATGTATTAGAATTTAAGTCAGATTTTGTTTCATTGAACCGTTTGTTGTCAGAAGATCGTATTAAACTGTAATTGGTAATGAAATGACTTTAGTAGTGTTAAGTTCAATGTTCATGTTGAAAAGGTGGTTTTCTGTCAAAGATGTGTTTCAGAATTATATAAATTTGGCCAAATAAAGTATCATTTAAAACCAATAAATCTCAGTGTTGCATAAGATGTATTTATTTTAGAAACATAGTTCCATAGTGAAAGAATTGTTTTGAAGCAATGGATGGAGTATCGGGTTATTGTACATGGAATTTATAAAACACATTTCAAATTGTTATTGACCCAAAACATTTCTGGAATTTTCCCCAAAAACTTTTGTAGGCACTACATCTGAAGGCATGGGCTATATTCTTCTGTCATTTTCAGTAATCAATACTAATTTTTACTCAAAAATTTCACAATTTTAAATTCTGAACATAAAGACGGGAAATTATAAAAGAAATCTTTTTAAAATAAATAAACGACCCTAAAAAAATGCTCAAAATTGTTTTAAATTTCAATGAATTTGACTAAATAAGAAAAGTTGTATTCAATATTTCATTTTTCCTCACAAATCTATTTATTTCAAGGAATTTAACATCTTATACTTTTATAGTGCCATTAATACAAACAGTGATATATGACACACATTTTGAAAAAACGAAAGATATGTTTTACACAGTCCTACACATGCACAATAATAAATACAAATATTTCAAGACACACTATTCACGCATGAGTACAAGGCGAAAAAGATTTCAGATAAATATGTTCTCAAAAGAACTAGCCATGTGCTCTAGCCATGACACGTCCCTCGATAAGTTTTTCAGATTAGGACTTGATTTCATCGAAATGAAACTTTTTGCTTTCCAACCCCCCTGTTTTCTGAAGGCTAAATCTGCCCTAACTGTTTGGACTCATCTGTTCCCCCACTGGTAGTTCCCCCAGTATGGTAGTTTCCCCCAATATGGTAGTACCCCCAGTATGGTAGTTCCCCCAGTATGGAGTAGTGCCCCCTAGTAGTTCCCCCAGTATGGAGTAGTGCCCCCCTAGTAGTTCCCCCAGTATGGAGTAGTGCCCCCTAGTAGTTCCCCCAGTATAAAGTAGTGCCCCCGGTAGTTCCCCTAGTAGTTCCCCCAGTATGAAGTAGTGCCCCCGGTAGTTCCCCCAGTACAAAGTAGTGCCCTCGGCAGTTCCCCCAGTATGGAGTAGTGCC